>JAGIQG010000011.1:23535417-23674366 GCA_024679065.1 Sphyrna mokarran
AGTGGAGAGATATCACACTGAGGGCAGATAGAGAAGGGAAAGTGGAGAGATATCACACTGAGGGCAGATAGAGAAGGGAAAGTGGAGAGATATCACACTGAGGGCAGATAGAGAAGGGAAAGTGGAGAGATATCACACTGAGGGCAGATAGAGAAGGGAAAGTGGAGAGATATCACACTGAGGGCAGATAGAGAAGGGAAATTGGAGAGATATCACACTGAGGGCAGATAGAGAAGGGAAATTGGAGAGATATCACACTGAGGGCAGAGAAGGGAAAGTGGAGAGATATCACACTGAGGGCAGAGAAAGGAAAGTGGAGAGATATCACACTGAGGGCAGAGAAAGGAAAGTGGAGAGATATCACACTGAGGGCAGAGAAAGGAAAGTGGAGAGATATCACACTGAGGGCAGAGAAAGGAAAGTGGAGAGATATCACACTGAGGGCAGATAGAGAAGGGAAAGTGGAGAGATATCACACTGAGGGCAGATAGAGAAGGGAAAGTGGAGAGATGTCACACTGAGGGCAGATAGAGAAGGGAAAGTGGAGAGATGTCACACTGAGGCAGATAGAGAAGGGAAAGTGGAGAGATGTCACACTGAGGGCAGATAGAGAAGGGAAAGTGGAGAGATATCACACTGAGGGCAGATAGAGAAGGGAAAGTGGAGAGATATCACACTGAGGGCAGATAGAGAAGGGAAAGTGGAGAGATATCACACTGAGGAGAGATAGACAAGGGAAATTGGAGAGATATCACACTGAGGGCAGATAGAGAAGGGAAATTGGAGAGATATCACACTGAGGACAGAGAAAGGAACGTGGAGAGATATCACACTGAGGGCAGAGAAAGGAAGGTGGAGAGATATCACACTGAGGGCAGATAGAGAAGGGAAATTGGAGAGATATCACACTGAGGGCAGAGAAAGGAAAGTGGAGAGATATCACACTGAGGGCAGATAGAGAAGGGAAATTGCAGAGATATCACACTGAGGGCAGAGAAAGGAAGGTGGAGAGATATCACACTGAGGACAGATAGAGAAGGGAAATTGGAGAGATGTCACACTGAGGGCAGATAGAGAAGGGAAAGTGGAGAGATATCACACTGAGGGCAGATAGAGAAGGGAAAGTGGAGAGATATCACACTGAGGACAGATAGAGAAGGGAAATTCGAGAGATATCACACTGAGGACAGAGAAAGGAACGTGGAGAGATATCACACTGAGGGCAGATAGAGAAGGGAAAGTGGAGAGATATCACACTGAGGACAGTGAAAGGAAAGTGGAGAGATATCACACTGAGGGCAGAGAAAGGAAAGTGGAGAGATATCACACTGAGGGCAGATAGAGAAGGGAAAGTGGAGGGATGTCACACTGAGGGCAGATAGAGAAGGGAAAGTGGAGAGATATCACACTGAGGGCAGATAGAGAAGGGAAAGTGGAGAGATATCACACTGAGGGCAGATAGAGAAAGGAAAGTGGAGAGATATCATACTGAGGGCAGAGAAGGGAAAGTGGAGAGATATCACACTGAGGGCAGAGAAAGGAAAGTGGAGAGATATCACACTGAGGGCAGAGAAAGGAAAGTGGAGAGATATCACACTGAGGGCAGAGAAAGGAAAGTGGAGAGATATCACACTGAGGGCAGATAGAGAAGGGAAAGTGGAGAGATGTCACACTGAGGGCAGATAGAGAAAGGAAAGTGGAGAGATATCATACTGAGGGCAGAGAAGGGAAAGTGGAGAGATATCACACTGAGGGCAGAGAAAGGAAAGTGGAGAGATATCACACTGAGGGCAGAGAAAGGAAAGTGGAGAGATATCACACTGAGGGCAGAGAAGGAAAGTGGAGAGATATCACACTGAGGGCAGAGAAGGGAAAGTGGAGAGATATCACACTGAGGGCAGAAGAGAGGAAAGTGGAGAGATATCACACTGAGGGCAGAGAAAGGAAAGTGGAGAGATATCACACTGAGGGCAGAGAAGGGAAAGTGGAGAGATATCACACTGAGGGCAGATAGAGAAGGGAAAGTGGAGAGATATCACACTGAGGGCAGATAGAGAAGGGAAAGTGGAGAGATATCACACTGAGGGCAGATAGAGAAGGGAAAGTGGAGAGATATCACACTGAGGGCAGAGAAAGGAAAGTGGAGAGATATCACACTGAGGGCAGAGAAAGGAAAGTGGAGAGATATCACACTGAGGGCAGAGAAAGGAAATTGGAGAGATATCACACTGAGGGCAGAGAAAGGAAAGTGGAGAGATATCACACTGAGGGCAGAGAAAGGAAAGTGGAGAGATATCACACTGAGGGCAGATAGAGAAGGGAAAGTGGAGAGATATCACACTGAGGGCAGATAGAGAAGGGAAAGTGGGAGATATCACACTGAGGGCAGAGAGAGGGAAAGTGGAGAGATATCACACTGAGGGCAGATAGAGAAGGGAAAGTGGAGAGATATCACACTGAGGGCAGATAGAGAAGGGAAATTGGAGAGATATCACACTGAGGGCAGAGAAAGGAAAGTGGAGAGATATCACACTGAGGGCAGATAGAGAAGGGAAAGTGGAGAGATATCACACTGAGGGCAGATAGAGAAGGGAAAGTGGAGAGATATCACACTGAGGGCAGATAGAGAAGGGAAAGTGGAGAGATATCACACTGAGGGCAGATAGAGAAGGGAAAGTGGAGAGATATCACACTGAGGGCAGATAGAGAAGGGAAAGTGGAGAGATATCACACTGAGGGCAGATAGAGAAGGGAAAGTGGAGAGATGTCACACTGAGGGCAGATAGAGAAGGGAAAGTGGAGAAATATCACACTGAGGACAGATAGAGAAGGGAAAGTGGAGAGATATCACACTGAGGGCAGATAGTGAAGGGAAATTTGAGAGGTATCACACTGAGGGCAGATAGAGAAGGGAAATTGGAGAGATATCACACTGAGGGCAAAGAAGGGAAAGTGGAGAGATATCACACTGAGGGCAGATAGAGAAGGGAAATTGGAGAGATATCACACTGAGGACAGAGAAAGGAACGTGGAGAGATATCACACTGAGGACAGAGAAAGGAAGGTGGAGAGATATCACACTGAGGGCAGAGAAAGGAAGGTGGAGAGATATCACACTGAGGGCAGATAGAGAAGGGAAATTGGAGAGATATCACACTGAGGGCAGATAGAGAAGGGAAAGTGGAGAGATATCACACTGAGGGCAGAGAAAGGAAAGTGGAGAGATATCACACTGAGGGCAGATAGAGAAGGGAAAGTGGAGAGATATCACACTGAGGGCAGATAGAGAAGGGAAAGTGGAGAGATATCACACTGAGGGCAGATAGAGAAGGGAAAGTGGAGAGATATCACACTGAGGGCAGAGAGAAGGGAAAGTGGAGAGATATCACACTGAGGGCAGATAGACAAGGGAAATTGGAGAGATATCACACTGAGGGCAGATAGAGAAGGGAAATTGGAGAGATATCACACTGAGGACAGAGAAAGGAACGTGGAGAGATATCACACTGAGGGCAGAGAAAGGAAGTGGAGAGATATCACACTGAGGGCAGATAGAGAAGGGAAATTGGAGAGATATCACACTGAGGGCAGAGAAAGGAAAGTGGAGAGATATCACACTGAGGGCAGATAGAGAAGGGAAATTGCAGAGATATCACACTGAGGGCAGAGAAAGGAAGGTGGAGAGATATCACACTGAGGACAGATAGAGAAGGGAAATTGGAGAGATGTCACACTGAGGGCAGATAGAGAAGGGAAAGTGGAGAGATATCACACTGAGGGCAGATAGAGAAGGGAAAGTGGAGAGATATCACACTGAGGACAGATAGAGAAGGGAAATTCGAGAGATATCACACTGAGGACAGAGAAAGGAACGTGGAGAGATATCACACTGAGGGCAGATAGAGAAGGGAAAGTGGAGAGATATCACACTGAGGACAGTGAAAGGAAAGTGGAGAGATATCACACTGAGGGCAGAGAAAGGAAAGTGGAGAGATATCACACTGAGGGCAGATAGAGAAGGGAAAGTGGAGGGATGTCACACTGAGGGCAGATAGAGAAGGGAAAGTGGAGAGATATCACACTGAGGGCAGATAGAGAAGGGAAAGTGGAGAGATATCACACTGAGGGCAGATAGAGAAAGGAAAGTGGAGAGATATCATACTGAGGGCAGAGAAGGGAAAGTGGAGAGATATCACACTGAGGGCAGAGAAAGGAAAGTGGAGAGATATCACACTGAGGGCAGAGAAAGGAAAGTGGAGAGATATCACACTGAGGGCAGAGAAAGGAAAGTGGAGAGATATCACACTGAGGGCAGATAGAGAAGGGAAAGTGGAGAGATGTCACACTGAGGGCAGATAGAGGAAGGAAAGTGGAGAGATATCATACTGAGGGCAGAGAAGGGAAAGTGGAGAGATATCACACTGAGGGCAGAGAAAGGAAAGTGGAGAGATATCACACTGAGGGCAGAGAAAGGAAAGTGGAGAGATATCACACTGAGGGCGAGAAAGGAAAGTGGAGAGATATCACACTGAGGGCAGAGAAAGGAAAGTGGAGAGATATCACACTGAGGGCAGATAGAGGAGGGAAATTGGAGAGATATCACACTGAGGGCAGAGAAAGGAAAGTGGAGAGATATCACACTGAGGGCAGAGAAAGGAAAGTGGAGAGATATCACACTGAGGGCAGTAGAGAGGGAAAGTGGAGAGATATCACACTGAGCAGATAGAGAAGGGAAAGTGGAGAGATATCACACTGAGGACAGATAGAGAAGGGAAAGTGGAGAGATATCACACTGAGGACAGAGAAAGGAACGTGGAGAGATATCACACTGAGGGCAGATAGAGAAGGGAAAGTGGAGAGATATCACACTGAGGGCAGATAGAGAAGGGAAAGTGGAGAGATATCACACTGAGGGCAGAGAAAGGAAAGTGGAGAGATATCACACTGAGGGCAGATAGAGAAGGGAAAGTGGAGAGATATCACACTGAGGGCAGATAGAGAAGGGAAATTGGAGAGATATCACACTGAGGGAGAAGAGAAGGGAAAGTGGAGAGATATCACACTGAGGGCAGATAGAGAAGGGAAAGTGGAGAGATATCACACTGAGGGCAGATAGAGAAGGGAAAGTGGAGAGATATCACACTGAGGGCAGACAAAGGAAAGTGGAGAGGTATCACACTGTGGGCAGAGAAAGGAAAGTGGAGAGATATCACACTGAGGGCAGATAGAGAAGGGAAAGTGGAGACATATCACACTGAGGGCAGATAGAGAAGGGAAAGTGGAGAGATATCACACTGAGGGCAGATAGAGAAGGGAAAGTGGAGAGATATCACACTGAGGGCAGATAGAGAAGGGAAAGTGGAGAGATATCACACTGAGGGCAGATAGAGAAGGGAAAGTGGAGAGATGTCACACTGAGGGCAGATAGAGAAGGGAAAGTGGAGAAATATCACACTGAGGACAGATAGAGAAGGGAAAGTGGAGAGATATCACACTGAGGGCAGATAGTGAAGGGAAATTTGAGAGGTATCACACTGAGGGCAGATAGAGAAGGGAAATTGGAGAGATATCACACTGAGGGCAAAGAAGGGAAAGTGGAGAGATATCACACTGAGGGCAGATAGAGAAGGGAAATTGGAGAGATATCACACTGAGGACAGAGAAAGGAACGTGGAGAGATATCACACTGAGGACAGAGAAAGGAAGGTGGAGAGATATCACACTGAGGGCAGAGAAAGGAAGGTGGAGAGATATCACACTGAGGGCAGATAGAGAAGGGAAATTGGAGAGATATCACACTGAGGGCAGATAGAGAAGGGAAATTGGAGAGATATCACACTGAGGACAGAGAAAGGAACGTGGAGAGATATCACACTGAGGGCAGAGAAAGGAAGGTGGAGAGATATCACACTGAGGGCAGATAGAGAAGGGAAATTGGAGAGATATCACACTGAGGGCAGAGAAAGGAAAGTGGAGAGATATCACACTGAGGGCAGATAGAGAAGGGAAATTGCAGAGATATCACACTGAGGGCAGAGAAAGGAAGGTGGAGAGATATCACACTGAGGACAGATAGAGAAGGGAAATTGGAGAGATGTCACACTGAGGGCAGATAGAGAAGGGAAAGTGGAGAGATATCACACTGAGGGCAGATAGAGAAGGGAAAGTGGAGAGATATCACACTGAGGGCATATAGAGAAGGGAAAGTGGAGAGACATTACAACAAGCGGGTAGAGAAAGGAAACTGGAGAGATACCTCACTGAGAGCAGACAGAGAATGAAAACTACTAGTGTTGATGTTTGCTATAGAATTACCCAGCGATGTTCTAGAATGATGGTTTTATGAAATGTCTCTCCATAAAGGATATTCCAGAATACCATGACAACCGTTGTATCCCTTTTAATAACTTGTATTTCAAAAGATTCACTATCCTGCTGCCAATCAGCAGTGCGCATAATATATATCTTAAAGCCATAGGGTTGTAGACCTATCAGATCCGATTTATAACAAGTCTTAAAGATCTGCTGACATTGTAATTTTTACTTGTAAATTGGGTTTCGATTAAGGAAATTTAAACACACATTCCATGAAAGTTGCTATTGCTCAATGTTGTGGATTACTTTCAGTATCTGTATTTGATGATGCAATGAGTGGCCTTTGACCTTTGGGATCTGGGTTCATATTCCTCTTCAAATGATTGGATAAATCTTCTCTCCAATGTGAAACCACTTTGGGTAATCTAAATCCACCATCCACTTGGCAATCATCAGCCCACAGCTATTTGAATATTTAATGACAATATGATTCTCAGGAAGGTTGGTGTGAACACTGGAATGTCCTAATGGAGAATGATTTTCAGAGGTTTATGCTGTTGTGTTGAAGAGGAATTTGGGAGCAGAGAGAGTTTGAGTATAAAATCTAACTATGCCTCGTCCATTCTGGGGTCGATGTTTCTGATACTGGAGCTTAAGCTTTTTTTTTTAAGGTCGCAAAGTATAACTCACTCAAAATGGTCAAACCATCACAAACTATTCTTCAATTAGGTCCAGTTTCAGATGTTATATTAAACTGTTAAACCAGTTCTGTGTCCAATCTTTGATGAAGTTTAACAGTTTGATTTCCATTTAATCCAGTTTGATTCATATTATTAATATTAGGTAATTAATCTGCCTGTGACTGAAATCTCACTAAGCTTAAGAGTATGTAGGGAGAGAGGGACTGAAGTAAGCACCAGGCAGTTAAAAAGGAACAGGCAGGTGGAGCCAGAATGCCCAGAGTGAGTCCCACTCTCCAACCAGTGTCGTTTCTGAATACTCATGGTTCATATGGGGAGTGCAGCCAGAGCCAAGCCCATGGCACCATGGCTCAGCTGTACAGGGAGTTACAAGGATGACCAAGAGAGCAATAGTGATTGGTGATTTGAAAGTTAGGGGAACAGGCAGATGTTTCTGTGACCACATAAGTGAATCCAGGATGGTGTGCTACCTTCATGGTGACAGGGTCAAAGATGTCACTGAGCAACTGCAGAGCACTCTGACAGGAGAGGGTGAACAGCTAACAGTCATGGTCCACATCAGGACCAATAACACAGACAGAAAGCAGGACGTGGTCCTGCAGTCAGGGTGTAGAGAGATTGGGAGAGTACCTCAAAAGTAGTAATCTCCAGATTACTCACTTCTGAACAGCACTGTGAATGTTTCTATCACATATTAGCACCTCCTTAAGGGCAACTAGCATTGGGCAACAAATACTGGTCTAGCCAGTAACATGGATGAATGAATAAAAAAAAACTTGTACAATGTGGAAGTGAGCACAGAAATAGAAAGATAAAGAAATGAATGTGAAGCTGAAAACATCTGGCGGACAGAAGACTGTAGGCTCTAAGCCTTTGGAATCAATCCTGGGATGTATACAGGCAGGAAAGGCTGTACCTAAGCAAAGCCAAGATCTGGGGAGGGTTTAAATGAATTTGGAGGTGTGTGTGGTGGTACTGGAGAGACAGGATGTTGCCGAGGGTTCAAGGACAGAATCTGTCTAGCTAAAGGCAAGGAACAAAAAAGATGCATTGTCATTGTTTGGTGTGATCGATAAGCCAACTAGGCAGAAAGATTTAGAAGAACAAATCTGTAATTACAGATTACAGAAGGTAATTACAGAGTGGAGCAAAAGTGATAGGATATTTATAATGGGACACCGTAATAATCTGAATATAGCCTGGGATAGGAGTGTAAAGGGCAGAGGGAGGCAAGAGTTTCTTGAGTGTGTTCAGGAAAACTATCTACAGCAAGTCGTTTCCAGTCTGATGAGAAAGGAGACACAATTACTCCTGGTTCTGAAAATGAGATGAATCAAGTGTCAGTGGGAGAACATTTAGGGAAGAGTGATTATTGATTCATAAGATTGAGGCTGGCTATGGAAAAGTACAAGGAACAATCTAAAGTAAGAATAATTAACTGTGGCTAAACCACAGTCAATAGGATAAGAACGATCTGTCCCAAAAAACAGTGTCAAAGGTTAGCAGGCAAGACTGTAACCAAAGGTCGACCTTGAAAGAAGAAATGGTTTGGGAGCAGTCAGGGTATATTCCCAAGAAGGGAGGAGGTTGGGTTAAACAAACGCAGAGCTCACAGGATAATAAGAGAGATAGAGATTAAGATGAAGAAGAAAAATCGAGTTTACGACAGATTTAGATCAATAATACAGCCCAGAACACAGAAGGTTCAGCAGAAAAGTAAAAAAATTAAATAAGAGAAGCTGAGAAAAAGAAAAGGGACAGACAGCCAATCATAAAACAGAATCCCAAAGTCACATTTAAACAGTAAAAGATGATTAAAAAGAGGAAAGAAAATCTGGAACCAAATTGAGGCCATGGGCCATGGTTAAATTAATTAATTTACATTAATTAATACATTAAATTAATACTAACATTTGTTTTTACCAAGGAATAAGATGGAGAACAGATATTGGTTAGCCTGTCTGTACTTAAAGTTGATAAGGCACCAGGATTAGACAAGATGAATCCAAGGATTTTGCCCTGTTTCACTTCTTTCCTTTTCTTTTGTTCATTTGGGCCGGTTTCTACACTGAGCTTGTAAAAACAAACTATGCATTTGTTGCCTTTCCCCAGCTAGTGCCTGAACAGATGGCCTGAAGCCCACAGCAACGGTTGTTCTCAAACTGCCCATGACTGATTTCATTAAGGATTTTGAGTTTTGTAAAACTACAAAATTTAGAAGTGTTGTGAACTGTGAGGAGGATAATGTGGAAGTTGAAAAGACTATAGACGGGTTGTCGGAATGGGAGGACAAGTGGCAGATTAAATGTAAAGCAGAAAAGCATGAAATTATCCATTTTGGTAGGAAGAATGTGGAAAGACAGTATCAAATACAGGATTCTGTACTAAAGAAGCAAAGGGACCTGGATGTAAATGTATATATGTCGTTGAAAGAGGAAGCAGTTAATAAAGCATATATTGTCCTTGGCTTTATTGATAAGGGCATAAGGAGGTTATGATGAACCTGTGTAAAATATTGGTTTTATCCTCAGATGGAGCATTGCGACCAGTTCTGAGTGTCACACTTTAGGTAGGATGTGAAGACGTTAGAGAGAATGCAGAAAAGATTCACGAGAATCATTCCAGAGATGAGGAACTTCAGTTATAAAGATAGAATGGAGAAATTGCCAGTGTTTTTCTCAGAAAAAATGAAGGTTGAGAGGAGATTTGACTGATGAATTCAAAATCATGGGAAATCTGCTCAAATTAGATAGGGAGAAGCTATTCCCATTGATGGAGGGATCAAGTTCAAGAAGGCACAAATTTGAAGTAATTGACCAAAGAAGCAATGGTAACATGAGGAGAAACCCTTTCAGGCAGTGAGTTGTTGCGATCTGGAATGTTTTGCCCTGGCATTGGCAAGTTTAATTGAGACATTGAAGAGGAAATTGGATTATTCTCGGGAAAGGAAGATTGTGCAGGAGAATGGATGGGTGAACTGCTCTTGCAGAAAGTCAGCTCCTTCTGTGCAGGAACCATTCTGTGATTCTGTGAAGTTCTATAGTTTCAGGATTTAACAGCAACAATGACTGGCTGGCACTACAGCCAAAATTCCCAAACCAGGATGTGCAAGATGTAAATGTTTAAGTGATTCAGTTATGACTGTGATAAATTCAGTTCAACTTCCCCTTCCTTTTCCTCTACGTCTGACATAAGTTAGGTCCCAGTGTTGTCAGAGCTGATTACTGACTGATACTCTCCTCTCTTATCTTTCCTACTTTGCGTCTGTGTTTCCTGAGCTATGAACTCACACTAGTTTCTAATGCTGCCCTGGGAACCCACGGTGGATTAAAATCAAATGAAATGCGTGGAGATAATTGGGGAAATGATAAGTCATGCAAACCTGAGATAAAAATGAAACACTTAGAAATGCAGAGCAGCAACCTGCCTTGAGGAATGGTTCCCCCTTTTAAAATAATAACCCACCTTTAATCTTTTAGATGCTGACAAACTTTGTCCGGAATGATCTATTTTTACTTAAAGTGTGGGAATTGGCATTGAGTGATTGTCATACCATTGTCAAAATTCCAAAGTCCCAATGAACTTTGGAAACATGATCAAAATCCCAGTTTCTCTTTGTGGTGTTCAAGTTGTTCCCTTTTTCAGATTGTTCCTCTGCTTGTAACCTCCCTCCCCTGAAGTCAAAGATTCACTGAGTGATGGACTCTGATGGATCATCACAACAGTCTTGCTCGTGTGTCTGCTTAAGGAGTGTGCGGCGAGAGACACTTTGACCATGGACAGAGAGTGGGAGAATCCTGTTCTCAACCAGACATGTTCAATTCCTTGCAGGTAAAATGCTATTCAGTTTGACAAACCCTGACCAATTCCTCCTCATTGGACTGAGGGAAAAATCCCCAACAGGAAAAGTGCATAGCTCAGATTCTAAGACATAAGTTCACAAGATATAGGAGGAGAATTAAGCCGATTGGCCTATGAAGTCTGCTCCATCATTTGGTTATGGCTGATTTGTTCCTCATCCCCATTTTCCTGCCTTCTCCCCATAACCTTTCAACCCATTACCATTTAAATAGTGAGCAGGATGAGGCCAATTTGCTCATTGTTGTATGACTGCATCGCAGAGTCATACAGTACAGATGAGACTGTTCAGCCCATTGTGATGTGCTGCCCTTATCCAATAAGCCACCAAGATTATAGTGATCAATCATTGCTGCTTTGTGTTCTATAAAAATCACTCATATTAATATTCACTTATTTTATGAAACCACTGTGTTCCTGTGAGGTTGCCATGGGATATCACTGACTGAGGGTGGTCCACAAATGAAGATGGCAGGATAGAATTGGAAAATGGCACAATGAAATGAAGAGGCACAGTCCCCTTGTGGAAGCTAATCACAGACCACTGAGAATAAAATATTGTCTTAAAAACCTAACCTGTAGCAAGGTAATTATGACCCCCAACACCACAGAAAAATATGCTGCAAACATTCCCTCCATGCAGTTATTACGAGCTTGCTTTCCTAACTTAGAAATTGGATGATGGCCAAATATTTTTAAAATCCAATTCACAAATAGGATCCTACAAGTTCTAGTTATCCTGGTTCCACCAACCACAGGGAATTAGGTGATGAGAAGTCAAGATTCTCCAGAAACATTCTGAGGAATATACATCGAATTAGCCAATGACAGCATCGATACAGATCTCAGCAGAATGTTAACTGGCATTTTGCATTAGCTAATTGCACACAAACATTGATGAACAGAAACGAATATTACTTACAATGACACCATCCTAAGTGGCAGCACCAATGCCGTTTGAAGCATTTGCCATGGCTGTGGGTAGCACAGATAGAGAGACCATCACAGGGCTGGAAGTCTGGTCTTCCTGCACAGTTCCTGGCTAAAGCCTGAGCTTCATCCACTTTCTCACTTTTCACAACCTTCCTCACACCAGAGGCCATTGTCCAGCCTGGGGGTGTGGAAGGAGGAAGGGGTGCGGAAGTAGAGAACCCAAGTCGAAAAATCCACAGACAGCAGGATGCAGAAACAAACTTCAATAATTAGGAACTTGGGGATTGCAATCCACTCTGGAGAATTTGGGGAATTGGGTTTGGAGAATGGAGTCTTCGGGACTGGGAAATGAAATCCTCAGGATTGGGGAATGAAATCCTCAGGATTGGGGAATCGGGTCCTCAGGATTGGGGAATCGGGTCCTCAGGTTGGAGGTGGTGGCAGTTTGGGGTAGTTAGCAAGAACAAGCAGTTATGGTGTGACCAGGGAGCGGCTGGAAAGGGGGTAATCCCATCTCATCATGCCGGATCCCCCAGAAAAAGTAACCATGGAGAGAGAAAGCCCATATTGCTGCCGAAGAAGCTGCAGAGGGAAATGATCTCCAAGTATGGGAGAAAACAGCAAAATGTCTCAACAGGAAAAAATACAACTGTTTCAGGCAGCGGGAGAGAGGAAGGAATCGAGACAAAATGAATGCCACTTCAGAGCACAGTTGAGAAGTCAGGAAAATGTCCGTTCAGCAGAATACTTGTCCAGGGGATGGCGATGGGGTCAGTTTCAGCCTCTTTGCCGAAACTCTGGCAGCTGCAGGAAGGTCCAGGGGCTGCATGAGAGTGAGCATCAGCCTCTAATCCGGTCCCTAGAGGCTAGGAGGCAGCATCTGAACGGCGAACTCCCGGAATCTCTGCTATTTATCGCAGCAAAAACTAGCCAGCTCCACAAACGCTGCAAAGTCAAACTCTATCTTCCCTTTTTTAAAATGAAAAACACACACTGCAGTGGCGGCGGCGGCAGCTGTACACTTTCCAAATTGGGTTGCTTCACATTCAGTTCCCCATGTAGAGAGAAAATGTCTCATTCTATTCCGCTCTTCTATCTTCCCTGCTGCAGCTGGGGATTTTTATTTAGTCACTTCAATGTTTTTGTGGCTTTCACTGTGACACAAGTGACACGAAGCAGCAGCCGGGGGAAATACAGTCAGAAAGTGGGAGACAAAGAGAAAGCCTTTGGCAGCAAGAATCTCAGTGAAATATCCTGACATCTGGCTCAGTTATTGCCTTCACATCTGGAGCAATGTCTCGTCCACCTTCTGCACTCAGACCCGCCCCAGTCCTTCAGAACCTTCATTAGAACAAATTTCTCTGACCAGATGCTGTCCAGAACGTAGCCGGTCTCGTCTAACATCAGGCAGTTACTTGAAATTTAGTGGGAGGGAGGCTGAGGGAGCAACTCTCCCTTAAAAGGAATTGGTTGCATTTGATTCCTTGCAATTGTTAACCCTATGTTGTGCTATTTCCCGAAGTTTTATTTTTCTTTTAAATTCCAGATGCAGCATGGTGGCAGAACATTACGGCCTCACAGCACCATGGAGTGTGGAGTTTGCAGGTTCTCCCTATGTCAGTGTAGGCTTCCTCTGGTTTCCTCCCACACTCCAAAGATGTGTAGGTTAGGGGGATCGGCCACGCTAAATTGCCCTGCACTGTCCAAAGATGTGGGGATTAAGGGGGTTAGTGGGTTAAATGCATGGGGTTACAATGTTGAGGTGGGCCTGGGTAAGATGTTCTTTTAGAGAGTTGGGTGCAGACTTAATGGGCCAAATGGCCTCTTTTTGCACTGTGAGGATTCTATGTTTCAAAAATATTAATTTCAGATTTGTTCAGCTCCTTAAACTATTCATATTGAAAAATAAGATTTTTATTCCTTCCTACAGTTGAAGGGGATTGATCCCAAACATTTGCAGTTTTGGTCTCTGTTCTAAGGTTTTTTTTGACTGTACATCAGTTCAGTTGCAGATTTATGCGGTGACTTAATCACTATAAATGTTCAAAAGGGGACAAGTTTCTGAAGGAAGCTGATAGGGAAATGGATCTGTAAGTTGTTTTGAATTGGCTTCAGGTCCAGAAAGAAATTTTCCAGAATTCTTTTTATCCCTGAATTGGTCTCAGTTTTTTCACATTTTTGTCCATCGTGAGATTATAAAACTGCTATGGGATGGACAGCAGCAAGGGTTAAGATACCCAGTGGCAGTACGATAATATGGAACAGGCTCATCAAACTGGTCTCTTTTTTTCCAGAGTTTGAGCAGATTCCAATTTGGATTCTTATGTTTTATAAAATTACACTTTGGCGTTAAGGGTCACATCATTGAATCACCTGGTTTAAAAATGTAATCTAAGAAATAACTGTAATTATTACAATATTCACTCAAAACATTGGTTCTACTGTCTCTCCACTGATGCTGCCAGACCCGCTGAGATTTTTCAGCATTTTCTGTTTCTGTTTCAGAATCCAGTCCATTTGGGCTGAATGTTCAGTAGATGTCAACACTCCAAATGAATCTGCCACTCACTGCTATAACCACCACTGAGTTGTCTGTACCCTTGTTGTCCAGTTAAGGATAGTATTGGTTTCTGAAACCAGAGGCCCTTTCAGAAGGTTGGCAGTGATATTGGGATAGCGTTTGAGCATGAAAGCCCAACATGGAGGCAAAAAGTGGTAGAATCTTTGGGATGGAAGATGATCCTCTTTACAATATAACAGTTACTGTCTTTGATCCCCATGGTCACTGGGATGGGATGTCTCCATCCCTGAGGGACACCTAATCCGTTATACAGTCATAGACATAACCTGTTGTCATGAGGTTACCTTCAAATAAGATAATGTGGGGGTTTTCAATGCTTGGCAGGTGGCCACTCCAACACCAAATGATGCCTAAATGGGACCTAATTGTCTACCTGCCTCCATGGAGCAGACAGCTGACCCTAATTTCAGCCTGTCCTGGGACAGTCCCCCCAAGGCAGGAATGCATGGCAGGTCACCCAGCCCCTACCCCCCTCCACAACCCCGCCCATTACTCTTCTTCGATTCCTGGGGCCAAGAAATTCAGCTCATTACATCAGGAATCCATGGGGCTTGGGAGAAATTGAGTTTTAGTCCACAAGGTCAGTGAGCTGAGGTGTTAGACATAACTTCCCAGACCTTTTATTGGAATTCATAACCTTTAACTTCCACATTTGTGAAATTGGCCCTTTAGTTTGGTAATTGGATTCGGGGAATATTGAAAGGAGTTATTGTGAGGGTTCCCTTTATCAAAGACATTAACAAAATGGATCAAAGGGGAGAGAGAAATGGCCAGCTGAACAGACAGTTAACACAAAGTTGTTGTTTAATCCTGAGCACTTGAATATAATTTTAACTTTGTAAAGTATTCTGAGGCTGTTGCTGTGGAGAAGGTAACTTCAGTCTGTTCAATCAACAATGCAGTGTGGGAAATGGGAGGTCACTTATATTGTGAATAATAGGAAATGGAAAAGTTGTGAGAATTAGCAGGTTGTTAGCCACCCATTATGGAGATGAAACAGGGAGGCTTAACATTACAGAATGCAACATTACAGAATGCAAGGGTAACTATCCCTTGCTTCATGAGAAAATAATGTAAATGCCAAAGCACATTTTATATGTAATGGAGACTAAACTAGGGTTGGGTTCACCCAGGCAGAGTAGTCTTAAAATAGAAATTAGGCATCTCATTACCATATCCATAGACCAAAGCTCCGTTTTAGTCTTTGAGCCAGAGTCACATTGGCATTAGACTGGTTTCTTTGGGGTTGAAAAGATAAATTAATAATTTCTGTCACTGTTTGGTGTGACAGTGACTGATTTTTACCCCATAATGGCAACAGCTGTTTCCTATCTTCCTCATGATGTAGAGATGCCGGTGTTGGACTGGGGTAAACACAGTAAGTAGTATGACAACATCAGTTTTAAATCCAACTGATTTATTAATAAATAAATAGGTTGGATTTAAAACTGGTGTTGTCAGACTTCTTCCTATCTTCCTCAACAGTAATTTCCATTACAGACCACAGGCTAATTCACCGTCAACCATTCTACACATTGTATCCTACTACTGGGCAGGATTCTCTGATCTCATTCATTTCTCTGTTCATTGCAGCAGTACTGGAGAATCCCAGCCATAGGCGTCATTGGAGGTTTCCAGCAACTGTTGCGAAACAAACTCAGAGCATTCTGGGAGAAATGCAGAGCAACCATCAAATGTAAAGCTGATGAGATGCAAGATCTAGCTCGAGGTATGTCTTGTGTTTTTATAAGTGTGGAGGCTGTATATACCCATCCACTTCTATCCTAATAATTGACGGTAATAGACCAATTATTGCTAAGCAGCTGGAATGGAAAAGCAGACAGAGATCCCCACAGTTCAGCAAATTGCAACTACCTGGGAAAGGAAATCTCTCCTTCTTCTCTGTAGAGAATCAAACCAACCAAACATGACAAGGCCCCTGGTCCAGATGACATTTCAGCACAGACTTGGAAAAGTGTAATAGTATAGAGCTTATTCATAAACTTACAGCCATCTATAAGGGATCAGGAAAAGGTTTCATTGGACCTCAAGGTTTGCATTTGAAAACAAAACTAATCCAAAAATGTAGGCATGAACTAACTGAAGAGTAAATCTACCATCAGCCAGAGGGACAATCCTGACAATGATTCTATTAAACTGTCAACCAAACAATGTTAATGATTCCTTTGGAATTACAATGTGGTTTTAGAGCTGACCATGGGACAACTGAAATGGTAGTTTGCAACAAGACAAAAAAAAAATGCAGAAAGCAACATCAACATGGTTATCTGCTGTTCACAGATTTAACTTTTGACAGAGTGAGTCGGATGGTCTAAGGCTCTGATTTGATTTGATTTGATTTATTATTGTCACATGTATTAACATACAGTGAACAGTATGCTATATGAAGAAAGCATACCATTCATAGAGAAGGAAAGGAGAGATGTAGGATGTAGTATTACTTTCACAGCTAGGGTGAGAGAAAGATCAACTTAATGCAAGGTAAACCCATTCAAAAGTCTGACAGCAGCAGGGAAGAAGCTGTTCTTGAGCCGGTTGGTACATGACCTCAGACTTTTGTATCCTTTTCCCCGATGGAAGAAGGTGGAAGTGCGTGAGGTCCTTAATTATGCTGGCTGCTTTGCCGAGCAATGGCAAGTGTAGACAGAGTCAAAAGATGGGAGGATGGTTTGTGTGATGGATTAGGCTACGTTCATGACCTTTTGCATCTCATCAGCTCTTGCTTTCCAAGCTAAGACAATTGAACAAGTTTATCAAAATCTTACACCTCCTGCAAAATGGCATCTCTATCCAGACAAAATGTTGAATCCATTTGGAGCTTCTAATGCAAGGATGCATCATGGCTCCCTAAATTTTTAATGCCTTCTTTGCTGAAATGCTTGAAGCAGCCACCAGAGTCACGTCGAACAGCATCAACATAAGATTCCATTGAGGGAAACTCTTCAATCAGAGACAGTATACAAAGAACTTCTGCAGGCAGAGAAGGTGCTCTCATCACTTACAACAAGTAAAACAAACAAACTCTCGAGTGCTACGAATAATTCAGATCTTCAAATCAGTGTTTAAGATTGAGGATATGATTTAACCAGCATCAGACAAACTGTGAAACAGTAGGTATCACTCTGATGGTGTCAGTCTCATGATAGTAGAAATATTCTCATGCCCTGGTTCTGTGTTCCCTGGTGAAGCCATTATTGATGGAGATATCTAGACAGCCCACACCTTGACCGTGTCTGGAAGCAGAATGGCATTAACCTGCACACTAATATCAAACTCCATTAAGCCACTGTCCTTGTATCAGCCTTATGTATGGCGCAGAATCCTGGGTTCTCCAATACATGCCACATCAAAGCTCTGCAACATTCCTATCAAAAACATCTGAGAGCTATCATGAAAATTCACCAGCAGGTAAAAATCGCAAACAATGAAATTTTCTATAGTGCTGAGCTCGACAGCTTCAAAACCAACCTCCAAAAAATTCACCTGGGATGGCCAAGCATGTCTTCCACGTGGATGCATACAGAATCCCTAAACAAACCTTCAATGGGAAACTGACTCAGGGGAAACAACATCAGTACAGTCGGTACAAATGACCCAAGAATACCCCAAAAGAGAGCAGTACAAACCTTTGCACTACAGATGCCTCTTGGGAAAATATTGTCACAGAGCAGTCCACGTGAAAGAAAGCAGTGGAAAGTTCTGTGATAACATGATAACATGTGATAACATATTGCATTCGTCAGAAATGAAAGGACCCACTGAAGATAATAACATTACCGATAGCTTGGACATAAATAATGTCTACCATCAGGTCACACAACACTAAGGCCATGCCTATGCACAAATTCTCTAATGTATAAATGCCAAAAATGGGAGTGGACCACATGACCAAATGGCCCTGTTATTTAACAAGGCCACAACTATCCCAATTTCATAGAAATGTAGAATATTACAGTATAGTACAGGCCCTTCGGCCCTCAATGTTGTGCTGAGCTATGTCCAATCCCAAGATCAAACCATCCCCTATCTATAATTCTGGACTGCTCCATGTGCCTATTCAATAACCATTTGAAAGTTCCTAAATTCAATGTTCTTTCACACCCTACTCTTTCCACAAAGTGTAAAAACACTCCAAAGTTTTAACATAACATCCATGTCTCACTGAAAGAGAGAATTCCAAAGATTCACATCTCTCTGAGCAAAGATATTTCTCCCAATCTCAGCTGCTCCTGTCTCATTCTGCTCCCAATCTGTGAAATATTTTGAGAAATTTGTTATGTAAATTTATGTTATTGTTAATGGAGTGATCTGTAAAGACTTTCCAAATATGAAGCCTTACACATTTCATAGAATCTTGAAATGCCGAAAAGGGGCCATTCAACCCACTGTGGCTCTTTTTGTTCATTGAAAGAACTATCCAATTAGTCCCATTGACACTCCCCTTATTCCCTAAGTACACAACTAATTCTTTTCTGAAGCAGCTTCCACCGACCAGCCCTTCAATAGTTTACTGTGTGAAAAAAACTCTTTATGTTTTCTCCTGTTGTTACAATGCAAATCAAAAGTGATTTTTAGCAGTAAATTCAGAAACTAACTGTGCTTGCAAAATGTTGTTTTGATTCTTGGTATATTCAGGGTTTGGTGTAAATGATATTCTCTGATTTAACTTTCAGCGCTATGTATTTGTGAATAGGCTGCACATTTAAACTCAGTTTTCTAGGCGGGAATTCACTTGGCACACTGATCTTTGCCCTCAACCACATCAGCAAATCTGATTAGTAGGGGACATTTCGAATCTGAAAATTCAATAAATGAGTAAAAAGCGCCATCTGCAGTCAGTACCAAAAAAACTGTTCTTACGCTTACCAGACCACGGGAAAATCTTATCTAACCTACTGCTTCCCAAATCTGTCCATCTGCCTCGGACCTATTTTCCTTGGTGCTCTTCACTTCAAAACATTTATCAATCTCAGAGATAAATATTCCTTTTCAGCATTGTCTCCCTGAAGCTTAAGGTTCTGATGTTAAGGAAAACTAGTTTGAGATATTTTGCTGAAAGGCATCTGACACATATCTTTAGCATCTCCTAAATTTTACTGCTCCTTTTACATTGATAGACGTTCAAGGTGATGGCCTAATGGTACTATTACTAGATTATTAATACAGAAACTCAGCTAATATTCTGAGCACCCGAGCTTGAATCCCACTAGGGCAAATAGTGCAATTTGAGTTCAATAAAAAAAATCTGGAATTAAGAATCTACTGATGACCAAGAAACCATAGGGGAGTCTAAAACTAGAGGGCATAGGTTTAAGATCAGAGGGAAGAGATGTAAAAGCACAAAGGGCGATGTTTTCACACAGAGGGTGGTGAGTGTCTGGAACAAGCTGCCAAAGGTAGTAGTAGAGGTGGGTACATAAGAAGCATTTAGAGAGTTACATGGGTAAGATTGGCACAGAGGAATATGGGCCAAAGCCCAATTGGGACTAGCTTTGGGGTTTAAAAAAAGGAAGGTATGGACAAGTTGGGTGGAGGGGCCTGTCTGCATGCTGTATGACTCTATGACTTTATATTCAGGTATGCCTAGCAGTTAACTTAAACAAGCATTAACCCCCTTTCAATTACTGGCATGCTACCCATTTAAGAACACCTTTAAAATTCTGTTAGGAACTCAATGGAAAATGAGCCAGTGATGGTTGGAGACTGCTAATTTCGGTCTATGTGCTGCTTTTCACACTGATTCACTGTGAAACCAGAATGAATAGAATTTATCCTTGTTGAATTCACAAGAGAACTGCAGATTGCCATCTCCATTGTAAATTGGCCCAGAAGAAAGTGACAGATTGGGCCAGGTATGTGCAACTTGCTGGAACAACTCAGCTGAAGACTGGAGTCCAGATTCAGCCTGTGACACACACAATGAGTATGTTCATTATTTTGAACTTGAGAATGGACCTCATAAAAAATTTTTCCCTGTACATTCGCCTGTTCAGTTCTGAAATAACTAAAGTTCAGATGGAAATGGTCTTTTCATGCAGATTATAAACTACATTGAAAATAGAACAAGGTATTTGCATGTTTTCAGAATGGAGACAACAGCAAATTTCTGTTCATCATTAGTAATAGCCTGCAAGGATTTTTCTGCTGACAGATTCACTCTGCTGGCTCCTGGCTCAACACTCTGCAGTTATGTTTCCACTAAGCTTGTCATTCATTATGTCCTTTCACACAGCTTTCATGTAAGAGTGAACCAATCACAGACTCATATCATAGAATCCCTACAGTGCAGAAGGTCGTCATTCAGCCTATTGAACCTGCACCAACAACAATCCCACCCAGTCCCTACCCCATAACCTGACATATTTACACTACTAGTTCCCCTGACACAAAAGGGGCAATTTAGCATGGCCAATCCACTGACAGACACATCTTTGAAATGTGAGAGGAAACTGGGGCACCTGGAGGAAATCCACATAGACGCTGGGGCAATATGCAAACACCATGCAGACCGTTACCCGAGGATGGAATTGCGCTGTGAGGCAGCAGTGCTAACCACCATATGCTGATGATGTTAGATTTAAATGGACTGTGTAAGGAACAGATGAAGGGGGTGAGGGATGAATCCAACTCAATTGCTCTTCTGCCTATGACAAACTGGTAATGAAATCACAATTTATAAACAGCTGAACTTTATAGGAAATATTGATTTTGTTGTTTTTGTTTAATGTTTTCATTAAGTATTTTTTAACTGTCAGTTCTTGGTTGGGTTAGAGTTAGGGGTCAGAGTTTAATTAGGAGGTAAGCTTAGGGGCTCGGATTATGTAGGGTTAGTATTAAGGGGTTAGAGTTAGAGTAATGGATAATGGGTTAGGATTAAGGGGTTAGGGGTTAGGATTGGAGTTATGTTAACTGTGGAGTCTCTTTCCTTCAAATTTCAATATTTTGTTACTGATTTTTATTTTTCTTATGAAGTGTTTTTCTAATTGCATGTGTCTCCTTTGTTTGTATCTGTTTGTGCACGCTGGGGAGGCTGAAAGAAAAGATAGGCAGTTATACTTCCAGATTACAATTGTGTATTAACTAGTCCTTGCAACTTTTTTGTTTCACAATAAATCAATCATTGAGTTTATTGAAAGAAGTATATGGCACAATGACCTTCATCAGCCGGGACATAGAACATAGAACACTACAGCACAAACAGGCCCTTCGGCCCACAACTTGTGCCGATCATATCTATACCTACCAGGCCATAGAACTATCTGTAACTTCCAATCCCATTAAATCCCATGTACTCATCCAGAATTCTCTTAAAAGACCCCAATGAGTTCGCCTCTACTACCACTGATGGCAACCGATTCCATTCACTCACCACCCTCTGAGTGAAAAACTTACCTCTAACATCTCCTCTGTACTTGCTCCCCAGCACCTTAAACCTGTGTCCTCTCGTAGCGACCATTTCAGCCCTGGGAAATAGCTTCCGAGAATTCACTCTATCTATTCCTCTCAACATCTTATAAACCTCTATCAGGTCGCCTCTCAACCTTCATCTCTCCAGGGAGAAGAGACCTAGCTCTCTGAACCTAAGGCATGCCCCCCAACCCAGGCAACATCCTTGTAAATCTCCTCTGCACCCTCTCAATAGCTTCCACATCCTTCCTACAGTGAGGCGACTAGAACTGCACACTATACTCCAAGTGGGGTCTGACAAAGGTCTTATAAAGTTGCAGCATTACCTCCCGATTCCTAAACTCAATTCTTCTATTAATGAAGGCCAGTACACCATATGCCTTCTTGACCGCATCCTCCAGTTGCAGGGGCAGATTTAAGAGTCCTATGGACCCGAACCCCAAGATCCTCCTGCTCCTCAACACGGCTATGACCCCTACCCTTGATATAATACTGCTTCATCCCATTGGTCCTGCCAAAATGGACCACCACACATTTATCCATGTTGAAGTCCATCTGCCACTTCTCTGCCCAGTCTTGCATCTTATCTATGTCTCGCTGCAACTTCAGACATCCCTCCAGACTATCCACAACACTACCAACCTTCGTGTCGTCGGTGAACTTACTAACCCATCCCTCCACTTCCTCATCCAGGTCATTTATGAAAATGACAAACAGCAAGGATCCTACAACAGATCCCTGGGGCACTCCACTGGTGACTGACCTCCATGCAGAAAAAGACCTATCCACAACTACTCTCTGCCTTCTGCAGGCAAGCCAGTTCCGGATCCACAAGGCCAAAACCCCCTGGATTCCATGCCCTCTCACCTTCAAGAAGTCTTGCATGAGGGACCTTATCAAACGCCTTGCTGAAGTCCACGTAAACCACATCCACTGCTCTTCCTTCGTCAATGTGTTCAGTCACATTTTCGAAGAATTCAAGTAGACTCATAAGGCACGATCTGCCCTTAACAAAGCCGTGTTGACTATTCCTGATCATATTGAATTTCTCTAAATTCTCATAAATTCTATCTCTCCGAACTCTCTCCATCAACTTACTGACCACTGATGTCAGAATCACTGGTCGGTAATTTCTTGGGATATCCTTGTTCCCCTTCTCGAAAATAGGCACCACATCCTCAATCCTCCAATCTTCTGGAATCTCTCCCATCTCCATCGACAACGCAAAGGTCATCGCTTGGGCTCTCCCTCAACTCCCACAATAACCTGGGGTACATCCCATCCAGACCCGGTGACTTATCTATCTTGATGGAATTTAACAGTTCCAACATCTCCTTTTTCTTAATGTCCACAGACTCAATCTTTTCAGTTTGCCGTATCCCTGTAGTACAACCCCCCAGATCACTCTCCGCTGTGAATACTGAGGCAAAGTATTTATTAATCACCTCTGCCATTTCTTCTGGTTCCACAGAGACTTTTCCCCCTTCACCTTTTATAGTTCCTATCCCTTCTCTTCTCATCCTTTTACTCTTCACATATTTGTAGAATGCCTTGGGATTCTCCTTAATCCTATCCGCCAAAGGCTTCTCGTGACCCCTTCTGGCTCTTCTAATTTCCTTTTTAAGCTCCTTTCTACAAGTCTTATACGCCTCTAGATCCTTAACATCCTCTAGCTCCCTGAATCTATTGTACAACTTTCTCTTCTTCCTAACTAGGTTCATCACAACCTTTGTGCACCATCGTTCTCTCGACCTACCAAAACCTCCTTGTCTCACCAGAACATTGTCGTGCAGAGCTCCAGACAAACATTCTTTGAAAATCCACCACCTTCCTTCAGTACTTTTCCCCAAGAACACCTCCTTCCAGTTTACCCTTCCAATTTCCTGCCTAATGATTTCATATCTCCCCCTACTCCAGATAAACACATTCCTATCCTGCCTGATCCTATCTCTTTCCAATGCTATCGTGAAGGAGATAGAATTATGATCACCATTCCTGAGATGCTCTCCTACCGAGAGATCCGACACATTTGCCAGAACCAGGTCAAGACATTGAGTGCAAAAATTGGGAAATCATGTTGCAGCTATATAAAATCCCTTGGTTAGCCCACATTTGGAATATTCCATGCAGTTCTGATTACCATACTACCAGAAGGATGTTGAATCTTTGGAGAGAGTGGAAAGAAGGTTCACCAGGATGTTGCCTGATCTCAAGGGTGTTGGCTATAAGGAGAGATTGAATAAACTACGATTGTTTTCACTGGAAAGACAAAGGCTGATGGGACATCTGATAGAGCTCTACAAAATTATGAGGGGGATAGAGAGGATAGTCAGACGCTTTTTTCCCCAAGGTGAAAGTGTCAATTATAAGGGGGCATAGGTTCAAGGTGAGAGGTGGAAAGTTTAAGGGAGATGTGCAGGGGAAGTTGTTCGCGCAGAGTGTGGTGTCTGAAACGCACTGCCAGAGGAGGTGAAGGAAGCAGGTGTATTAGCAATTAGGATTAAGGACTTTAAGAGGCATCTGGATGCATACATGAAAAGGGAGGGAATAGAGGACACAGAGTGAGCATAGACGTTTTAGTTTATCTAAGCCATCATGATCGGCATGGGCTTGGAGAGCTGAAGGGTCTGTTTCTGTACTGAAACTTTCTTTGTTCTAAGCCTGATCAAAGTCTCTTTTATTCTGGGTACCAGCAGTGAAGGTAAATAATTGGTGAATAAATTAAACTTTTAAACAGATGATATGCTTGTGCAGCAGTGGAGTTAGATATATGTGCATGCCTCTGATTCTGGTTGTAACAACAGACAAACCTTAACAACCTCTGATCATTTTAAATGTCTGTTTGTGAGGTAAATCCAACAACTCCCCATCAGTCAGCATATTTCAATGCTGAATATTTTGGCTTTACTGTGCATCTTCAGGAAGAACAATTTGGACAATAACTTCCCATTTTATGTATTTAGCTGCACATACAACCATTGCAAGTTTCTGCCTGATTTAAACATTAATGACACCACCCTCACTATTATCTTTACTGCAAAATCGAGACCAATGTATCACAAAATCCCTGGGACAGTTTTAAAAAAACTTAAAGTTGGAGCAGTCAACCACATTTCTCAAAGGATTAGACAAGGTTTTAAAGTATTTAATGTCATCAAAATGGTTTGTGAACAAAGGTACTTAGTGAATCAAATTGGGATTTGGGAAACACACACACAGACCATTTTAAAATCTTGCCTCCACTGCTATGAATAGCAGAGTGAGGTTGATTGGAGACATTAGGTCTTCTAATTAATCTGTTAGTAGCAGTTGTAGCTGTTTCATTGTTCACTGTGATATCTGTGCCATTCCTAAAGCCACTTCCATAATGTTATCAGGTTCCATCCCTGCTTCAGCTTATCTGCTGCTGAGATCCTCACCGTCCCTTTGCTACTTCTAGACTTAAATATTGCAACATAAATGTGTCTGACCCCAATCAACCACATTTATATACTTAAAGTCATGCAAAACTCTCCTGTCCATGTCTCAACTTGAACCAAGTCCCATTCAGTTATGAGCCCTCCGTTTTGTAGCCTGTACTGACTGCTGGAAAGGTCATGTCCCAATTTAAAAATTCTCATCCTGTTTTCAAACTCCTCCATCATCTTGCCCTTCCCTGTCTCTGTCATTTTGGTCAGAAGACTCACAACACCAGGTTAAATCCAACAGGTTTATTTGATAGCAAAAGCCACTAGTTTTTGGAATGCTGGCTGCCCCCTCATCAGGTGAGTCCTCACCTGACGAAGAAACAGCCTGAGTTCTCCAAAATCATTTCATTTCAGGGGCATCTGAGTCCTCCAAAAGCATTTCCACATTTGTAATTTTGTCCAGCTCCAATACTCTTTGAGATCTCTGTGCTCTTCTAATTCTGGTCTCTTGAGCAGTTTGGAGTTTAATGGTTGCACTATTGATGGCCATGTCTTTAGCTATTAGGACTCCAAGATCAAGAGGTAGTGGCACAGTTGTTTCATCACTGGGTTAGTAATGAGGGACATTGTCAAAAGCCTTACTGAAGTCCATGTAGTCAATATCCACTGCCCTACCTTCATCAATCATCTTTGTCACTTCCTTGAAAAACTCAATCAAGTTTGTGAGACACAACCTCCCCTTCACAAAACCATGTTACCTCTCACTAACGTGTCCATTTATTTTCAAGTGGGAATAAATTCTGTCTCGAAGAATCCTCCCCAATAAATTCCCTGTCGCTAATGCAAATCTCACTGGCCTGTAATTACTTGGGCTATTCTTGCTAGCCTTCTTCAACAAAGGAAAGACATTGGCTGTTCTTCAATCCTCTGGGACCTCCTCTGTCGCCAGTGAGGATACAAAGATTTCTCTCATAGCCCCAACAATTTCCTCTCTTGCCTTTCTCAGTATTCTGGGCTTTATCCCATTACGCCCTGGGGACTTACCTATCTTAATGTTTCTCAAGAACCCGAGTACCACCTCCTTTTCGACCTTAACATAAATTATCTACGCATCCTTTTCCAGACTCATCATCCAGTAAGTCCTTCTCTTTGGTGAATACTGATGTAAAGTACTCATTTAATACCTCACTCAATCCCTCTGGCTCCATGCATAGATTATTCCCTTGTCCTTGAGTGGGCCAACACTCCCTTGCTCTAAAAAGCCTTGGGATTTCCCTTAATCCTGCTGTCCAATGCTTTTTCATGGCCCGTTTTAACCCTCCTTATTCCTTTCTTAAATTTCTTTCTATTTTTGTTGTATTCCATACTTGCTTCATGTGTTCCCAGCCTCCTAGATTTGACAAATACTTCCTTTTTCTCTTTGACTAGGCTCACAATATCTCTTATTACCCAAGGTTCTCAAAACTTGCCATACTTATCTTTCATCTTTACAGGAATGTGCTTGTCCTGAATCAATTGTCAGAAAAACCCATCTAGTTCACTGATGTCCTTTAGGGAAGGAAATCTTTACGTGATCTCTCCTGCATGTGAATCTAGAGTCACAAATGTGGTTGACTCATAAAATTAATGCTCTCAGGAATGGGAAATGAATGTTGTCCAACCAGCAATGTCCACAGCCCATGAACAAATGAAATAAAAATTCCATCCCCAGATTTGTCTCTTTAAGACATTTTTGACCAAACTTATGCAGCTGAGTAGCACATTTTGATTTGTTATCCTCTTTTAAAGAACCTTGGAATGTTTTATTCAGTTTCGAATGCCATTTAAACACAAATTGTTATTGTATCTTGCTGTCCACTGCACCTACAGGAAGATGGCCTGCTGGACCTATAGAGGGGTGTAGAATTTACAAGGCAGTATTGTGACACAGCAGTTAGCACTGCTGCCTGACAGCGCTAGGGACCTTGGTATGATTCCCGGCTTTGGTCACTGTCTGCGTGGAGTTTGCACATTCTCCCTTTTGTCTGTGTGGGTTTTCTCATGGTCTCCACTTTCCTCCTATAGTGGAAAGATGTGCAGGTTAGGTGGATTGGTCATGCTAACTTGTTCCTTAGTGTCAGGGGGCTGGCTAGGATATATACATAGGAGTTATGGGGATGAGGCCTGGGTGGAATTGTGGTCAGTGCAGACTTGATGAGCCAAATGACCTCCTTAAGCGCTATTCTAATTAGTGAGGTTGATCTCGAATACCTGTCGTGGTGCTCAGCTAATGTGATTCCTAGAAGTGCCTTTCCCATTCCAGCTGTGTGTGTTTATAATATACAGACAGAGCATATCCATTCAGAAAATCTCATGTTTCAAAATTAATAAAATTGCACCTTGTTCCAAAATTGCTGTTTGTGGACATGCATTTCCTAATTGGCTGCTTTTCATCAATCTGTCCTTTTCTAATTGAAGTATAAAGAACCAAAAAGCAATTCTGGAGCAGGAGATAAAGCTATGGATGTTGATAGATGGTAGATGGTAGATGGGCTCCTTTTGAAATATACCTTTCCCTCTTGAGTGTGTGATGCTGACTATCCACTGACTATTCAACAGATGTGTTTGTTCAAATCAAAACCAATCAGGCAGGCCTCCATTCCACAAAGCAGAAGTGGCAGTAATTGATTGTGATTATGAACATTCAAGTTCTGATTAAGATGCTTATTTACCCATTGTCTTTGCTGTCGGTTATTGTTAAGTATAATTAGGTTACAAATCCTTCTCGCAATTACACCATCAACAACAAAGTACTCTGTTAAAATATTCATTGATTAGTGCAACTGCTAATTACAAATATAGTTACCACATTTTTATTAAATATTTGGAGTGTCTTACAAGATTTGTTCTGTCTTGTCTGCTATTTCACGAAAAGGTTGTTCTCATGAAGAAACTAACAAATAGAGGTATAATTCTGAATGTATACTGCCTTATTGGATATTCCATCTAACTTCAAGTAGCTATTAAAACATAGAACATAGAAAAACTACAGCACAAACAGGGCCTTCAGCCCAAAAGGTCCACCAATGATATCCCTACCTATAACCCTCAATTCTATTTAGTCCCATGTACTCATCCAGAAGTCTGTTAAAAGACCCCATCGAATTTGCCTCCACCACCATTGACGTCAGCCAATTCCACTCACCCACTACACTCTAAGTGAAAACTTACCGCGATATTTCCTAAGTAGCTATTAGTCACTGACGAAAATCAGGAATTGACAAGACTTTTACAATCTCACTTCTTAAAGATATCCCCATATTACTAATTTTTCCAATGCCTTTCTCTTCAGGAAATATGCTTAAAAGCTATTTCTTGTGTTAAAAAATACTTCAGGAATGTTATATGTAGTTTTAACAACAAGGTGACCAGCGAGAGGGGGGGGCGGGGCGGCGGGCGAGGGGGGGGCGGGGCGGTGGCGGAACCCTTTTTATCATAATTAGTTTTTTCAAATGTTTTTTTTCCAAATAAAAGGAAACTGTCAATGAGTTTTATTTCTAAAGGAATAGAATTGGAAGTTAGGGATGTCGTGCCAATCTTTGGTTGACCACATCAAGAGCTCTGCGTACTGTTCCAGTCACGATATTATAAAAAGAATATTGAGGTATTGGAGAAGCAACTGAGAAGATTGACAAGTATAGTACCCCAAAAAGGATGTGTGTACAATCCAGAAACAGATTGAGAGGCTGACTTTCTTTGGACAGAAGAAAGCTGAAGGGTGTAGCCTACTAGCGATATTGAAATGTTTCACTAAATTTCATGTAAAGAGAAGGTTTCTCCCTTGTGGGGGAGAGCAGAATTTTGGAGGCTATCAAAATGAAATAATCACCAAGAATTCCACTAGGTTTGAAGTGTCCTCTTTGGGCACACTTTAAACAACTTGCATGTTCAAAAATGTCAGAGGTTGGACTGGCACAGGGTAAAGCTTTCTGGGAATATTGAATCGAAGTTCAGAAATAAATGACATTTTACAGGAAAGAGACATTTTTTGGCAGCTTTGCACCTTGCACTCATCAGGACAAATACAAGAATTCCAATTTTCAAACAATCATAGCAATTTATACTGCAGGAGAAAATGATGTTGATGGGTTGATAAGTCTACTCTGATTGGCTGAAGTATTGATATGGATAAAGCAATGGGGAGCAAAAAGCACAGTGTGTTTGTGATAGAATGAACGCTCACCTCCTGCCATCTATTTCCAATTTGTAGATCTTTTGAATCATTGAGTCAAAGATCAATTTGATCTTTGAATCCTTATCCTTTTACTGTAATCAATGCCATTCCACGCCCAAATTCACTTCTGAAATGGAACAGTCTAACTATCCCTCTTTCCTCAACATGCTAGCTGATAAATCATTTCTCCACTATCAATTGCAAGCCGATCTTTACTGATCAATTTATACATTGGGATTTGTGTAGCTTTGCACACTATAGCTTTATTGACAACCTTGGGAAGAAGCCCTAACCATTTGCTGACTTTGCAAGCTTTGGAAAAGCTATGTATTGTGGGGTAAATCAAGATGACCGGTACTATCTTAACCTTAGACAATACAAAACTAAGAGACAGATATCTTTGTTTAAAAATGTAATGCTTATTTAAAGAAAACAAGCATGTGCAAGGAGATCACCAAAGGGATTAAATGGCTCTAAGAGAGAGCAAGAGAACCTCGCTAAAGAATTTAATGTATATAATCAAAAACAATCTATTGTAGTTTTCCTTATCAATCATTTCCTGCCTTACATTAGCTTAAAATCAATTTCATTTAGTATACACGTATCAATAGTAATTCCTGACCAGCACTTCAACCAATTGCATTTTAACATCCTGTATGATGATATCTTATTCATCCATTAAATCGGGATGCTAACTCCCATTTTGGCTAAAGTCAGTTCCCTGTTGCCTGATGACTTTAGATACTAAGGCCCAAATGGATGTTTCCACCAGATCATTGCCAAGGTGGATAGACATGTGTTCCTGTATCCAGGAACGCTTCCATCCTACATGTAAGCAAAGAATACACATATTCGTAAATACTGTCATCTGTGTTCCTGCGTAAGAAACTTTTGATATGATATGAATTTTGCTAACTACAGGGTTCCCAGGCCTTTGGCTCTGAAGTATTCGCTTTTGCTATCACACCATGCAGTAACCTGCTTTCAGCTGAAGTGGACAATGATTCATTCAATACAAAATGCATTAAAATATCAGTATAAGTGTTTTAAATCGTCATTACTTGTTTAGTTCTCTTATTGTATTCACATCTGTGTAAAATATTCTCTCGTTGTTTCAAGTATCATTTAACTTTTTACTGGTAGCCCTGTCAGTGCCTTAATGTATTCTGTTTATAAATCTTGGTAACTGGTTAGAAATCTCCCACTTCCCTGTGGAACGATAATGATCTGGGCCGGATCCTTATACACCGTGTATAACGCAAACTTGCAAATGAGCCAAAGTCCAGCATTTTCCAATCTGAAAATTTCTCACCAATTACGCTGGTTAAGGAGGCTGCTTTTCACTGAGGCAGTGCACTCAGGAAATGATCTTTATTTTCCACCAATAAGATGCTGACTTCAGTCCAAAATGTCCGGCATGAGACATTTGACACAACAACCTGAGCTTGTGGAAGAACAGCTTGCAAAATACATAAAGAAAATACAACATCTGTCTGCACACCCTGTACCCCCACAGGTAGCACCTCATGTAAGCTGCATTTCTTTGCTGCTCCCTCTCTCCACTTCGCTCATCTCTGTCATCACTTTTCTACCTTTCTACTCCCTCTCCGCCTCACTATGGCCTCACAATACTGGATTCAATTCTGACTTTGGGTCATTACCTGTGTGGAGGCTGCACGCTCTCCCCGTGTCTTCATGGGTTTTCTCCGGTTCTCTGTTTTACTCCCACAATCTGAAAGATGTGCTGGTTAAGTGCATTAGCCATGCTAAATTCTCCCTCAGTATCCCCAAACAGTAGTATGGTGACTGAGGGATTTTCACAGTAACTTCATTGGAGTGTGAAAGCAAGCCTACTTGTGACACTGATAAATAAATGATAAACTTTGCCACTCCCTCTCCACCTCTCCCGCTGCTCCTTTCCACTACTTCATCTCTGTACCTCCTGTTCCTCTCGCCACTCTCTCTCCGCCTCTCCTCTCTCTGCCAGCCTATCCAGATAACACTCCACTGTTCTAATCTCTATCGCTAAACTCCCTGCTGCTTCCACCCTCTCTCTCTGCATGGTTGGTACTGGTGCAAATGCCTAAGGTCCAACCTAAAGCTGATGTCATCCTGACAAGATTCAGAAAAATGGTAAGATGCAGGAAGTAACCTTGCAGCAAAAGCTTTGTGAATAATTCCTTTCCTATTCACAGCTAAGAAAGCAGATGTTTGTATTGAGAATTTATTGCAGTGTTTCCATTTGTTTCGTTCAGTTCCCTCAGCTGCCTGACTTTGTCTAGAAACCTGGGAAACCTGTGGGAGTGACAGGATATGTAAAATTAAGTAATTAACTCATGTTAATATCATAACTTAGATATGTTCCTGAGGATTTGTGGAAAACAAACTTGGGTTAATGCGGAGTTGGATGCTACTTTGAGGAATGCAAACCCATCATTCAAGTTAATGATGAGTTTAAAAAGCAGTAAAGTTGAGAACAAAGGTTCCGCTTTAACTGCCATCCACAGCAGATTCCAATTGCCAGGTGTTTGGCACGGTCGACTGAGAAATACATGAGATCAGTTTGAACATAAAATGGGAGATTGAATCCCAGGTACTTTTAGTAAGTGAGGTTGGATTGAACCTGTTCGATGTAATAGAGATAAGCAGAGGTGAGCTCCTAATTTGAGCATTTTGTTTGCACAATAACAATGGTTGACATTAGCCTTGGTTAACACTATAAAATGTGATTAAGCACTTGTATTAATAAGTGCAATGCAGGAATCATTTATTTAATAAATAAGAGTTTGCAAGGCTTGATAGATTCAGCTTTTGTACATTTTATATCTCAAAACTATACAGTGATATCAATATCTTCTATGTGGTTAACATGTTTGTTTCAGAATGCTTTCAGATATCTATCCCATGATTTGCTTTCCAGCCCTTCTACAACTTTATTAACATTTCTCTGATTCTACACTAGGCTTAAGCAATTGAATACAGTGAGCATCAACAGATCCACAAAACAAAACACAGAACAATTGATTGTTACATCTTTACGAAAATAAAGAACTCGCATCTTGGACAGGAGATTTATGAAACTAGACAGCTCACCCCAAGATTGGAAAATCCTGCTCGAGGTCAACAGATCTTTTCATGGTCTATGTGATGACTTCAGCCAGGCTAATGAGGTTGGCTTCATGGAGCATGAACTATCTGATGAGATTTAATGGATGGTTAAGTCAGAGAATTTTGTGCTCCCTATTTAAAGCAGATGTGTCAGACTCCCAGCCCGCATTTAACAGGGAGCAATTGGACAGCTGGCTGTGTACAGATGTATGGTGTAAATAAAGTAAGTTGATGATGGGACTTTCATTTCCGTGAAGTTATTACAGTCCCTACCCGCTACATTTTCCATGGCAGATACGACAGGAAAATTCTGCCCCTTGAAAGGAATTGACAGTTAATGTTTATTGTAGGAGAGAATTGTTTGGCATCAACTGAAGGTACATCTACAAGTGTATCTTGTAGATATACAATATATACAATATTTTTATTTTAATGCTAGAAAGCTGTAAGAAATTGAAGTTTTATTATTCAATAGCAGATTGCATTAAATCTTTCTGTCAAATTTGTCCTTTTTGTTAGTGATTAGAGGAGGGTATTACTATCAAAAGCTGAAGAATCGACAAAGGAAAACAAAATGTTCGGAATCATACAATTTGCCAAATCATATTCACAAGATGCAGGAAATCATGGTGAATGCGCTATCTCCTAGCTTCTAACTGTCCAATTAATAGCTTAACTAGAACCTTCTCCACTGGCACCTGAGTGATGATGCTTGATTATTTTTCATGTTTCAAAGGTTGAATAGCATCAGTGTCAGGATTGACATTAAGGTTACTCTAAATTGTGAACACGTGTGTTTTTATATTTTTTTTGTTTCTGAGTAGAATAAGTCTTTTTGATTGTTAAAAAGAACAATCATTTATTCCTTTTTTATTCCTATTCCGATTCTTTTATTCCTCCTCACCCTTCCTCCTTTCCCCCGTACCCTCCCATACTGGAGACCATTTCCCTTTCAAACTGTAATTACTTTCAAGGTAAACAATTTAACCGTTTACTTGAGTCAAAGATAGGTTTCAGTTTATTAGTTAAGAAAGACAAGAAAATAACTTTAGAAGACAGATACATCAATAGGCAGCAAGTAGAAGGATGTGGACAGCATGCAAATGGGACAGGAAAATTCTGCCCCTTGATAGGAATCTTTTTGTCAGTTAAGATTAATTGTAGGAGAGAATTGTTTGGCATGATTCAGTTTCAAACGGCATCATATGTCGGAATAGGGCTGAAGGGCCTGTTCCAATGTTGTACTCTTCTCTGTTTCTTTGATCTAAAACATATTCACACACACATCAGACGAGAAATTAGAAATCCAGATAAAAGTAAAAACCTTCAGCAATACGTTCAATATACCCGTCAGTAATTCAGGACTGTAATGCCCCATCATGATAATATTGTTTCAATATCAATAGATCCGAGTGATACACTTATCTGTGACCATCTAATTGTGCTGTTAACTTATCGAGGAGGGAATTAGTTTTCTTTCATACTGATTAATAAGTTAGCCTAATATTCTATTGTAAAGTGACATCCAATTTTCATTACTAACATTTCCTGATGACATTTCACACTATTTTAGAGCAGTTTCATTAATTCTAACAGAGTTATCTTGCACGTATTAAGCTGTTCTCACAATACTAATACTGAATGAGTTGAAGTATAATGCTGCCAGACATGACACGAGAGTCTCTCGGTATGTTTTATCAGGTAATACTGTACAAATTACCACCAGAATAATAATTGGATTGTTCCTGTGTTGAATTATACTTCCAATTCTCTCAATACTCAAAGCATTTTAATTTTAGTAGCTTTGTAGGCAAGCATGCTGTCTAATGGTTGCTAAAACCTTGATGACGTTTAAGTAAGATTTGAAAAATCTTATGAGAATAGATGTCAATTTAAACAGGTGTTACACGAGTGAATCACTTGCAGGAAGTATCTGTGATGTTTTGATTTAGGTGGTAACAACAGGCAACAGCTAGTAATTAAGCAAGGTCAAAAACACTTATACACATTATTTAGAGTAGAGAATATTGGCCCAATTGCCATTATGAAGATAAGATGGCAAAAAACTTCACAATTGAAAGAATTAAACAGTCCAGCGAGAGGCCCTTCAGCCCACTAAAGACTGTGCTGATTCGTAATCCCTACTTAGACCCACTACTTATAAAAAATAGAACATTACAGCGCAGTACAGGCCCTTCAGCCTTCAATGTTGTGCCTACCAGTGGAACCAATCTAACGCTGCTCTAATCTGAACTATTCCAATGTTATCCATATGCCGATCCACTGACCATTTGAACGCCCTTAAAGTTGGCGAGTTCACAACTGCTGTAGGCAGGGCATTCCACGCAATTACTACCCACTGAGTAAAGAACCTACATCTGACATCCATCCTAAAGCTACCACTCCTTAATTTAAAGCTATGTCTCCTCGATCCAAGGGAAAAGGCTCTCACTGTCCACTCTATTTAACCCTCTGATCATCTTGTATGCCTTAATTACGTCATCTCTTCACTTCTCTAACAACAAATAACCTCAAGACCCTCAACCTTTCCTCATAAGACCTTCCCACCATACCAGGCAACATCCTCGTAAATCTCCTCTGCACACTTTCCATCTTTCTGATAATGCGGCAACCAAAACTGTACGCGATACTCCAAGTGCAGCCACACCAGAGTTTTGTACAGTTCCAACATGACTTCATGTCTCTGAAATTCAATCAAGCTAACACAATGTGCACCTTCTTTACAAGCGTATTAACTCCGTGCCAAGTTTCAGTCCCTCTATGTCCCTCTATGTCCCTCTGCAATCTGTAATATCCATCCTCAGTATCTGTAATTTCTCTGATTTTAGTCTTGTCAGCAAATTTACTAACTCATCCTGCTACACGGTCATCTAGGTCATTTATAAAAATGACAAACAGAAATATTATTACTTATTGCTTGTATGCAGTTCATATCCCTAATTCATTTATTAATTTAATAATTAGTTTTTTCCTTTTTCCTGTGATGGACTCGAATAGCATGAGGAGATGCGGGCTTAGGGTGAGGAGGGTAAGGTATAATTTGGATGCTAGAGGGATGTTTTCGCACAGAGATTGTTGGGGATATGGAATGCGCTGCCAAGTAAAGTGGTGGAGTTATTTAAGAAATACTTAGATGGGCACATGAACTGAATGGGAATGGAACAAAGAACAAAACAGCACGGGTAACAGGCCCTTTGGCCCAACGATCTCGCGCCGTCACCCCGATGTTCCCACTTCTAACCGCGATTCCTGTCCATGTTTATAGATCTATGGATTAAAACCCAAATTTGAGACAATTTAGGGAGAATTTGTTTTGCCAATTAGTCTAAGAGCATATCGTTGGGATGTGGGAGGAAACCGGGGCTTCCGGAGAAAACCCACGCAAGCACGGGGAGAATGCGCAAACTCCCATAGACACATGCCCAAATTCATGTATCTGCACAGCACAGCGATAGTCACTGAGCTGTCGTGTTGCCCGTCAGATGGTCCAGGTCAAGCAAACACTAACAACTTGAAGAAGTAGGATATTCTCGAAAAAGATCCAAGAGCAGTCCTCTCACGACCTATCGCGAATATGCCCATCGTTAGAAAACAAGGTGGACCAAAGCACCTGTAGGATAAAAACAAGTACATTAATATCACCACCTATTTACACACTTCCCAGGGACTCCCAAGGCTCATGATCCCTATTTTAAATCAGTTTCATATACCCCTCCATTCCCATTCTGTTCATGTGCCCATCAAAGTATTTCTTAAATAACTCCAGAGTACCTGCCTCCACCACTTTACTTGGCAGTTCATTCCATACCCCCACCACACTATGTGTAAAATCTCCCTCTAGCATCCAAATTATTTCTTACCCCCCTCACCCTAATCCCGTGACACTTCGTGCTATTTGAGTCAATCCTAGGAAAAAGCTTACCACTGTTTATCTATCCGCTTCAAAATCTTGTACACCTCTATCAGATCTCCTCTATGTCTTTCTAAGGAAAACAGTCACAATTCGCCTAATCTCGCCTCGTAACTCAGACCTTCCATACTAGGCAGCATCCTGGCAAACCTCCTCTGCACTCTTTCCAGAGTCTCCATGTCCTTCCGGTAGTAAGGCGACCAGAACTGGACGCAGAATAACAAATGAGATCTAATCAGCGTTAAAGGCCAGCTCTTGTACACAATAAAGCATATACTATATGCTTTGTTCACAACCTTCTCCACTTGTTCTGCCACCTTCAGAAACTTGTTCACCTGCACCCCCAGGTCAATACTCTTAATAGGTCTACTCTTTATGATATACCATTGTTTCTCTCGAAATACATCATCTCACATTTATCAGGATTGAATTCCATCTGCCATCTGTCAGCCCAAGCTACCAGCTATGTCCTGCTGTATCGCCTGACAATGCTCCTCACTATCCGCAAGTCCAGCCATCTTTGTATCGTCTGCAAACTTGCTGATCACTCCACTTACTCCCTTTTCCAAGTCATTTATATATATTACAAATAGAAGTGACCGACCTCCAGATGGAGAAACAACCTTCCACTATTTCTCTCTGACTCCTGTTACCAAGCCAGTTACTTATCCATTTAGCTACCTGTCCTTGTATACCATTTGCCTTGACCTTCTCAACTAAACTCCCATGAGGGATTTTGTCAAACGCCTTACTAAAATCCAAATAGACAAAATCAACGGCTTGCGTTTCGTCCACTGATTTCGTCACCTCCTCAAAAAATTCTACCACATTTGTATGGTACCACCCCTTAAAAAATCCCAATCCGATTGCAACACTCTAAATGCCTATATAGCCTATCTCTAAGTATCCCCTCCAACAGCTTCCCTACTGCTGACGTCAAACTCACCGGCTTATAGGTTCCAGGGTTATCCCTACTACCCTTTTTAAACAACGGTAAAATATTATCTCTTCTCCAGTCCTCTGGGACCTCACCTCTGTCCAAGGAAGAGACAAAGATTTGCGTCAGAGGCCCTAGCAATTTCACTTCGCACCTCCCTAAGCAAACTGGGATAAATGCCATCAGGGCCAGGAGATTTATCAGTTTTATTTCTACCTAAAAGCACTAACTCCCGCAGTATTGATATTTACCTCCACTGGTCCAGAGCTTCCTCAGAGACAGGGAGTTGTAAACAAGCCCCTCTTCTTCGTGAATACCGATGCAAGGTATTCATTCAGGATGTCTCCACCATTCCCTCAGGCTCTAAGCTCCTATGTCCCTAAAAGGTCTGACTTTTTCTTCTAGCCACCCTTTTATTCCTAACATAGGAATAAAAAGGGGTATTAAAATCTGAGTTAAAATAGAGATCATGAGCCTTGGGAGTTCCTGGGAAGTGTGTAAATAGATGATGATATTGATGGACTTGTTTTTAATCCTACAGGTGCTTTGGTCCACCTTGTTGTCTAACGATGAGTCGTGAGAGACAAAGATTTTGTCTTGGATTTTTTCTTCGAGCCTATCCTAGTGCTTTACGTCGTTAGTGTACGTTTGACCTGGACCATATGATGGGCAACACGAGAGCTCAGTGGCTATCGCTGTGCTGTGCAGATACATGGATATGGGCATGCGTCTGTGTGAGTTTGCACATTCTCCCCGTGTTTGCGTAGGTTTTCTCTGGGAGCTCCGGTTTCCACCCACATCCCAAAGATGTGCAAGAGCACATCAATTGGCAAATTGATTGGCAAATTGGCTAATTGGCAAAACAAATTCTCCTTAAATTGTCTCCAATTTGATTTTTATTCCATAGATCTATAAACATAAACAGGGATCACGGGTAGAGGTGGGAACGTTGGGGTGGCAACACGGGCTTTGTTGGGCCTAAGGGCCTGTTTCCTGTGCTGTTTTGTTGTTTGACTATACATCGCAAAAGGAAATGTTTCTGGTAAGAATTGAGAGAACCGTTGGCAACGAATGTTGAATTCCGGACCATTGCTGAACTCATTCAGATAAGCACTTTGCTGCAATATCAGTTGAAGCTCGAAAATAATCAATTCCGTTATTGGAGAAACGAAAGAAACAACGATGAATTGTACTCAAATAGCTTTCCTCATTGACAGTAGCAAAATGTCAACTTAATCCCAGTAAGTTCTACATGGTATTCAATGTAACTTGGAAAACTACTGTTAATTTACTGAATATTAATGCCCTCATGGAAGTTGCCGCCCAATCAGTTCACTGCTGTTCAGTTTCTACCAGAGCAACTTTGGAAAACAAAGGTGGATTTGTTCAACATGATCATCTCATTGAGGTACACACATTGCCATAACATCAGGTTCATAGCTGAGATCCTCCGTTAGCATTTGGAGAACATTTCAATTGCCATACGATGTCTTGAAATAGATATCTTGACGAATGTCGATTTGCTGATCTCATTGAGACAAGCACTTTGCTGCAAGATCAGGAAAATGTCCCAACGTTTCATTTGCTCTATATGTCAAGCATCGGAAAATAAACGGGCAACATGCTTATCTCATTCAGCTAAGTATTTTGCCACAATATCCATCTCAATAGGATTTACTTCTGATTGGAATTTAGAGAATCTTTGGAAGTGAATGTGGATTCCCTGAACATTGCTGATCACATGGAGTGAAAGCACTTCGATGCATTATCAGTTGAAGTTCCAAAAAAAATCAATTGCGTTAATGGAGAAACACAAGCAAACACAGATGACTTCTTAAATACCTTATCTCATTCAGATACATACTTTGGCAGAATGTTCCTCGAAGGTGGCCAGAGCAACTTGGAAAACTCCTGTTAATTTGCAAAACATTGATGAACTAATGGAACTAAGGTCGGTGCCACTATATCAGTTCAGTGTTGAAGATTGTTCAGTTGCTGTCAGAGCAAACTGGGAAAACAAAAGTGGATTTCCTCAACATGCTCATTTCTTTGTGATGCACGCATTGCCACAACATTATCTTCATAGCGGATATTCTTCGATGGCATTTGGAGGACCCTTGGATTGGAATATGATATCTTGGAAATTGCTAAGCTCATCGAGATGAGTAGTTTGCAGCGACAACACATTTAGTACAATGTGCAAAAGATTCAATTGCTCTATCGAGAAACGTAAGAAGACAAACTTGGATTATGCTTCAAAATGCTTGCCTAATTCATATTGGCAATTTGCATCACTATCCATCACAATAGGAATGATTTCTGGTAGGAATTGAGAGAAATTTTGGAAATGAATGTCGATTTCCTGTAAATTCTTCAACCCTTCGTGATAACGCTTTGTCGCAAGATCAGGAAAATGACCCAAAGATTGATTTGCTCTATACAAGAAGCATCAGAAAGCAAACACGAATTATGCTCAACATGCTTATTTCATTCGGCTACATACTTTGCCACAATATCCATCTCAATAGGAAATATTTCTGTTTCGAATTTAGAGAACCTTTGGAAATGAATGTGGATTTCCTGAAAATTGCTGATCTCATTGTAGGATGCATTCTGCTGCAATATCAGTTGAAGCTCGAAGATAATCATTTATTGGACAAACATGACTAAACAATGGTGAATTTTTTACAAATACATTATTTCATTGAGATACAAACATTTGCAGAGGGTGGTCACAACAACTTGGAAAACTGTTAGTTTACTGATGAGTGAAAAACTGTGCCTCCACTGTTGACAATTCATCAGCTGATATTAGAGCAACCTTGGAAAACAAAAATTAATTTGCTCAACATGCTCATCTCATTGAGATACACACATTGCCACACATCAACTTCATAGCGGATATTTGTCGATGGCATTTGGAGAACCTTTCGATTGAAATATATCTTTAAATTGCTGAATTCATCAAGATAGCAAAACCATTGGCGTCATAAGTATCCCATAACAAACATGGATTATGCTCAACATTCAGCTACACAGTTTGTCACAATATCCATCTCAATAAGAACTATTTCTCTATGGAATGTAGAGAATCGTTGGAAACGAAAGCGGATTTCCGCGAAATTGCTAATCCCATTTATAGAACACTTTCCTGCAATATCACTTCAATCTCGAAAAAAAATCAATTGCTTTATTGGAGAAGCATAAACAAACAATGAATGAAATCTTCTCAAATACTTTATCTCAGATGCACTACTGGCAGAATGTTTCTCGATGGTGGTCAGAGCGACTTGAAAAACTCCTGTTAGTTTATTGATGAACTGATGGAACTAAGCTCTGTGCCGCCATATCAGTTCACTGTTGATAATTGCTCAGTTGCTGTCAGAGCAAAATTGGAAAACTACAGAAGATTTGCTCAACATGCTCATGTCATTGAGATACACACATTGCCAGAACATAAACTTCATAATGGATATTCTTCGATGGCATTTGGAGAACCCTTGGGTGGTAATATGATACCTTCAAATTTGCTGAGCTCATCAAGATAATCACATGGCAACACGATTAGTACATTGTGCAAAAGACTCAACTGCTTCGTTGAGAAACATAAGAAGACAAATGTGGTTTGTGCATCAAAAGTCTGCATCCCATTCATATTGGCACTTTGCCTCACTATCCATTACAGTAGGAAATATATCCGGTTGGAATTTAGAGAATCTTTGGACATGAATATGGATATCCTGAAAATTGCTGATCTCATTGAGATAAGCACTTTGCCGCGATATCTGTTAAGCTCGAAAGTAATCAATTGCTTTTTTGGAGAAACATAAACATAAAATGATGAATTGATTTAAATACTTTATCTCATTGAGGTACAAACATTGGCAGCAGAATGTTTCTCAAGAGTAAGGTCAGAGTATTTGGAAAAATCCTGTTGGTTTACTGAGCATTAATGAACTGATGGAATTAAGCACTCTGCCTCCAAATCAGTTCAAGATGCTGTCAGCTGATCTCATTGAGATTTTGCTGCAACATCAGTCGAGCTCGAAAACAATCAATTTCTTTACTGGAGAAACATGAGCAAATACCGTAAACATGTTTCAAATACCGTATCTCTTTGAAATACAAACATTGCCATAATGTTTCTCGATGGGGTCAGAGTATCTTTGAAAATTCCTATTAGTTTTCTGAATATTGAAGCACTGATGGAACGAAGCACTCTGTCGCCATATCAGTTTACTGTTGAAGATTCTTGAGTTGCTGTCAGTACATGAGTGTAAAACAAGAATGGATTTGCTGAACATGCTCATCTCTTTGAGATGCACACATTGAATATCAGCTTCATAGCGGATATTCTTCCATGGCATTTGTTGAGCCCTTGGATTTGAATATGATATCTTGGAATTTGCAGAGCTTATTGAGGTGAGCACTTTGCAGCGACATTATTACAATGTGCAAAAGATTCAATTGCTTCTTTCGAGAAACATAAGAAAACAAACATGGCTTATTCTTCAAAATGTTGGCACTTTGCCTCACTATCCATCACAATGGGAAATATTTCTAGTAGGAAAAGGGAGAAACTTTGGAAATGAATGTCAAATTCCTGTAAACTCTTCAAGTCGTGGAGATAAGCACATTTGTCGCAAGATCGTGAAAAGGTCCCAAATAGTCATTTGCTCTCTACGACACGCACGGGAAAACATTCATGGATTTTGCTCAACATGCTTCTTTGATTCAGCTGCACACTTTGGCACAATATCCATCTCAATAGGAAACATTCCTGGTTGAAATTTAGATAATCTTTGGAAATGAATGTGGATTTCCTGAAAATTGCTGATCTCTTTGAGATAAGCACTTTGCTGCACTATCATTTGAAGCTGGAAAATTATTAATTGCATTATTGGAGAAACGGCAGCAGACAATGATGAATAATTTTGAAATACAGATCTCATTCTCATTCTCATTCAGATACACATGCAGATAATCATTCAGATACAAATGCAGAACGTTTCTAAATGGTGGTCATAACATGTTGGAAAACAGTTTGCTGATCAGTGAGAAACTAATGAAACTAAGTACTGTGCCGCCAAATCGCTGTTGAAAATTCATCAGTTGATTTCAGAGCAATCTTGGAAAACAAAAGTGGATTTGCTCAACATTGCTCATCGCATTGAAATATAAACGTTAGCAAAAAGATTCTTGAATGTGATCATAACAACTTGAAAAACTGTTAGTTTACTGAACAGTATAAACTAACGGAATTCAGCCTAACACGTTGAGATAAACCATGCTACAATATCAGTTGGAGCTCGAAAATAATCAATTTCTTTATTGGAGAAACATAAGCAAACAATGATAAATTGTGCTGAAATAGCTTATCTCATACACACTCTGGCAGAATATCAACTTCATCCCTATCATTTCCCCATGGTATTCAGACCAATTTGGAGAACTACTGATAATTTAATGAATATTGATGAACTCGCGGTACGAATCATATTCCCGTCAAATCAGTTCACTGCTGAAAATTGTCATTTACTAACAGATCAAGACAGGAAAACAAAAGTTGATTTGCCCATGTCCATCTCATTGAAATACACGCAATGCTACAACATCAGATTCATAGCGGAAATTCTTCGATGGCATGTGCAGAAACTTTGCTTTGGAATATGATATCTTGAAACTTGCTGAACACAAATAGTAGCATTTTGCACACTATTATAATATAGTGCAAAGATTCAAGTCCTTTATCGAGAAACATAAGAAGACAAATATGTATTATGCTTCAACATGCGTGTTGCTGTCATATTGGCAATTCCCCTCACTATCCATCACAATAGGAAATATTTCTGGTAGAATTGAGAGAAAGTTTGGAAATGAATGTCGATTTCCTGGGCCTCACTGGGCCTCAAAATTTCATTTTCTCTACACGACTAGCATTGGAAATCAAACATAGATTATGCTCAACATGCTTATCTCATTCAGACATATTCTTGCCACAATATCCATCTCAATAAGAAATGTTTCTGGTTGGAATATAGACAAACGTTGGAAAAGATCGTGGATTTCCAGAAAATTGCTGATCGCATTTAGAGAAACACTTTGCAGCTGTGTGCCGCCAAATTGTTGCAAACTTGGAAAACAAATTTGGATTCGCTCAACATGCTCATTTCATTGCGATACACACATTGGAACAACATCAGGTTCATAGCCTATATTATCCGATGCCTTTGGAGAACCCTTGAATTTAATATGATATAATATAATATGATATGAAATTTGCAGAACTCATCGGGATGAGTACTTTGCAGCAATGTTAGTACAATGTGCAAAAAGATTCAAATACTTTATCGAGAAACATTAGAAGACAAACATAGATATCTCATTTACATTGGCACTTTGCCTCACTATCCATCACAATTGTAGAAATTGAGAGAAACTTTGCAAATGAATGTGGTTTTCCTTAAAATTGCGGAACTCGTTGAAATACGTACCTTTCTGCAATATCAGTTGAAGCTCGAAAAAAATCAATTTCTTTATTGGAGAAAAGAAAGGAAAACAATGATGAATTGTGCTCAAATAGCTTATCTCATACACACATTTGCAGAATATGAACTTCATCCCGGAAATTTCTTCATGGTATTTTGAGCAACTTGGAGAACTACTGCTAGTTTACAGAATATTCATGAACTCATGGAACGAATCACCCATATCAGTTCAATGTTGAAAATTATTCAGTTGCAATCTAAGCAACATTGGAAAACAAAAGTGGATTTGCTCAACATGCTCATCTCATTGAGATACACACGGCTACAACGTTAGCTGCATAGCCAAAATTCTTCGATGGCATTTGGAGAACATTTATATTGTAATATGTATCTTGAAATTTGCTAAGCTCTTTGGTGAGCACTTTGCAACAATATTCGTGCAATGTGAAAAAGATTCAATTTGGAAACATAAGTAAACAATACTGATTATGTTTCAACATACTTATCTCATTCCTATTGGCAATGTACTACACTATCCATCACCATAGGAAATATTTCTGGTAGCAATTGAGAGATACGTTCGAAATGAATGTTAATTTCTTGTAAATTGCTGATATTGACATAAGCACTTTGCCGCAAGATCAGGAAACTGTCCCAAAGATTAATTTCATCTATACGACAAGCATCGGAAATCATACATGGCTTATGCTCAACCATCTTATGTCATTTAGCTGTATACTTTGCAGCAGTATACAACTCAATAGGAAATATTTCTGGTTGGAATTCTGGTTGGAATTCTGGTTGGAAGTTGGCAAATGAAATGCGGATATCGTGTAAATTGCTGAACTCATTGAGATAGGGACTTTGCTGCAATATCATTTGCAGCTCGAAAATAATCAGAGGAGAAAAGTAAGGAAACTATGATGAGTTGAACTCAAAAAGTTTATCTCGCTGAAATACAGACATTGGCAGAATATCAACTATTCTGCCTAATCAAAACTATGCCGCTAAATCAGTTCACTGTGATAAATTGCTCAGTTGGTAGCTGAGCAAAATTGGAAAAAAAAGGATTTGGTCAACATGCTCATCTCATTGAGAGACACACAGTGCCATGACATCAGCTTCAGAGTGGAAATTCTTCGACGACATTTGGAGATCCTTTGGGTTGTAATATGATATCATGAATTTTTCTGAACTTTGCAACACTACAATATGCAAAAGATTCAATTGCTTCATCGAGAAACGTAAGCTCAACATTCTTATCTCATTCAAATACACACATTGCCCCCATAGTAATGTGAACTATTTCTTGTGAGACTTGCAAGAATCTTTGGAAACGATTGGCGATTCCCTGAAAATTGCTGAACTCATTGAGATATGCAGTTTGCTCAATATCACTTGAGGCTCGATAATATTCAGTAGCATTATTGGACAAACATAAGGAAACAATGATGAATTGTCCTCAAATAGTTCGTGACATTGAGATACTCACATTGGCAGAACATCATCTTAATGCCAGTTATTTCTCCATGGTATTCAAGAGCAACGTGGAAAACTATTGTTAATTTACTGAATATTGATGAAATCGAGAAACTGCCGCCAAATCAATTCACTGCTGAAAATCAGGACAACATTGGAAAACAAAAGTGGACTTGCTCCACATGCTCCACAGGAAATGAAAATTTCCTGAAACGTGCATGTCTCATCGAGAGAAGCACTTTGACGCAAAATCAGGAAATTTTCCACAGATACATTGACTTTGTAAGACACGCATCTCATAACAAGCACGTATTATCCTCAACATGCTTAATCTCATTCAGATGCAAACTTTGACACAATATCCATCTCAATAGGAAAATGTCTGTCGGAATTCAGAGAAACTATGGAAATGAATTTGGATTTCATGACAATTGTTGAATTCTTTGATATAAGCACTTTGCTGCAGGATCAGTTGATGTTCGAAAATAATTGGAGATACGTAAGCAAACAGTGATGAATTGTACTCAAGTAGCTTATCTCATAGAGATACATTTGCCGAATATCAACGTAATCCCGGTAATTTCTCGAAGGTATTCAGAGAAACTTGGAAAACGGCTATTAATTTACTGAAGATTGATGGCCTCATGGAACTATGCACCCTACCTCCAAATCAGTTCACTGTTGAATATTGTTCAGTTGCTTCCAGAGCAACATTTGGAAAAGTGGATTTGCTCCACATGCTCATCACATTGAGATACACATTCCGAAAACATGAGGTTCTCTGTCGTAATCCTTCGATGGAATTTGGAGAACATTTGGATTGTAATATGATATCTTAAAATTTGCTGAACTCATTGAGATAAGTTCTTTGCAACACTATTAGTACAATGTGCAATAGATTCAATTGCTTTACCGCGAAACATAAGAGAACGTACATGTGCTATGCTCAACATGTTTCTGTAATTTTCAAACAGACTTTGCCTCACTATACAGCACAATAAATATTTATGGGAAGAATTGGATGAAACTTTGGAAATGAATGTCCGTATCCGGAAAGGTGCTGAGCTCATCGAAATAAGCACTTTGCCGCAACATCGGGAAAATGTCAAAAAAATATCTGTTTCTTTATTGGACAAACGTAAGCAACATTGATGATTTGCACTCGAATAGATTATCTCATTGAGATACAAACATTGGCAGAATATTAACATAATACCAGTAATTTCTCTATGGTATTCAGAGCAACTTGAAAACAACTATTAATTGACTGAAATATGGAACAATTGGAACAACGCACTGTGTCGCCAAAGCAGTTCATTGTAGAAAATTTTTGCTACAATATGAGCAGAATGTTCAAAACATTCAATTCATTAATTACTCAGATGGAAACATTGAAAGCCAATGTGGATTTACACCAAACTAAATTAATACTTTATACAGACTACTTAACTGATCGAGATTACGGCTTTCCCGTAATATCAATTACTTGGCTGAAAACTCGCGATGACATTGAGAGAATCATTACAAAGTGATGGAGATTTAGGCAACCTGCTCAACGTTTCAACGTCAGTATTTTGCCGCAATATCATTTCAGCGTCGAAAAATGTTTAGTTACTATGGAGGAAACATTGAAAGCTAATGCGGATTGAAACCAGATAAATCTAATGAACATTTATGCAGATTGCAGAACTTATCGAAATAAGCACTTTGCCACCATACCAATAAATTGTCTAAAGATTCTCGAGAGTATTGAGTGAATCATTGCAAAGTAATGGAGAATTCGGCAAACTCTTCATCTAAGTCCAGATTGCGGAAATCTCCATTACTTTGCAATGAAAATGTCAATGTCATTAAAGAGTTTTCAGCCAAGTTTTTGATATGGCGACATATCTGCGTAAAGCTCCATTAGTTTCCAACGATTCTCTCAGTAAATTTTCTAACAAGTTATTTATATGGTGGCACAGTCAACATTGTTGATGTGTTACGCATCTTCACTGGAACCACAATCGTATCGAAGTTTCATTTTATGTCATTAATATGTTACTTCCCAAGCAAGTTGCCTATTCGTATGAGTTAGGAATTTTGAGTAAATCCATATTAGCTTCCAAGTTTCTGCCAAGTATTTGAACATTTCTTTTCTGAACTGAAATAACGGCCAAATGCTTATCTCGATCAATTTGAGCAATTTGAGCCTTATTAGCTTCCATTGATTATCTCAATGTCATCGAGAGTTTTCTCTGAATTTATTGATATTGCGTTGCAGTCACCATTTCGATTTGTTATCTAGTTTCACAATAAATTCAAACGTTTCACTTCATGCCATTTAATTTTTAGTAGCTCTGAAAGTTTCCCTCTGAGTAATTAGACATTTTCCATTACTGACCTGATATTGTGGCAAAGTGTCTATCTCGAAGATTTGAGCATTTAAGTAAATATCCATTACTTTTCAATGATTCTTTCATTGTCATCGATAGTTTTCAGCCAAGTTATTGATATGGCGGCAAAGTGTTTATCACGATGAGTTGAGCAATCTGCTTAAATCTCCATTATTTTCGTTTTGTGTACATCCTCATTAACTTCCAAAGTTTCGCTTAAACTAATTAAGCATTTCTCATTGCTGAACTGGTATTGTGGCAAACTGCTTATCTCGACGAATTCAACAAATTCCTTTGCGTCTCCATTAGTTTCCATTGATTGTCTCAATGTCATCAAGTGTTTTCTACCAAATTCTTGATATTGCGCTGCAGTTCCCATTTTGATGTTTTAATTAGTTTCACTAAATTCGCAATCGATTCAAACTTTTCACTTTCAAAAATTTTTAGTTTCTTAGCAAGTTATCCATTTTCATTGCTGACCCGATATTGCGGCAATGTGTTTATTTCGATGACTTGAGCAATCTGCGTTAATTTCCATTAGTTTCGTTTTGTGTAAATCCATAGTAGCTTGCAATGTTTCCCGCACAGTAACCAAAATTTTTTTGTTGTTGAACTGACATTGAGGCAAAGTGCTTATCTTGAGAGTTGAGCAATTAACGTAAATCTCCATTGCATTGCTATCATTCTCTCAATATCATTGAGAGCTTTAGCTAAATTATTGATATGGCTGCAAATTGCTTCTCTTGATGAATTGAGCAATTTGCGCAAATCTCGAATGTATTTCAATGATTCTCTCAATGAAATCGAGAAATTTTTCATCAAATTATTGATACTGTGGTGAAGACAACATTGTCGATGTGGTCAGCAGCTTCACTAAATGCACAATCGTGTCGGTTTCCTTTATGGCATTTAAGATTTTGTGTTGCCAATAATGCTGCCAATGCCGCCAGGTGCCTATCCCGTTGCGTTAAGCATAATTGAACATTTTTCTCTCTGACGTTCTACGGCAGCAAAGTGCTCATCTTATTAAGTTGAACAACTTGCATAAATCTCCATTCATTTCCAATGATTCTCTAACTGACTCTGAATTTCATTGAGAGTTTATTCCTAGTTATTGATACTGTGCAAATTTATTGTCCCGATGTGTTAAGCAGTTTTACTTTTAAGCAGTTCCACAAACCTTTCCGAAGTTTCACTCCACGCCACACAAAACTTCCTTTACCAAGCAAGGTGAATTGGATTCCAAAATTCCAGTCGAATTTATTGTGTCTTTTTCGCCAAAAAGCTGATCTTACAGCAAAGTTGTATGTTGTTGATTTAAGCATTTTGACTAAATACATAGGCATTTACAAAGTTTTACTCCAGGCCATTTTTTGCCAAGCAAGTTGATATTGCTGCCAATGTGCCTATCGCATTGAATTATACGTTTTGCATAAATCCACATTTACTGCCACTGTTTCTCTCATAGTAATTGATCATTTTTCATCTCTAAGCTGATATGGCAGCAAAGTGCTTATCTTGATGAGTTCAGCAATTTACACAAATGTCCATTCATTTCCAACGATTCTGTCAATGAATTCATAAACTTTCTGTTACTTTATTGACATTACGGCAATGCCAACATTGTTGGCAATTGGTCAGCAGTTTCACTAAATTCACATTCGTGTCCAAGTTTCACTTTATGCCATTTAAGATTTAACTGCGTTGAAGTCCATCTGACACTTCGCATCCCGTCTTGCATCCTGTCTATGTCCTGCTGCACTTTTGACATCCCTCCAGACCGTCCACAACATCACCGACCTTTGTATCTTACAACTTAATATTCTTGAGTGAACTTACTAACCCATCCCTCCACTTCCTCATCCAGTAATTTATGAAAATGATAAACAGCAGGGGTTCCAGAACAAATCCCTGGGGCACTCCACTGGTTACTGGTTACCATGCAGAAAAAGACCCATCCACAACCACTCTCTGCCTTCTGCCGGCAAGCCAGTTCTGGATCCACGAGGCCAAAGCCCCTTGGATCCCATGCCCTCTCTCCTTCTCCCGAAGCCTTGCATGGAGGACCTTATCAAACACTTTACTACAGTCCATGTACACTACGTCCACCGCCCTTCCTTCGTCAACGTGTTCAGTCACATTTTCGAACCCATGCCCCACAAAGGCTGACTCAACAAGCAGCTACAACCTCCACGCACTACCACTACAACGACCACATGACCCCACGGTTCCCGCCCCAACTTTTAGATCTTCAGGAATAAAACCATGGCCCAGGAGACAACGACAAAAAGGATGGGACAGCTCGCAAATCTTACGCGCTTGTAGCGCCACTGGTACCAGGACTCCCAGAACTATTTGACCCGGTGCTCACCACCAGGAATGGTACCTGCTAGCCAAAGTCCACCCACATACGTTCCCTTCACTAAGGAAGGATCAGGACATCACAGTCTAGATTGTAAATAGCTTTATCCGTCCTCTTCATGCATCACTCAATTGAATAAACGTGTTGAATTGTTGCTTGTGTTTGTCCTTTGTTCATCTTGCAAATGAGGGCACTGGGGTAAAACATAAGAGCATTTTGTAACAAATGGTAGACAAACTTGTACTTTGAACTAGGACAGTCTAAGAAATCTGGGTAAAATCCGCGGGAGGGAATTTAGTGAAAACTGGACCCCTACCCTTACCTATACTCAAGTGTCAAATCCTAAAGGGAAATAATTATGGCCAGTGATGCTGAATGGGAGAAAGCTCTCCATACAAATTTAAACCATAAGTGCCCCAAATGGGTGCAGTGGGGGGGGGGGTGACACTCTGAGGCTGGATCTGCGATTTGTGAATGAGATATTTAAAGAGAGAAACATAGATAAAGAAAATGTTTGTTGATACTGAGTAAAGTTATTGTGATTATCAGTTTGGAAGAGTTACAGAGTGAAATATCAGGGGAAATGAAGTTAAAGAAAAAGTATTAGCGAGTTAGTTGATAAATTAAGAGAATAAGTAATTTTGCTGAAAAGTAGATAAGCAGGAACAAAATAATGAGGTAAATGTATTGTCTAAGAGTCAGTTTAAATGGGGGTGGGTTTGGATCTACTTGGATTTTTTTCGAGAGTATCCTGGTGCTGGTTCTCCCTAAATTGTCTCAAATTTGGTTTCAATCCATAGATCTATAAACGCAGACGGGGATCATGGGAACATCGAGGTGGCGGCGTGGTCTTGTTGGGCCAAGGGCCTGTGTCCCGTGCTGTTTTGTTCTTTGTTCTTTGTAAATCTAAGGATCTAATAATTTGAATACTTTTGCATTTCAGCGTATTTATGTGGTTTGGTTGCTTGCTGAATGTAGGTGATTGTTGTTACATTGAGGTAAGAGCAGAGTTATTCAAGGTCTGTTTGTTTTGTGGAATATTTATTACTCAATTTATTACTTAAATCAAATTACACTTTGATTTAACTTCACAGGGGTGATGACCCATGACCAGATGATGAGCTGGAAAAGGTGCGGGTTTATCACCACTGTGGGGGCCCGCATAAAGCATGAAAATATAATTCCAGACTTGGTAGCTGCAGCCATGCTGCCCTCCGAAGGAGCCACAATTAAGATAAAAGTGGTGACCGGGATGGGACGGGATGTAGCCAAACCCGGCCAGCGTTGTATCATATGCACCCAGCGCAGCCCCGGTCGACCCCTGACAGTCAAACTGGCCCACAACCTGAGCAAAGGGACCCCGGGAAATCCTCCAGGTCAATTTCATAGACCCTCTACCCACTAGCTGAGGGAAGAAATATTGTTTACCCCTAATTGATGTATTCACCCATTGGTTAGGAACATTCCCAACTCCTGATTGCGAGGCCACCCCTGTAGCCCACATCTTAGCATACGAGATCATCCCACTACAACTGGACTCCGACCAAGGGACACACTTCACGGGCAAAATAATGAAACAGATCTGTAAAAGCTTGGGTATCTGAGAGCAATTCCATATCCCGTACCACTTCAGAGTTCTGGGATGGTCGAGCGAATGAACCACACACTTAAAAATGCGATTGCCAAATCAATCGCTGAGACATCCGTACCCGTATTTTAATGCGCCTACAAGCCACCGCAGGTCGCACCATAGGGTTCACACTATTTTAATTAATGATGGGGAAGGCAATGAGACTCCCAGAAAATAAAGCGGTAGGAAGACAAAATGAAGAGATATGTATCAGAATTAGACAATCAACTAAGACAGCTACGTCACACAGCCAGAGAGCAACAGGCTATAAGAGGCCGAGTTAAGAAACATGATATCTATCACACCACCACTTCCCTGAGTAGGGGACAAATTTTAATTCAAGTGGCCCCTGACCAAACAAGGTTCTCTCCAAAATGGATAGGACCCCATGAGATTATCTTCAACAGCGACACATGTGGCTGCGTCGATATCAAAGGGAAAGGCCACTGAACACACTGATGACATTTGAAGGCAATCACCTCGGTGGGGGGGGGGGGGGGGGGAGGTGGGAGGAGAAAGGACACAGATGGTAATCCATCGACATAGGTGGGCCATGTACCGACCTCAAATTAACCAACTCTATTTACACAAATCGAACTAATACCTTCATTTCGGGGACGGAGGAGAACCACACGTCAGCCATGGTTCTAATATATGTATAGAGATATAGATGCATGCTTAAGTATATTAGTAAGTAGAAATTAGGGACACACCGTTCACCAACAATTCCATTGGAAAATATTCAATACACACGAGGCATTGTGCGCGCCGGCCGCACCATAACCCGAGAAAAATAGAACGTACTCGAATGCCTGGTTACAAGTCCGCCCGGGTATCAACATGATTTGCTTCACCTCACATTGGATAAACTTCAAACACGTATCCAACGGCCAGACTTCCTGAGCGACTCTGGCTGCACCTTTGGAACTATCTGCACATTCCTCGAAGACCCACAGTATTCAGTACAATAGGACACTCTTAAACCAGACATTGAAATTTGCGGATATTATGGACTAGTTGAGGCTCTTGCAGTCTCACTTATATGTATGCTTTGCACTTTGGACAATGCGTGGCCCCACGACCACGACACCCGAAATCTTACCCTGCCCCCTGCTGAGTGAGGGGTCCAGACGGAGGACTAGTGCTGTGGCAGAAATCATATATGAAACACGAAATCTGAAATCAATGTGAAACACGAAATTGTGCCTGTTCTGATCAATTTCTCAGAGATCTAGGTGCCGGGTTACTGTTCAGGACAGACACGAAGTATGTATCAAACGCTGGGCAGAGAAGCTATTAAGCGTGTTATTGACGAGATAGGAGCAACACATGATAGAGGTAACACATAAACACACAGAAGCAAAAAGAGTATAGTCAATGACATCCTCACAGGAATCATCACTGGATCCAGCGTGGTTAACTCATTTGATACCCAGGGACTCAATAAGATAGGGGAGTAATGAAAGACATCCTACAACGGTAATCAGCCCAACAAGCCGAACAGGCCTTTTTTAGGGGAGAGGGGCACCCATACCCAACTAGATGGAATCGCATTATTAGAAACAGATGCCCATACCATTAACCGCTTCATAGTTAGAAAGAGAGAGAAAATAACTGCCCCGGTACAACAGAGACAGCTGTGCCATCCTTACGGTCAGTGGATGTTTGGCCAATTGAGACATAACTTGGACCAGAGGAGGTGCCTGATTGGATTGACAGCACCCAGCTAGCACAATTCGCAGATCAGAAGGGAGTGCTGGATGACCAGACATTGAAAGGGATGACACGGCTGTATTCAGTGATCCCCGACTGTTGAAGACAGGGATAGGAATGGTCCTATTAATCTCGATCGTGACACTAAACTCAGGACTATTCCCTATTTTCCAAATTGAGAACATTGGTGTTGTTAGAGACAATACCTCCCTCTGCTACCACCTAATTGAAGTCACATCCATCTTAAGACATGGCGTGTTGTTCATTACCTCCCTCTCGGGATGCAAACAAGGGGAGTGATAACCATTTGTCCTCACCGATAAAAGAGATAAGTAGAGGCAGCTGTATGTGTGATTAATTGAACGCAAGGCTGTACCGTAGAAATTACACCTACAGACCCACTCGTTGTCCAGTCAGGATATGGAGGGTGAGGCAGGTATTGTGTAGCCACAACGGAAACCTTCTTTATATACAACAGGTTGGCATACTAGATCTCCAACCCAAAATTCTGCTTCACTCCTCACAGATGATCACTATTGGCCACATCAGTCCACATCAACATCCGATGTAGGCAAGCCACCGAATTAATGCCACCGACCCATAAGAAACGATCTTAAATATTACCAAGAGCTAGAACAGGCTCCCATTCCACACTAAGCAGAAGTACTGAGAGAACTCTGTCTCAAGGTGGGACACTCTGTTCGGTTATACCACCAGTTATAAACCCACATTAAGATGCTGGAGCCAGATACAGAGTCAGCCTGGATCTGGATAATCTCACATATTGCTGTCCAACTCAATCAGGCAATATCCTACCGCCAGCCCAAGAAAACTAAAGCTGGGAGTTTGCTATGATTGGCAACATGGGACAATTAACAAATCGGGAAAACTTCCCCCACATACACTGAATCTGACAAACCCGGGACTCCCCTAAACTGTACGACTGTGTTCAAATGCAGGGAACATCGGGCATAAAATTTCCTGAAGGAATCAGTCTGAGGGAGTTGGAACAGGTCTGCTCCTCACCGAGGGGGAACCATTATCGGACAACAAATTTTATGAATTTGGACATACAATATGGAAGTAGACTAAAACCACACTCAGAGCCCCTTCATGAAAAATCACAAAATCACAGACACAGACTAGCAGGCAGGACCATGCTTTTAGAATGCAGATGAGGGCTAGCACACAAAGAAAAGCAGAGAAAAGGCACCCCAAGGAACTAAATTAAAAAGTACACCTCCGCAGCCGAATAAATTTGCACTACTAAACCAGTCAAACACCCCACGGAGAAATCTTAAAATTAGCAAAGCTCATGTGGCATCCCTGGCCCCTCAAACTTCCTGAGAATAATTGCACACCTTGAACCGGCTCAAGCCCCGGAGATTCCAGACATTCATAACCCATCAGACAAAAACAATCACTGATACAGTTGAAAACATTGAGACAAGTTGACCAAAATCAATTTTTGTAAATAAACATTTGAATCATATACTACACTAAAGTTTGTGTATAACTATAGCCCGTATCGGCTGGTTTTTAGTGTGCTTTCAGGACAGTTCGATTGTACGTCCTGGTTGCATTTCCATCGACGTAGAAAAAAACCTGTACTGTTGTTGAACTTGACTCTGAGTTCGTAGTGGTCGTTTCACCCACTCGTGCTAACAAAGTAGTGGAGGCTACCTCGTTGAATATATTTAAGTCATGAATAGGTAGATTTCTGATAGACAAGGGAATTAAGGATTATGGGGAGAAAGCGGAACTGATCCATTTCAGATCAGCCATGATTTTATTGAATGATGGGACAGGCTTGAAAGGCTAGATGGCCTACAATATGTGTTATGCTATATTGATACCGTTTCAGGGATAAAACAGTAAACACAGTAGGAAGCCTGACAACGCACAGGTTTAAGTCCAACTATGTTGTTAAAATTTAGGATGGCTGTCTCAATTATGTTAAAACTTAGCATAGCTGCCTCAATGATTTTTAAGTTTGGCATAGTTGCATTAATTGAAGAAAGATGACCAAAGAGCACAGCTTCAGACTGTGTAGAAAACCCAGTTAATCGTACTAGGAGTATACTGATAGTATAGGAATGAGTTGGCTATGCTTAAGCGTGGATATTTTACTGTCATTTGGTCATGGTGGAGTTGCAGGTTGCAGGAGTTTAAATGGGTGCTTCCATCAGAGATTCTTGTATCTTGCATTGGTCTGTATTATAGACTGAATTTCATCATTTGGAAAATTTTAGATTCCTTCATTCAGCATTTCCTTTAACAAGTTGCCCAACAGAGACTCATCTCTGAATCATTTGTCTTATGGGACTCCACAACTCCTCAGCTTCCTTCCATATCCATGTCTGTTCATTGGCCTGCACTATGGGGTCTGTATTTGGATCTGGATTCGGGGTCTTTTATCCTCATCTCCCATTCTAATCAATCTATGTGTCTCTTGTCCCTTACCCAGGTGGGGAATGCAACACAGATGTCCCCATCAAAATAACCCAGTGTCATTTAGTCAGCGCCTCACTGTTGGGTCTGGGGCTAGTAATATGTTTATGGGGGAATCCATAATGCTGTGAGCGCTGATATCCAAGCAAGTACGAGTCCCTTAGGATGTTATGTCTGGGTTGATCAGTACTCCTATGGACACTTCAAGTGTGGACAATGCTCTGGGCTGCAGTAGGGGATAAGGGTCTGATCTGATCCTGAGAGTGGATGAAAAGAAAAAATACATTTCCTGGGTGAGGCCATTCCAGTCGCCTAGCGTCATCCTCCCGTATCTCTAATGAGAGATGGTAAAACAGATTATTCTGAGTCACATAAGGTTTTGGTTGATTGATGTGGAACCAACCAGTTTTCGGTTGATGATTAGGACTTCATACACTGAGGGGCTTATTTTGTCACTGATGGTGTGCGGACCTGTATATCGCGGGGACAAGAAAGAACAGGGGTTATAGAGAGAAATCATCACCTGTTGGACAACTGTATATTCTACCGAGTGTACTCTTTTATTGAAATATGTCTTGCTCTGTTTCTTTTTAACTGCCAATCGGACAGCTGTGGCCAACTGGGCTGCTTTAATATTTTCAGTTATCTGCTGGAGTCTTTCTCATGGGTGAACACTGTGACGACAGATTCAGTTAAGCCAAACCCCAATAAATATTCATCTCCCTTCATAGATCGGCCAGTCATTAATGTGTGGGGGATAAACCCTGTAGGACTGGAAACGGTGTTACACACCATGAGGGCAAAGGGAACTACGTTATCCCATGTTGTGTTGTTTTGTTGCGCCATCTTTCTAATGATCCGTTTTAGCATTCATGCGCTCTATGATTCCATTGGATTGTGGATGGTAGTGATATGGAACATTCTGCATCACTTGCCCAGTGAATTATGTCCCTTTGTGGAATCTATGCTATGGGAAAACCCTATGGTGTAAATACCTGCTGGACTAATACCTTCGTCGTGGCTTTAACTCTGTTGGACTTAGTGAGGAGTGTCTCAGCCCATTTGGTGAAACTGTCTATGATTACAAGGACGTTTTTAAATGCTTCCTGCATGGTAGTGGACCGATATAATAAATTTGGAGATTTGTCTTGGGGCCTGCTATTGGATGTGTATGTTTTAGTTCCACTTTTCTGGCATACCACGTGGAGTTTTATGGGATACAATTTAAACAATTGATGAAATGGGCGACATCATCATGCAGTTCGTGCCACCAACATCACTTTTAATCTCCCGATTGTTGTCTCTATACCTGTTATGATACAAATAGATGAGCTGATTTCTGTCTTGGGTAGGGAATACATAGGTGCCTGCTTTAATATCAAATTTGCTGAATCTCTACTTTTGTCCTTCCATTTCTCATATGGGGCAGAGTAGACTCCTTCTAAACTTCAGGTCAGGAAAACTTTTCTAATGTGCTAGCTAGTTGCCTATGGAAGATGGATGGGGAATTATGGAAACCCTGTGATAGACATATTCCTGTCCCTGGAAGATAAAGGTGAACTTATATGGCAGGACTGAACTTTTGGCAGGACTTTTTGAAGATTGATAACAATTGCATCCATCAATATTTTTATTACAATAAGTCAACAGAATGCAACAGAAAGGAATGCAAAATAAATGCAAGTAGGACAGTACTTCAACGTACATAAAACAGATTAATCTCTATTAGAGATTTGAGGTAAACAAAATTATTTGTAATTACTTAGCCCTCACACTATTAAACACATTTGTTAACATTTTTCTACTCCGCTTCACTGCGAAAAACTGAAACTGAGCTTCTTGGATAATTCCATCAGTATGGATCTAAAGCAGCTTTGAAGACTTGAAGCACCTGAAAGTGATTATCCACAGAGGGGGTTTCATTCTCAAAATGAAGTTGATTTGTCACTTTTGCACCATACTCCCCAAGAAGGCGGATGAATTTCTTGTGCTCCTTCCCAATCCAAGCTCTCATTTCGTCCCACACTTGATATGGTGTAACATGTACATGCACAGGAATACTCAGCTGAGCAAATTCCTTCAAGATTTCAGGATTGGTGACCCAAGTGTTGTTTCCTCCAGCGTGACCACCGTCCAACCAATACATCTCTTTGATATTACTAATGAAAGCAGCTAGTTCCTCATTTTTCTGTGCTTCACTCAATGCATACAGCAGCTGATTCAAAACCACACAACCTTTGCTGAAACCAACCAATATAAATTTCAATGAAGGATCAGTACATTTCAAGTCTTCAAACTCTTTGTGTGTTCCAGGAGGGCACCCCAAATCTGTAATGCCCAGGTCATTCTTAGTTACAAAATTATTTGGTTTTTTGCAATGTGTTCTGGAGCCTTCATCATCTGCAGCAGCAGAGGAACTGTGAGCACCTTCATCAGGTTTTGTCCATGGATGTAGGATACTATGCATCTGCTTGAAAGCATTGGTCAAGAGTGCATGAAGGTGTTTGAAAGCTCTACTGTCTGAGTTATGTTCAGGCACACCAAACAGATTGCTTTGCACAAAGTTGTCATAGCAACTGAACTTATGCAGGTGAATCCGGGAAGCTTTTATGATCCAAATGTGACTGTCAGGAAAACGATGGAATAGCAAAGCAGCAACTCCTTCCAAACTCCACTGCTGCCAGCGGATGTTTTCTGGATGGCGTATCATCTCACTGTGATAGTTCTAAAACAAAAGACAATTAAATGCATCAATAGCCATTACATTAAAGTGCGTTTTGAGACATTCGTGCCAGTTGTTTCTACCTATAAGTAAATTATGGTTGTTCTATTTCCATTTGAAAAACGGAGTTCTAATCAATCATTTGCACTTATGGTATTCAATGCATGCCTTTCATGACTGCTTGTTTTGACAAAATATTTAAAAAGGTTCAACTAATTCACTGTAAATCATAAAGAAAGAAACATCCAACAGTTCTGGCAGCATCTGAGAGACAGAAACAAAGTTAATATTTCAGCTCTGTGATCAACATTAACAGCTTCTGTTTCATGGATCCTGCCAGATATGCTGACCATCTCCAATATTTTCTGTTTTTATTTCACTTCTCCTCCAACCATAGCATTTTACTCTCATACAATAAAGCTACACTGGGTGCACTCAAAAGTAATAGGAAACTGGATGGTATCCAAGTTTGGAAGCAGTTCAAGGAAAAAGATGTATTGATTTGCTTATTACTGCATGCAATTATAAATAAAAGCAAATATAGAACTTTCTAAAGCTACTTGTTTAGACTTCAAAACCTTTGGTTTATCACTTGCAAAAAACTTAACACTTCTCTCCCCTGTCAAATATATTCATTTATTAATGTATAAAGAACATTGGTTGAATTGTGTCAATGTGTTCTAAATTCACAACTTGGAAAAAGTGGGTCAACTGCTTTAAACAGATTAGACGCAAACAGAATTTGTGGGTGACTACAACTGTTGTATTTATGTCCATCCTGTATTACAAAGCAGAGTTACACACCAGTAAGTTAACAGATTTAGCATCGTTATGGAATGGGACAACGGGGGCAGTAGGAGAGACAAATTTTACAAAGCCAAGAATTCAGCTGGTAAGATACTGGATACAGCTATTAGAAGGTAAAAAACCTAATCAAAATCAACAGGTGACATTCAAAGGCAAAATTTTACGGATATGTTTAGACATGCCCCACAAAGAAAAAGGGACATTTCTACAGCCCCTTGGTTATCCAGGAAAACAATGTGTTGGAACTGTTAAATTCCATCAAGGTAGATAAGTTGCTGGGTCCAGATGGGATGTACCCCAGGTTATTGTGGGAGGTGAGGGAAGTGATTGCAGAGCCCCGATGATCTTTGCATTGTCGACGAAGACAGGAGAGGTTCTGGAAGATGGCGGATGTGGCACCCATTTTCAAGAAAGGAACAAAGAACAAAACAGCATGGGAAACAGGCCCTTCGGCCCAACGAGCCCGCACCGCCACCCTGATGTTCCCACCTCTAGCCGCAATCCCTGTCCATGTTTATAGATCTATGGATTAAAAACCAAATTATTTAGGGAGAATTTGTTTTGCCAATTAGCCTAAGAGCACATCTTTGGGATGTGGGAGGAAACGGGAGCATCTGGAGAAAACCCACACAAGCACGGGGAGAATGCGCAAACTCCCACAGACACAGGCCCAAATCCATGCATCTGCGCAGCACAGCGATAGTCACTGAGCTGTCGTGTTGCCCATCAAATGGTCCAGGTCGAGCATACACTAACAATGTGAATCACTAGGATACTCTCGAAAAGATCCAAGAGCAGCCCTCTCACGACCCATCGCGTGTATGCCCCTCGTTAGACAATAATGTGGACCAAAGCACCTGTAGGATAAAAACAAGTACATCAATACCGTCATCAATTTACACACTTCCCAGGGACTCCCAAGGCTCATGATCCCTATTTTAAATCAGTTTTCTATACCCCTCCATTCCCATTCTGTTCATGTGCCCATCTAAGTATTTCTTAAATAACTCCAAAGTACCTGCCTCCACCACTTTACTTGGCAGCGCATTCCATACCCTCGCCACCCTCTGTGTGAAAAAACTCCCTCTAGCATCCAAATTATACCTTACCCCCTCACCCTAAGCCCGTGACCCCTTGTGCTATTAGAGTCCATCCTAGGAAAAAGCTTAACCCTGTTTACTCTATCTATACCCCTCATAATATTGTACACCTCTATCAGATCTCCTCTAAGTCTACATCTTTCTAAGGAAAACAGTCCCAATTTGCCTAATCTCTCCTTGTAACTCAGACCTTCCATACCATGCAGCATCATGGTAAACCTCCTCTGCACTCTCTCCAGAGTCTCCACGTCCTTCCAGTAGTTAGGCGACCAGAACTGGATGCAGTATTGCAAATGAAGTCTAATCAACATTTTATACAACTGCAACATTAAAGGCCAGCTCTTGTACTCTATACCCCTTCCTATAAAGGCTAACATACTATATGCTTCCTACACAACCTTCTCCAGTTGCTCTGCCATCTTCAGAGACTTGTTCACCTGCACCCCCAGGTCCCTCTGCGTTTCTATACTCTTAATAGGTCAATATTGAGTATGTGATCCCGGTACAAAAGCAAAAAATTATAATTTCTGTGAAACACTTTTTGTGAGGAAGGAGCTACAGATGATAGTTTGAAGATCCAAAGTCTTCAATTTTGCTTTCTTGTCAAGAGGGGCGGGGGCGCGGGAGGGGGAAGGGGGGGGAGGGGGGAAAGAGGGGGGAAGGGAGGAGAGGGGGGAAGGGGAGGGGGGGAAGGGGAGGGGGGGGAAGGGAAGGGGAAGGGGGGAGGGGAGGGGAGGGAGGCGGTAGGGGAGGGGTAGGGGAGGGAGCAGGGGAGGTTAAGGGGAGGGGAGCAGGGGAAGGTTAGGGGAGGAATGGAGCAGGGGAGGTTAAGGGGAGGGAGGGGCAGGGGAAGTTAAGGGGAGGAGGGAGCAGGGGAAGGTTAAGAGGAGGGAGCGGGGGGGGGAGGGAGGGAGCAGGGGGGGAGGGAGGGAGCAGGGGGAGGGGGGGGGGAGGGAGGAGGGAAGGGGGAGGGGGGGGGAGGGAGGGGCAGGAGGGAGGGCGGGAGGAGCAGGGGGAGGGAGGGAGGGAGGGGGGGAGGGGGGGGGGGGGAGGGGGAGAGGGGGGAGGGGGGAGGGAGGGAGGGGGGAGCAGGGGGAGGGAGCGGGGGGGAGGGGAGAGGAGGAGGGGGAGGGGAGCAGGGGAGGGGGGAGGGAGCAGGGAGGCAGGGAGGGGGAGGGAGGGAGGGAGGGAGGAGGGAGGGAGGGAGGGAGGGAGGGAGGGAGGGAGGCAAGCAGGGGGAGGGAGGAGAGGAGGAGGGAGGAGGGACAGGGGGAGGGAGGGAGGGGGGAGGGAGAGGGAGGGAGGAGGGAGGGAGGGAGGGAGGGAGGGAGGAGGGGGGAGGGGGGAGGAGGGAGGAGTGAGGGAGGGAGGGAGGGAGGGAGGGAGGAAGGGAGCAGGGGGAGGGGGGGAGGGCAGGGGGAGGGAGGAGCAGGGGGAGGGGGGGAGGGAGCAGGGGAGGGGAGGGGAGCGAGGGAGGGGGAGGGGGGGGAGGGAGGGGGAGGGAGGAGGGGGGGAGGGGAGGGGGGGAGGGAGGGGGAGGGAGGGGGGGAGGGAGGGGGGGAGGGGAGGGGGAGGGGAGGGGAGGGGAGGGGGAGGGGAGGGAGGGAGGGGGAGGGAGCGGAGGGGAGGGGAGGGGAGGGGAGGGGAGGGCGAGGGTGGAGGGGAGGGCGAGAGGGCGAGGGCGAGGGGGAGGGGGAGGGGAGGGGGAGGGGGAGGGGAGGGGGAGGGGAGGGGAGGGGAGGGGAGGGGAGGGGGAGGGGGAGGGGGGGGGGGAGGGGGAGGAGGGGGAGGGGAGGGGAGGGGGAGGGGAGGGAGAGGGGGACGGTGGAGGGAGGAGGGGGGTGAGGGGGGAGGGGGGAGGGGGGGAGGGGGGAGGGGGGTGGGGAGGGGGGAGGGGGGGGGGGGTGGGGGGAGGGGGGGAGGGGGGGGGAGGAAGGGGGGAGGGGGCAGGGGAGGAAGGGGAGGAGGGGGGGGGGGGAGGGAGGGGGGAGGGGGCAGGGGGAGGAGGGGAGGAGGGGAAAGGAAGGGGGAAGGGGGAGGGAAGGGGGGAGGGGGCAGGGGAGGAAGGGGAGGGAGGGGAGGGGGCAGGGGGAGGAAGGGCAGGAGGGGCAGGGGGGAGGGGGAGGGAAGGGGAGGGAGGGGGAGGAGGGGAGGGGGGGAAGGGGAGGAGGGGGCAGGGGGAGGGAAGGGGGGGAGGGGCGGCCAGGGGAGGGAAGGGGAGGGGGGGGGGGGAGGGGAGGGGGAAGGGAGGGAGGGGGCAGGGGGAGGGAGGGGAGGGAGGGGGAGGGGGCAGGGGGAGGGGGAGGGGAGGGAAGGGGAGGGAGGGGGTAGGGGGAAGGGGGGAAGTGTGGAGGGAAGAGGGGGAAGTGGGGGAAGGGAAGGGGGGAGTGGGGAGGGGGGGAGGGTGGGGAGGGGGGGAAGGGGGGGAGGGGGGGAAGTGGGGGAGGGGGGGGGAGGGGGGGAAGTGGGGGGGGGGGGGGGGAGGGGGGAGTGGGGGGGGGATGGGGGGAGGGGGGGGGGGGGAAGGGGGGAAGGGAAGGGGGAAGGGAAGGGGGGAAGGGAAGGGGGGAAGGGAGGGGAGGGGGGGGGGGGGGGAGGGGGGGAAGGGAGGGGAGGGGGGGAAGGAGGGGGAGGAGGGAGGAGGGAGGGGAGGGGGGGGCAGGGGGGGAGGGGAGGAGGGGGAGGGGAGGAGGGGGAGGGGAGGAGGGGAGAGGCGGCAGGGGAGGGGGAGAGGGGAGGGGGGGGGGAGGGGGGGAGGGGGGAGGGGTTGGAGGGAAGGGGGAGGGAGGGGGCAGGGGGAGGGAGGGGCGGGAGGGGGAAGGGGGCGGGAGGGGAGGGGGAAGGGAAGGGAGGGGGAAGGGTGGGGGGGGGGAGGGGGGGGGAGGGGAGGGGAAGGAGGGGGAAGGGAGGGGAGGGGAAGGGAGGGGAAGGGGAGGGGAAGGGGAGGGGGGGGAAGGGGAGGGGGAAGGGAGGGGAGGGGAGGGGGGGGAAGGGAAGGGAGGGGGGAAGGGGGGAAGGGAAGGGGGGGAAGGGAAGGGGAGGGGGGAAGGGAAAGGGGAGGGGGGAAGGGAGGGGGAAGGGGGGAAGGGGGGGAAGGGGCGGGAGGGGGGAAGGGGCGGGAGGGGGGAATGGGGCGGGAGGGGGAAGGGGCGGGAGGGGGGAAGGGGCGGAGGGGGAAGGGGGGGGGGGCGGGAGGGGGGGCGGGGGGAAGGGCGGGGAGGGGGGAAGGGGCGGAGGGGGGAGGGCGGGAGGGGGAAGGGGCGGGAGGGGGAAGGGGCGGGGGGCGAGGGGCGGGGGGGGAAGGGGCGGGGGGGGAAGGGGCGGGGGGGGGAGGGGCGGGGGGGGGGAAGGGGCGGGGGGGGAAGGGAGGGGCAGGGGGGGCAGGGGGAGGAACGGGGGCAGGGGGCGGGGGAGGGAGGGGAGGCAGGGGAGGGGGGGGGGGGGGCAGGGGGGCAGGGGGAGGGAAGGGGCGGGAGGGGGGGGGGGGAAGGGGCGGGGAGGGGCGGCGAGGGGGCAGGGGCGGGGCAGGGGAGGGGAGGGGCGGGAGGGAAGGGGAGGGGAGGGGGAAGGGGAGGGGAGGGGGGAGGGGAGGGAGGGGAGGGGGGGGAGCGGAGGGAGGGGGGGGGGAGGGGGGGGGGAGGGGTGGGGGGAGGGGGGGCGGGAGGGGGGGGGGGGGGGGGAGGGGGGGGGGGGGGGGGGAAGGGGAGGGAGGGGGCAGGGGGAGGAAGGGAAGGGGAGGGAGGGGGGGAGGGGCGGGGAGGGAGGGAGGGAGGGAAGGGGGAGGGGGAGGGGAGGCGAAGGGGAGGGAGGGAGGGGAGGGGGGGCAGGGGGAGGGAAGGGGAGGAGGGGGCAGGGGGAGGAAGGGAGGAGGGGGAAGGGGGAAGGGGAGGGGGGGGCAGGGGAGGGGGAGGGGCGGGGGGAAGGGGAGGGAGGGGGCAGGGGAGGGAAGGGGGAGGTAAGGGGCTGGGGGGCAGGGGGAGGGAGGGAGAAGGGAGGGAGGGGGCAGGGGGAGGAAGGGGAGGGAGGGGGCAGGGGGCATGGGGGAAGGGAAGGGAGGGAGGGGGGGGAGGGGGAGGGAAGGGGAGGGAGGGGGCAGGGGAGGGAAGGGGAGGGAGGGAGGGTAGGGGGGAAGGGGCAGTGAAGGGGAGGAAGTGGGTGGAGGAAGAGGGGGAGGTGGGGGAGGGGAAGGGGGGGAAGTGGGGGGGGGGAGGGGGGGAAGTGGGGGGGAGGGGGGAACGTGGGGGGGAGGGGGGAAGTGGGGGGGAGGGGGGAAGTGGGGGGGAAGTGGGGGGGGGAGGGGGGGAAGTGGGGGGGGGAAGGGGGGGATGGGGGAGGGGGGGGGAAGGGGGAAGGGAAGGGGAAGGGAGGGGGGGGAGGGAGGGGGGAGGGGGGAAGGGGGGGGGGGAAGGGGGGAGGGGGAGGAGGGGAGGGGAGGGGGAGGGGGGGGGGGAGGGGAGGGAGGGGGGGTGGGGGGGGAGGGGGTTAGGGGAGGGGGGAGGGAGGGGGGAGGGGGGGAAGGAGGGGAGGGGGGGAGGGGAGGGGGGAGGGGGGAAGGGAGGGGGGGAGGGAGGGGAGGGGGGAAGGGAGGGGGGAGGAGGGAGGAGGGGAGGGGGGGGGGCGGGGGAGGGGAGAGGGGAGGGAGGAGGGGGAGGGAGGAGGGGGAGGCGGCAGGGGAGGGGGGAGGGGAGGGGGGAGGGGGAGGGGGAGGGGTTTGGAGGGAAGGGGGAGGGAGGGGGGCAGGGGAGGAGGGGGCGGGAGGGGGAAGGGGCGGAGGGGGAGGGGAGGGAGGGAAGGGGAGGGGAAGGGAAGGGAGGGGAGGGGGAAGGGGAAGGGGAGGGGGAAGGGGAGGGGAGGGGAGGGGAGGGGAGGGGAGGGGAGGGGAAGGGAGGGAGGGGGAAGGGAAGGGGAGGGGGAAGGGAAGGGGAGGGGAAGGGATGGGGAGGGGGAAGGGCGGGAGGGGGGGAAGGGCGGGAGGGGGAAGGGGCGGGAGGGGGAAGGGCGGGGGGAAGGGGCGGGAGGGGGGAGGAGGGGAAGGGGCGGGGAGGGGGGAAGGGGCGGGAGGGGGGAAGGCGGGAGGGGCAGGGGCGGGGGGGGGGGGAAGGGGAGGGGAGGGGGAAGGGGAGGGGAGGGGGAGGGGGAAGGGGGGGGAAGGGGGAAGGGGAAGGGAGGGAGAAGGGAAGGGGGGGAGGGGGAAGGGAAGGGCGGGAGGGGGGAAGGGGCGGAGGGGGAAGGGGCGGAGGGGGGGAGGGGGGCGGAGGGGAGGAGGGGGGGAGGGGGAAGGGGCGGAAGGGGGCGAGGGGGGAAGGGGCGGAGGGGGGGGGAAGGGGCGGAGGGGGGAAGGCGGGAGGGGGGGGGCGGGAGGGGGAAGGGGCGGGAGAGGGGCGGGGGGGGAAGGGGCGGGAGGGCGGGGGGCGAAGGGGCGGGGGGGAGGGGGGCGGGGGGGGAAGGGGCGGGGGGAAGGGCGGGGGAGGAAGGGGCGGGGGGGAGGGGGCAGGGGGCAGGGGGGGGAGGGAGGGGGGCAGGGGAGGAAGGGGAGGCAGGGGGGGCAGGGGGAGGGAAGGGGAGGCGGGGGGCAGGGGAGGGAAGGGGCGGAGGGGGCAGGGGGAGGGCAGGGGCGGGAGGGGGCAGGGAGGGGGCAGGGGCGGGAGGGCGGGAGGGGGCAGGGGCGGGAGGGGGAAGGGGCGGGGGGAAGGGGGGAGGGGGGGAAGGGGAGGGAGGGGGGAGGGAGGGAGGGGAGGGGGGGGAGAGGGGGGGAGGGGGAGGGTGGGGGAGGGGTGGGGGGGGGTGGGGGGAGGGGGAGGGGTGGCGGGAGGGGAGGGAGGGGGGCAGGGGGGGAGGGGAGGGGGGCAGGGGGAGGGAAGGGGAGGGGGCAGGGGGAGGGAAGGGGAGGGAGGGGGAGGGAGGGGCAGGCGGGGGGAAGGGAGGAGGGGCAGGGGGAGGGGGGGAGGGGGGGGAGGGGGAGGGAGGGGGCAGGGGGAGGGAAGGGGGGAGGGCAGGGGGAGGGAAGGGGGAGGGGAGGGGAGGGAGGGGAGGGGGGGGAAGGGGAGGGAGGGGGCGGGGGAAGGGGAGGGAGGGGGCTTAAGGGGGAGGGACAGGGGAGGGAGGGGGGGAGGGAGGGGGGAAGGGGCGGGAAGGAGGGCAGGGGGAGGGGAGGGGGGAGGGGAGGGGAGGGAGGGGGCAGGGGGAGGGGGAGGGAGGGAGGAGGGGGCAGGGGGAGGGAAGGGAGGAGGGGAGGGGGAGGAAGGTGAGGAGGGGGCAGGGGGAGGGAAGTGGAGGGAGGGGGCAGGGGGGGGGGAGGGAAGGGGGAGGGAGGGGGGCAGGGGGAGGGAAGGGGAGGGAGGGGGCAGGGGGAGGGAAGGGGAGGGAGGGGGCAGGGGGAGGGAAGGGGAGGGAGGGGGCAGGGGGAGGGAAGGGGAGGGTTGAGGAGGGGGGGGAGGGAGGGGAGGGGGGGCAGGGGGGGGGAAGGGGAGGGAGGGGAGGGGGGGAGGGGAGGGAGGGGGGGGGAGGAAGCGGGAGAGGAGGGGGGCAGGGGGGAAGGGAGGAGGGCCAGGGGGAGGAAGGGGAGGGCGGGGGCAGGGGAGGGAAGGGAGGGAGGGGGCAGGGGGAGGGAAGGGGAGGGAGGGGGCAGGGGAAGGGAAGGGGAGGAAGGGGAGGAAGGGGAGGGAGGGGGAGGGAGGGGAAGGGAAGGGGGAGGAGGGGGGAGGGAGGGGGGGAGGGGAAGGGGAAGGAAGGAAGGGGGGAAGGGAAGGGAAGGGAAGGGAAGGGAGGGAAGGGAGGGAGGAAGGGAGGGAAGGGAGGGAAGGGAGGGGAGGGGAGGGGGAAGGGAAGGGGAGGGGGAAGGTCAAGGGAAGGGGGGGGGGGGGGAGGGGGAAGAGGGAAGGGGGGGAAGGGAAGGGGAGGGGAGGGAGGGGGAAGGGGAAGGGGAGGGGGGAGGGGAAGGGGGGAGGGGGACAGGGAAGGGGAGGGGAAGGGGAAGGGGAAGGGGAAGGGAAGGGAAGGGAAAGGGGGAAGGGGAAGGGGGAGGGAAGGGGGGGGGAAGGGGAGGGGAAGGGAAGGGGAGGGGGAAGGGAAGGGGGGGAGGGGGAAGGGAGGGGAGGGGGAAGGGAAGGGGAGTGGGGAAGGGAAGGGGAGGGGGAAGGGAAGGGGAGGGGGGGGAAGGGGAGGGGGCGGGGAGGAGGGGAGGGGGAAGGGGAGGGGAGGGGGAAGGGGAAGGGGGAGGGGTAGGGAGGGGGAAGGGGAGGGGGGGGGAGGGGGAGGGGAGGGGAGGGGGGGAGGGGAGGGGAAGGGGAGGGGAGGGGGGGGGCGGGGGAAGGGGAGGGGGAAGGGGAGGGGAGGGGAGGGGGAAGGGGGGGGGGAGGGGGAGGGGAAGGGGAGGAGGGGAGGGGAGGGGGAAGGGAAGGGAGGGGAGGGGGAAGGAAGGGGAGGGGAGGAAGGGAAGGGGAGGGAGGGGGAAGGGGAGGGGAGGGGGAAGGGAGGGGAGGGGAGGGGAGGGGGAAGGGAAGGGGAGGGGAGGGGGAAAGGGGAGGGGAGGGGAGGGGGAAGGGAAGGGGAGGGGAGGGGAGGGGAAGGGAAGGGGGAGGGGGAAGGGAAGGGGATGGGAGGGTAGGGGAGGGAAGGGGAGGGGGACGGGCAAGGGAAGGGGGGGGGAGGGGAGGGGGAGGGGAGGGGAAGGGGAGGGGAGGGGAGGGGAGAGGGGAAGGGGGGGGGGGGGAGGGGGAAGGGAGGGGAGGGGAGGGGGGAAGGGAGGGGGGAAGGGGGGGAGGGGAGGGGGGGGAGGGCAAGGGGAGGGGAGGAAGGGAAGGGGAGGGAGGGGGGGGAAGGGTAGGGGAGGGGAAGGTAGGGGAGGGGAGGGGGAAGGCGGGAGGAGGGAGGGGGAAGGGAAGGGGAGGGGAGGGGAAGGGGGGAGGGGAGGGGGAAGGGAGGGAGGGGAGGGGTAAGGAAGGGGAGGGGAGGGGGAAGGGAAGGGAGGGGAGGGGGAGGGAAGGGAGGGGAGGGGTAAGGGGGGGAGGGGAGGGGAGGGGAAGAGGGGGAGGGGAGGGGAGGGGGGGGGGGAAGGGAGGGGAGGGGAGGGGAGGGGGAAGGGGCGGGGAGGGGAAGGGGAGGGGAGGGAAGGGGAGGGGGAGGGGGAGGGGGGAAGGGGGAGGGGGGAAGGGGAGGGGGAAGGGGGAGGGGGGAAGGGGGGAGGGGGGAAGGGGGTGGGGAAGGGGGGAAGGGGGAAGGGGGAAGGGGGAGGGGGAAGGGGGAGGGGGGAAGAGGGAGGGGGGAGGGGGAGGGCGGGAGGGGGGGGAAGGGAGGGGGGATGGGGGAGAGGGGAGGGGTGAGGGGTGAGGGGGAAGGGGGGGGGGGGGAGGGGGAGGGGGAGGGGGGGGAGGGGAAGGGGGAGGGGGAGGGGGGAAGGGGGAGGGGGAGAGGGGAAGGGGGAGGGGGGAAGGGGGAGGGGGGAGGGGGGAGGGGGGAGGGGGGAGGGGGGAGGGGGAGGGGGGGAGGGGGGAGGGGGGGAGAGGGGAGGGGGGGAGAGGGGAGGGGGGGAGAGGGGAGGGGGGGAGGGTGAGGGGGGAGGGGGGAGGGGGGAGGGGGAGAGGGGAGGGGGGGGGGGGAGGGGGGAGGGGGGAGGGGGGGGGGGAGAGGAGGGGGGGGAGGGAGGCGGGGAGGGCGAGGGGGGTTGGGGGGGGGGGGGTTGGGGAGGGGGTGTAGGGTGGGGGGGTGGGGTGGGGGGGGGTGGGGGGGGGGGGGTTGGGGGGGTGGGAGGGTGGGAGGGTGGGAGGGGGGGGGGGGGGGGGGAGGGGGGGAGAGGGGGGGAGGGGGGTAGGGGGGGGGGGGGGGGGGGGGAGGGGCGGTGTAGGCCGATCCCCCTCGTCTGCTGGGTTTGCGGGAAGGCTGAAAGCCGGCTGAATCTATTAGACTAGTGGAAGAGTGAAAGCTGTTTGGCCTCCGCACCGACCTGCACATCTCCCGGGAAGTAGATGACATGTTGCCGATTCCTGTTTCGGTTGTTGTCACCAATTCCCAATACCAGGTCATTCTTATTAGCCGCGCCCCAGCCCGACACACCGCTCAGTTTCAACACTTCAAATCCGGGCACAGTCCAAAGCCGGGTGGCCACTAATGGCCAGCCGGGCTTGGTCATTCTCACGGTACCCGTCTGGAGCAGTAACACACTGCACAGAAAACCCACAAAACCCCGAGGCCTAACAGCAGCTAGGCCCAGAAATCCGCTGCTGAACGGCGCCCGATCAGCGCGCCTCCTGGAGGCTCCTGACATCACTGCAGGAATCGCGGCGAGCCATAGACTGCGCATGCTCAAACGACAATTGCGACCAAAGTACTCCCCAAGTGAAGGAGCAGTACCGTGAGAGGTTTTGCTGCCAAATCAACCTTTTGCACTTTAACCTGGTGTTCTGAATCATCTTAACAACAAAACAGCATGGGAAACAGGCCCTTCGGCCCAATGAGCCCGCGCCACCACCCCGATGTTCCCACCTCTACCCGCGATCCCTGTCCATGTTTATAGATCTATGGATCAAAAACCAAATTTGAGACAATTTAGGGAGAATTTGTTTTGCCAATTAGCCTAAGAGCACATCTTTGGGATGTGGGAAAAAACCCACACAAGCACGGGGAGAATGCGCAAACTCCCACAGACACAGGCCCAAATCCATGTATCTGCACAGCACAGCGATAGTCACTGCGCTGTTATGTTGCCCATCAAATGGTCCAGGTCAAGCGTACACTAACGACGTTAAGCACTAGGATACTCTTGAAAAAGGTCCAAGAGCAGTCCTCTCACGACCCATCGCGTGTATGCCCCTCGTTAGACAACAAGGTGGACCAAAGCACCTGTAGGATAAAAACAAGTACATCAATATCATCATCTATTTACACACTTCCCAGGGACTCCCAAGGCTCATGATCCCTATTTTAAATCAGTTTTCTATACCCCTCCATTCCCATTCTGTTCATGTGCCCATCTAAGTATTTCTTAAATAACTCCAGAGTACCTGCCTCCACCACTTTACTTGGCAGCGCATTCCATACCCCCACCACCCTCTGTGTGAAAAAACTCCCTCTAACATCCAAATTATACCTTACCCCCCTCACCCTAAGCCTGTGACCCCTCGTGCTATTTGAGTCCATCCTAGGAAAAAGCTTAACCGTGTTTACTTTATTTATACCCCTCATAATCTTGTACACCTCTATTAGATCTCCTCTAAGTCTACATCTTTCTAAGGAAAACAGTCCCAATTTGCCTAACCTCTCCTCGTAACCCAGACCTTCCATACCACGTAGCATCATGTTAAACCACTTCTGCACACTCTCCAGAGTCTCCACATCCTTCCGGTAGTAAGGCGACTAGAACTGGACGCAGTATTCCAAATGAGGTCTAACCAACATTTTATACAACTGCAACATTAAAGGTCAGCTCTTCTACTCTATACCCCTTCCTATAAAGGCTAGCATACCATATGCTTTCTTCACAACCTTCTCTACTTGCTCTGCCACCTTCAGAGACTTGTGCACCTGCACCCCCAGGTCCCTCTGCATTTCTATATTCTTAATAGGTCTACCCTTTATCATATACCTCCTCCCTACATTCTTTCTCCCAAAATGCATCACCTTGCATTTATCAGGATTTAATTCCATCTGCCATCTGTCAGCCCAAGCTACCAGCCTATCTATGTCCTGCTGCATTGCCTGACAATGCTCTGCACTATCCACAAGTCCAGCCATCTTTGTATCGTCTGCAAACTTGCTGATCACTCCACTTACTTCCTCTTCCAAGTCATTTATATATATTACAAATAGAAGAGGTCCCAGTACAGAGCCCTTGCGGCACACCACGAGTGACCGATCTCCAGCTAGAAAAACACCCTTCCACTATTACTCTCTGTCTTCTATTACTAAGCCAGTTACTTATCCATCTAGCTACCTGTCCTTGTATCCTATGAGCCTTGACCTTTTCAACTAACCTCTCATGCAGATAGTGGAAATCTGAAATTAAAAAACTGCAAATATTCAGCAGGTCTGGCAACACCCATGGGGAGACAAAGTTTCAGGCCACGAATTTTCATCAGAATTACTAATTGAGATGTTGGATATGCTACAATTGATAAGCAGAAGGTGTTATAATGGCAGTTGGAACTTCAAGTAGATTAGACACCAGGATCTAATAAAATGTATCTGAGGATGCAGAGAAAAAAGGTGTATTTGCAAAGGCATAAGATGCCCATCAAAGGATTGGCTCTTCCAATCCTCTTTAGACACAGGGTATCTAAATCCTTGCCTATCTGAGGATTTGTAGAAAAAACAGTGCAACCCCAGGAAGCCAGCTTAACCAGTTGTGGGAAAGCTTTCAGAGACAATAATCTTGGAAAACATTTGGACATACTTGGATGGAATATGGAAAGTTAGCAAGAATTGTTTAAAGAAAGTAATGTTTAACCAGTCCATTCCCTTGGTTTTTTAATTCTTTCACTGGATATATGTCACGAGCCATTTAGCAGTTTCTAGTAAAGCCTTGCTGAACCTCATCCAATGAAAGCATATCCTTCCTTAAATGTGGAGACAAAATTTGCACAAACTGAGCATGATTTTACCGGTTCACCATCTTGGTCAATCAGCATGTTGAGCCAGGAAGATAGCATGGGTGCCAAAAATTCAATTCGCGCCTTGCACGAATGATAATGTTATCCTCCTGGCCCTTGTTTACAGGCAAGAATTCAAAGGGCAAAACCCTTTTTGGACATGGAGCCATTCACTTGGAATACTGTGTACGGTTCTGGTCACCCTATTCTAGAAAGGATATTATTAAACTAGAAAGAGTGCAGAAAAGATTCACTAGAATGGTACTGGGACTTGATGGTTTGAGTTAAAAGGAGAAGCTAGATAGACTGGGATATTTTTCTCTGGAGAGTAGAAGGCTGAGGGTTGATCTTATAGAAATCCACAAAAAAATGAGGAGTACAGATCAGCTAGATAGTCAATATCTCTTCCCAAAGGTAGGGGAGTCTAAAACTGGAGAGCATAGGTTTAAGGTGAGAGGGGAGAAAAACAAAAGATTTCAGAGGGGCAATTTTTTCACACAGAGAATGGTGAGTGTTTGAAAAAAGTTGCCAGAGGTAGTAGTAGAGGGAGGTACAATGTTGTGTTTAAAAAGCATTTAGAAGTTACATGGGTAAGATGGTATAGAGGGATATGGACCAATTGGGACTAGCTTAGATGTTTTAAGAAAAGGGCAGCATGGACAAGTTGGCCTGAAGGGCTTGTTTCCGTACTGTAAACCTTTATGACTCTAAGCATATTGTTACAATGCAGAGGTTAATCTCCTTTATCTCCTTTGTTACTCTGTTAAATGTGTTTGGGAAGGTATTAGCTGTTCCTCATTAGTGTTCAAAGATTCATTAGTAGAAAGACCTGACATTGACCTTATGTAAGTAAACAAGTGATTTATTTAACCAACCAGGAACTTTAATTAAACGAGGAATATATCAATTAAAGTAAGGTTTGACTGGCACGCTTTTCAAATTAATGCAAGGATTCCAGGCTTCCTAAGTATGGATGCTATGAAACTCGGGGAAATAGATAGTGATATCTGAGGAATGTGCATATAACAGAGGTGCTAGAAGTCTTAAAGTGCATCAAGGTAGATAAATCCCCGGGACCTGATGAAGTGTATCCTTGGGCATTACAGGAGGTTAGGGAGGGAATTGCGGTTCTCCTAGCAGAGATATTTGAATCATTGATAGTCAGAGGTGAGGCACCTTAAGATTGGAGGGTGGTAAACACTGTGCCTTTGTTGAAGAAGAGCAGCAAGGAAAAGCTTGGGAATTACCAGGTTGGTGAGCCTGTAGTGGGTAAATTGTTAGAAGGTATTTTGAGAGATTCGATGGACAGGTATTTGGAGATGCAAAGATCGATTAAGGACAGCATGGCTTTGTGAGTGGAAAATTATGTCTCATAAATTTGATTGAGTTTTTTGAAGGGGTAACCAAGAAGGTAGATGAGGGCAGGGCAGTTAATGTTCTCTACATGGACTTTATCAAGGCCTTTGACAAGGTACTGCATGGTCGGTTGTTGCACAAGGCTAAATCTTACAAGATCCAGGGTGAGGTACCCAATTGGATACAAAATTTGCTAGAAAGTTTGCAGATGACACCAAGATTGGTGACATAGTGGGCAGGGAAGAAGGTTATCTAGAATTGCAACAAGATCTTAATTAATTGGGCCAGTGGGCTGACGAATGGCAGATGGAGTTTAATTTAGGTAAATGTGAGGTGATGCATTTTGGTAGATCGAACCTGAGCAGGAATTATTCAGTTAACGGTAGAGCAGTGGGAGAGTTATAGAATAAAGAAATCTAGAGGTATTCATTCGTAACTACTTGAAAGTGGAGTCACAGGTGGACAGAGTGTTGAAGAAGGCATTTGGCATGCTTGGTTTCATTGGTCAGAACATTGAATATAGCAGTTGGGATGTCTTGTTGAAGTTGTACAGGACATTGGTAAGGCCACACTTGGAATACCATATACAGTTCTGGACACCCTATTATTGAAAGGATATTATTAATTTAGAAAAAGTGCAGAAAAGATTTATTAGAATGTTACTGGGACTTGGTTTGAATTGTAAAGAGAGGTTAAATAGACTGGGACTTTCTTCTCTGGAGTGTAGGAGGCTTACGGGTGATCTTATAGGCATCTGTAAAATGATGCAGAGCATAGAGCAGCTAGATAGTCAATATCTTTTCCCAAAGGTAGGGGAGTCTAAAACTATAGGGCACAGGTTTAAGGTGGGAGGGGAGAGATCTAAATGGAGCCAGAGGAGAATTTTTTCACACAGAGGGTGGTGAGTGCTAATACATCTTCCCTCAGAACATCTACCTCTTCCATCCTATCAGCCTGTATCACACTCTCATCCTCAATTAATCACCATTGTGCATATTGTGTGTGTCTAGATTATTGTATAGCCTCCCAATGTAACACATTCCCTCATGGGAGTGCAAATTTAGAAATCTGCCTGCCTTTAAATATGGAAGATGGCCAGGTGAATGAGCGACCAGGAATGTCTGTACCCTTGTGAGATTCAGCACTTGAAAAAAGGATAAAATAAAATCAAAAAATGCTGGAAATATTCATCAGATCAGTTAAAAACTGTGAAGAAAAGAAAGAGGTTGGGTTAATGTTTTAGATCTGTGATTCTTTACTAGAATCTGGGGAGATGAAAGTTGGTGTGAGAAAAAAACCTGAATAATATTTGGTGATGGATGGAATGTATGAGGATTAGATGCATCAATGTGTTTGTTTTCTTGTTTTGTAGATTCCCAGTTTCCTATCAACATTGCAGCTGTCAAGAAGGATCATGATTTTCTTGATAGTGACTCTGTGAAATCTCTGTGCAGTTAATTTCTTTCTATAGAGCCTTTTAAATTTTGTCCCCAGTTCCTCCTCTCCCCTCCACGTTGTTTTATTTTATTTGATTTATTATTGTCCTCAACCTTTCCTCATAGGATCTACCCTCGAAACCAGGCAGCATCCTGGTAAATTTCCTCTGCACTCTCTTCAATACTTCAACATCCTTATAGTGAGGTAACCAGAACTGCACACAATATTCCAAATGCAGTCTCACACAAGGTCTGTACAGTTGCAACATAATCCCACGGCTCTTAAACTCAAATTCCCTATAGGCCTTCTTCATGGCTGTATCCACTTGAGTGGCAACCTTCAGAGATCTGTGGATTTGAACCCCAAGAATTCTCTGTTCCTCCACATTCCTCAGAACTCTGTCATTGACCTGTAATCTGCATTCAAGTTTGTCCTACCAAAATGAATCACCTTGCACTTATCAGGATTAAACACCATCTGCCATTTTTCAGCCCAGCTCTGCATCCTATCAATGTCTCTTTGCAGCATATGACAGCCCGCCACCTCAGTCACTACTCCATCAATGTTGGTGTCATCAGCAAATTTACTGACCCACCCTTCAGCCCCCTCCTCCAAGTCATTCATAAAAATCACAAATAGCAGAGGACCGAGCACTGATCCCTTTGGTACACCGCTGGTAATTGGTCTCTAGTCTGAAAATTTTCCATCCACCATTCTCTGTCTTCTTTGAGATAGCCAGTTACTTATCCAATCAGCCAAATTTCCCTCTATCTCACACCTCCTTACTTTCTTCATAAGCCTACCATGGGGAAACTTATAATTCTCTAAATTTGCACCCCTTTATTGTGGAGTCCAAGAGGCATAGACAGAAGTCATATGTAGAAGAAGGATTGGTATGAGGCACTCATTGAATGTTAGAATGGGCGGCGCAGGCTTGTAGGGCTGAAGGGCCTGTTTCCTGTGCTGTGTTGTTCTTTGTTCTTTGAAAATGTAGCTAGTCTGATTAGTAAGTTTGCAGACAACACAAAAATTGGTGGAGTTGCGGATTGTGAAGAGGATTGTCAGAGGATGCAGCAAGATATGTTGGAGACTTGGGCGGAAAAATGGCAGATGGTGATTCATTTGGACATGTGTGAAATTGTGCATTTTGGAAGATCCAATGCATGTAGGAATTATGCAGTAAATGGAGATTAGGAGTATTGACAGGCAAAGAGATCTGGATGCACATGTCCATCCATCACTGAAAGCAGCAGTGCAGATGGATAAGGTCATCAAGACAACATACGATATTCTTGCCTTCATCAGTCAGCTCATTGAGTAGGAAAATTGACAGGCCATGCTGCAGCTGTACAGAATCCTAGTTAGGTCTCATTTAGAATGTTGTGTACAATTCTGGTTGCCACACTAACAGAAAGAAGTGGATGCTTTGGAGAGGGTACAGAAGAGATTCACCAGAATGTTTCCTGGTCTGGAGGGCATTAGCTATGAAGAGAGGTTGGATAAACATGGTTTGTTTTCACTGGAATGACAGAGGTTGAGGGTGTGACCTGATAAAGGGTTACAAGATTAGAATAAATTATCAATAAAGTGGATAGTCAGATGTTCTTTCCTGGAGTAGAAAAGTAAAGTACTAGGGGACATAGGTTTAAGGTGTGTAGGGAAAGTTTAGAGAGGATGTGTGAGACAAGCTTTTTTTCACAGAGGATGGTGAATGTTGGGAATGCACTGCTGGGAAGGAGGGGAGAACAGGTACGATAGCGGCATTTAAGGGGAAACTAAATGAATACATGAATAGATAGGAATGAAAGGATATGGACTTTGTATGTGCATATGATTTTAGTCTAGGCAGGTATCATGATTACTGGCAGGCTTGGAGGGCCGAAGGGCCTTTTCTTATGCTATACCTTTCTTTATTCTTTGTTCTTTTTTCTTATTCTATTTTTAACCAAACAGGAACTTTAACTAAACTAGTGACATTTTAATTAAAGGCAAGTTCAACTGAAATGCTGTTCAAAGAAACACAAGAAGCGTTCATTACCAAAAGAGTAATAACAGAATTTTAGTCACTCTCAAAGGAAATATACAAGTCTGAGAGCATATGTAAGTTTTGGAGTTCTTCGGTAGTTGTCCGTTATTTGTAAGTGCTGTCTAATTTGGTACTTTTCGCTGATTAGAGGGTATTTGTCTTAAGATCTATCCATGCAGAGTTAAGAACCAACTGTTCCAGTTGCTTTAACTGCCCTTAATTGCCTTTAAACGCTTCAGGTGATTGAACTGTGTTTTTGGATGAGCTCCTGGCTCAATCCCTGGTGGAATGGAACAGAAGACAGTTGATTTCCTCTTTTATATTCCCAATGACCTATGCATTCTCTACATCAGGATTGGTTTAATGCTGACAACAACAGCAAATTCAAATCTGACAGGTTGCCTTCAGCTGAATGTTTTCATTAAACTCATAACTGAGTTAGTTGTTAGTTGAGTGTTTTCTTTAAATTTATAGACTAACAAAATGCAAAACTGCAGAGCATACGACTAAAGCCTGTTGTCTGTTGCTTGAAACAAATATTGCAACTTAGGGCAGTATTTTACCATTTTTTGTCTAAGTGATGGGCAGGGATGTAACTGGGAGAGTTTTAGATCCGTTTTTCAGGCACGGTTTTAGGCCTGTAACTCTGGCTGCAAAATTTTGAGTGTGTTGATTCTCATTGCAGAAGTCTGTGGGTCAGTCTTATTGCGCTTGAAACCCTGCAGCTCTGACTGGAACTTCCAACTGTGCATGCACAAACAAAAACTAAAATAATGCAATTCCCATTCCAGATCTTTCCTGGGCTGCATCATGCCTCCCCTGGCCCCTATCGATGTTAGATGCCCCCCAACACTACTGACCCCTTATCCCCCATCCCCCTGCACCCAGCCCGATCACTACTCCCCCACCAATTGCAAGCAGAGTGGCAGTACCCTTTCCTCCTCTCTACCCGGATCCACCTATGCATGGCCCCCAGCTCCCTCTGACTCCAACGGCTGCATGACACATTTCACTCTCTCCCTGGTGAATCAGTGCCCCCAATCATCATAAAGGCACTGATTCACCACTCCTTCATCATCACACCTGCAAGTGCTCACTTGCCTTCAATTCTAGCAAGCCAACTGTATTTACATACATAAACAAAGAACAAAGAATAAAGATTAAAACAGCACGGGAAACAGGCCCTTTGGCCCAATGAGCCCCTGCCACCACTTCGATGTTCCCACTTCTACCCATGATTCCTGTCTATGTTTATAGAAATATGCATTGGAACCAAATTTGAGACAATTTAGGGAGAATTTGTTTTGCCAATCAGCCTAAGAGTATGGGAGGAAACCGGAGCACCTGGAGAAAACCCACGCAAGCACGGGGAAAACACGCAAACTCCCACAGACACACAGGCCCAAATCCATTTATTTGCACAGCAGAATGATAGTCACTGAGCTGAGGGGTCTTGGCTGAGGGGCTGCAAAGTATAGACCAGTTTCAGAGGACATTTCCTGCAACATTTGACAGGTGGTCCCCAATTCAGGTGGCCATCGCAGAGGGTTTTACAAGCATTGGTAGAATGCAGGTAGTCCTCCACAACTAGCAGGGCCAGGTGATGTTGGAGCTTCCAGAGCTCACTGCAGAAGCACTGCCATCCCACGGAGTGACCCAATGTCCCAGAGGAACCCTGAGGGAGAAGGAAGGGCTCTAGCACTTGCCGAGGCCTTCCAGCCAGGAGACTGTAGCTGTGCCTACACTTTATAACTTCTCCTTTCCTGACATCAGGGCATCTCAGGAGCAGGATAAAGAGGGTATCATGGATACATCCCTGACTCCTGAAAGCCGGCTAAGGCACTCAAGATCCACATCCTCCAGAGGCTGCCACCAAGTGCATCACAGGCCATGTGGCGAGGTAGCAACTGGCCCTCTCCACCTTTGGTGTACCTTCTGAAGAGACACCAAGATGTAGTGGTAGGAGACATAAGGTAGGAAGTTGTAGTTGCTAAGATGATACAGGTGAAGGGCTGTTAATTAGACAGATTTTAAAGCATCTTAACATTTTCTGTTCACATTTTTATGTTAGCACTTATGTAGATACTTCTATTATAAACAATAAATGTTTTTTCACCACCCACCTATGACTAATTTGTCTCAGATATGCCTTGAACAGAAATGCTGTTACCCTGATGGTTGCTGGAGGGATCCCTCGTTTTGATGTCAGTTGGGGTGGCCCCTCAATGCTGTGTCACTGAGAAAATTAAGCCACTGGCTCCCTGAACCCATGAAAGATTCCCTCCAGCCCCTGGGCCCTGTATTGGGGTTTACCACTACATAGATGTGAACTCAGGTAGGAGTCAGATTAGATTGCACAGTCCATCATCATAATAATGCTTGGCGAGTTGTCATCACCCTTCTGCCTGTCAAAAAAGACAGGCTAACCAGGGCCCACCACTCTGGAGGTAGTAGGACTTGGAGGGAGGAGTGGGGAGAATGGAACTCACATGCAGAAACACAGGCCTCTACTGAGCAAAGCACCTGGTGATCAGAGTATCTCTGATCAAGTCCTGTAAAGGCCCTACCAATTTTATCAGGAATATATTGAGTTTGGGCATAATTTTCCACAAAATTAATTCAATAGCTAAACAGTCTTCAATTCTTATGTTATCCCTTTTCCGGTTACACAAATAACCTTCCACCAGTCCTCCAGAAACTTGTTATTTTCCTGAACTCTATAACATAATAGCATCTTTGAAACAGAAATCAAACTTTTCAATTTGATCCCAGGCCATAACTTACTTTGATTGTTCATTCTTATCTTAAATAATATCATTTTATTCAGGTAATTTGCTTACAGCACATTTTCTTATGTCAAAATAATCCCAAACTTAGAAAACATGTTATAGGCTTTCAATTGTCCATTAGTGCCTATCTTAACTCTTTTTCTTTTAAGAAAACTTTCTTCCTTCATCACAGCAATCACCTGAGCTGCGTACTACTTCCAAGACTCTCTTTAAATGTCTCTCATGCATCCAATGAATTCCACTTTTGATTCTGTCCTCTGTTTACTATTAGCTCCTCTATAATGTATCTTTTCTTACCCTGTTCATTTTCCTTTATCATTTATTCCACTGAATTATTTCCCGCATCACTAATAATATTAATCTGTCAATTTGGTATTATAGGCAGGCTCTCCCTTTTAGCCCATCTGGTATCTCATACAATTTTCCACCTTCCCATATTCAAAATTTACAACAGGGTATGCTTTGTGTCCAGAACTGCTCATCTAGCCTTGTGATTGATTCACTATCTTTGCATATTCATGTCACACATTTCAACTAGAATGCATAATACATTTTAATAATTCCCATCATTAAACATGCACTCCCATTTTACCTTTTGTAACTCTCCATTAAATGTTCTGTTCCCTTCTGTTAGATTTTTGATTTAAGCCAGCAATTTCTACTATATAGAAAATCTACAAATAAATTCTCGAATTATTTTAAACTACTGCAAGTCTTATAACACAAAGATCCGTTCTGTCTGGAGCAGAATGTGTTAATTCTCTACTTGTTTTAATAGGGGCAGAGTGAGTTTTCTAGGACATCATCACTTCAGACACTGCGGAATAATTCTTTCCATTTATCTTTTCATAGTCAATTTTATCAGGAATGTATTTTCAAACTCAACCAAAAAGCTTTAATACAGATTAATTCAAAACAAGATTTATCATAATCACTTCTAAATATCCCAACTAAATTAAGACTTTTACACTTATAATCTCTCCAGTTTAAACTTAAAATTTGTATGTTTAATTATTTCTACAACTCTGTCTCTGTAGCTAACACAGATAAATACAAAAATCAAATCAAATCAAATCAACTGTGTGTTGAAATGGTTAACTCTCCTCACAACTTTTCAGACCTAACATAACACCATCTTGAAATTGATTTTCCTTTCCCAACATGGCAGAGCTTAAATCTTTGATGGTTTCCTATTCTTGAAAATGATCATGGCCATTGATCATTAGCAAGATTAAGCAATTTAGAATTTATATCGTGATTCTGCATCAGTTACACCATTGTAAAATCTTAACTAGGAGGAAAGAAATTTATTAAACTCACACTCAAAAATGCTGTTTTCACTGTCTTAACTTTCTGTTCCTCAACATGAGTTATTATCACTCCTGAAAGTGACTTTTTAAACTCCTCCAGCAGAATAATATCTTTAAGGGCTCATTTGTCTTTTCCATCTTTGATGCTCTCACCCATCTATCGAAGTTTTGCTGCCGAATTGTTTCAAACTCAATATATGTCTGGTTACTTCCTTTAATTTCTGAATCATTGTGTTTGTGCTTCTGGTATCAATTTGTAAGCACTCAAAACAGTTTTATTTACATCTTCAAACTTTCTTGACACCTCCTCTGATAGTGCTGCAAACACCTCAGTAACCCTGCCTACCAACTTGGTCTGAATTAACATTACCCATACCTCCTCTGGCCAGTTCATCTGCACAGCCAATTTCTCAAAGATTTTACATACTTTTCATCAAACCTTGGTAATGTTTGGACATATTTATAGATATCCTTACCAGGTGGTTGGCTATGATGAGTCTATAATGAATTATCAATGCTATTTGTTCCTCTTCCTTCTGTCATTTGAAGCTGCAGATTCCAACTTCATCTTTTCCAACCCAAACACCTTTCTTTTTCCCGTTCTTAACATAGAACATAGATCATTACAGCACAAACAGGTCCTTCGGCCCACGAGTTGCGCCGATCACATCTACCAATCCACAGACCTATTTATAACCCCCTATCCTATTCTTTTCCATATATTCATCCAGAAGTCTTTTAAAAGACCCCAGTGAGTTTGCCTCAACAACCTCCGATGGCAGTCGGTTCCATTCACTCACCACCCTCTGAGTGAAAAACCTACCCCTGACATCTCCTTTGTATTTGCTTCCCTGCACCTTAAATCTGTGTCCTCTCGTAGTGACCATTTCAGCTCGGGGAAATAGTCTCTGAGAGTCCACCCTATCTATTCCTCTCAACATTTTATAAACCTCTATCAGGTCGCCTCTCAACCTACGTCTCTCCAGTGAGAAGAGTCCCAGCTCCCTCAACCTATCTTCATAAGGCCTGCCTCCCAATCCAGGCAGCATCCTTGTAAATCTCCTCTGAACTCTCTCAATAGCCTCTACATCCTTCCTATAATGAGGCAACCAGAACTGCGCACAATACTCCAACTGGGGTCTGACAAGAGTCTAAAAGAGCTGCATCATTACCTCCTGACTCCTAAAGTCTATTCCTCGATTAAAGAAGGCCAGTACACCCTACGCCTTCTTGACCACTTCCTCCACCTGTGAGGCCGATTTAAGAGTCCTATAGATCCGGACCCCGAGATCCTTCTGCTCTACAACACAGCTAAGACTCCTATCCCTTATATTGTACTCCTTCATCCCGTTATTCCTGCCAAAATGGACCACTACACATTTATCCGCGTTGAAATCCATCTGCCACTTCTCTGCCCAGTCTTGCATCCTGTCTATGTCCCGCTGCAACTTTTGGCATCCCTCCAGACCATCCACAACACCACTGACCTTTGTATCGTCGGTGAACTTATTAACCCATCCCTCCACTTCCACATCCAGGTCATTTATGAAAATGACAAACAGCAGGGGTCCCAGAACAGATCCCTGGGGCACTCCACTGGTTACCGACCTCCATGCAGAACAAGACCCATCCACAACTATTCTCTGCCTTTTGCAGGCAAGCCAGTTCTGGATCCATAAGGCCAAAGCCCCTTGGATCCCATGCTCTCTCACCTTCTCAAGAAGTCTTGCATGGGGGACCTTGTCAAATGCCTTGCTGAAATCCATGTAAACCACATCCACCACTTTTCTTTTGTCAATGTATTCAGTCATGTTTTCAAAGAACTCAACTAGGCTTGTAAGGCACGACCTGCCCTTGACAAAGCCGTGCTGAATATTTCTGATCCTACTACACTTCTCTAAATGCTCATAAATCCTGTCCTCAGAATCCTCTCCATCAACTTACCAACCACTGAGGTCAGACTCACCGGTTGGTAATTTCCCAGGCTATCCCTGTTCCCTTTCTTGAAAATAGGAACTACATCCACAATCCTCCAATTCTCCGGAACCTCTCCCATCTCCATCGATGATGCAAAGATCATTACCAGGGGCTCTGTAATCTCTTCCCTCACCTCCCACAGTAACCTGGAGTACATCCCATCCAGTCCCAGCAACTTGACTATCTTGATAGAATTTAAAAGTTCCAACACATTCACTTTCTTAACGTCTACACACTCAATCTTTTCAATCCGCCACAAATCTGCAGTACAATCTCCCAGATCATTTTCCACTTCGAATACTGAGGCAAAGTACTCATTAAGCACCTCTGCCATTTCTTCCAGTTCCACACAAACTTTTCCCCCCTCACCTTTTATAGGTCGAATCCCTTCACTTCTCATCCTTTTACTCTCCACATATTTGTAGAATGCTTTGGGATTCTCCTTAATCTTACCCACCAAGGCCTTCTCATGACCCCTTCTGGTTCTCCTACTTTCCTTTTTAAGTTCCTTTCTACAAACCGTCTGCTCCTCTAGATCCTTAACATCTTCTACCTCTTTGAACCTTCTGTACGCCTTTCTTTTTTTCCTGACTAAGTTCATCACAACCTCGTTATAGTGGGAAATTTTAATCTCCCTAGGGTGGATTGGAAAGTACCTAGAGCTGGGGGTTTGGACGGGCAGGAATTTGTAAAATGTGTACTGGAATGATCGTTGGAGCAGTATGTGGCTAGCCCGACTAGAGAAGGGGCTATATTGGATTTAGTTCTGAGTAATGAGCCAGGGCAGGTGATTGATGTTGTGGTAGGGGAACATGTGGCTAACAGTGACCACAATTCTGTCTACTTTAGGGTACAGATGGAAAAGGATGCTTGTTGCCCTAGGGGCAGGGTGCTGAATTGGGGGAAGGCTAACTACGGTCGGATTAAGCAGGAACTTATAGAAACTGATTGGGAACGGTTGTTTGAGGGTAAGTCCACGCTCGGCATGTGGGACTCTTTCAAGGGAATACTGAAAATGTTGCAAGATAAATATGTGCCAGCCAAGAGGAAAGATGGGAAAGGTAGGATTAAAGAGCCATGGATTACTAGGGATATTGAGGACTTGGTTAGGAAGAAAAGAGAGGTGTATGATAGGTTGAAGCAGCTGGGAACGGAGACAATTGTTGGAGGAATATAGACAGAGTAGGAGGGAGCTCAAACGGGGAGTTAGAAGGGCAGAAAGGGGGCATGAAATGATTTTGGCGGATAGGATTAAGGAAAATCCAAGAGCTTTTTACTCCTATGTTAGGAATAAAAGGGTGGTTAGAGGAAAAATCGGACCTCTTAGGGACAGAGGAGGGGAACTGTGCTTAGAGCCCGAGGAAATGGCGGAGATCCTGAATGAATACTTTGCGTCGGTATTCACAAAGGAGAGGGGCTTGTTGACAGCTCCTGTCTCTAAGGGAGCTGTGGACCAGTTGAGGGAAATTTCCATACTGAGGGAGGAAGTGTTAGAGCTTCTAGTTGCATTAAAACTAATAAATCTCCAGGGCCTGATGGCATTTATCCAGGCTGCTCTAGAGGAGGTGTGAGGTTAAAATGCTGGGCCTCTGACGCAAATCTTGTCTTCTCCTTTGGACATAGGTGGCCAATCAAGTCGATAAGGTGTAAGAAGGCATACGGAGTCTTAGCTTTATTGGTTAGGGGGATGAATTCGGAGCCCAGTAGCGCAACGTCATGTTGCAAACTGTACAAAAACTCTAGGCGGCCCGCACTTGGAGTATTGTACAGTCTGGTCCCCACATATAAGAAAGATGTGGAGGCATTGGAGAGGGGTATTGTTAAAGAGGAGGTTACCAGGGATGTATGCCTGGTATGGAGGGCACGTTCTTATGAAGAGAGGCGAGGATTTAGAACATAGAACATAGAACATTACAGCACAGAACAGGGCAATTCGGTCTCGATGTGTGCCGAACAAAATAAAAAGCAACTGACCCTCAAACTAACCCATTCCTCTCTCCATATACTTATCAATTAACCTCTTAAACGCCACCAAACTTGGTGCATTATACAAACAGCTGCAGGCAGGGCATTCACTCCCTAATCACGATTTGAGTAAAGAAACATACCTCTGATATCCATCCTATATCATACCCTTAATTTAAAAGCGGTCCCTCGTGCTAGCTTTCTCCAGTACTAGGAAAAAGGCTATATTTGAGGTTGTTTTCGTTAGAAAGAAGGGGGCTAAGAGGAGACCTTATTGAAACATATAAGATGATTAGAGGTTTAGATAGGGTGGACAGTGATAGCCTTTTTCCTAGGATGGAGAAAGCTAGCACGAGGGGACATAGCTTTAAATTAAGGGGTGGTGGTTTTAGGACGGATGTCAGAGGTAGGTTCTTTACCCAGAGGGTGGTTAGGGTGTGGAATGCCCTGCATGCTGCGGTTGTAGATGCGCCAAGTTTTGTGGTGTTTTAGAGGTTAGTAGATAAGTTTATGGATGAAAAGGGAATGGTTGTTAGGAGGTCATGCTGTTCCAATTGGTCGGTTCCAAATCGAGTGGCCGAGGGCATGTTCTGCGGATGTTTATAGTTCTAGGTTCTATGTTCAGCTGAAGTTCAGAGGAATGGAGAATAGCTAATGTTGTACCGTTGTTTAAAAAGGGTAGTAGGGATAACCTGGAAATTATAGGCCGGTGAGTTTGACGTCAGTGGTAGGGAAGCTGTTGGAGGGGATTCTTAGAGATAGGATATATAGACACTTAGAGCGTTGCGATCTGATTAGGGATATGCAGCATGGATTTGTTAAGGGGAGGTCGTGCCTTACAAATCTGGTAGAATTTTTTTAGGAGGTGACGAAAACGGTGGACGAAGGGCGAGCCGTTGATGTCGTCTATATGGATTTTAGTAAGGCGTTTGACAAAGTCCCTCATGGGAGGTTTGTCAAGAAGGTCAAGATTAATGGGATACAAGGACAGGTAGCTAGATGGATAAGCAACTGGCTTAGTAATAGGAGACAGAGAGTAATAGTGGAAGGGTGTTTTTCTAGCTGGAGGTCGGTCACTTGTGGTGTGCCGCAGGGCTTGGTACTGGGACCTCTTCTATTTGTAATATATATAAATGGCTTGGAAGAGGGAGTAAGTGGAGTGATCAGCTAGTTTGCAGACGATACAAAGATGGCTGGACTTGTGGATAGTGAGGAGCATTGTCAGATGATGCTGCAGGACATAGATAGGCTGGTAGCTTGGGCAGACAGATGGCAGATGGAATTCAATCCTGATAAATGCGAGGTGATGCATTTTGGGAGAAAGAATGTAGGGGGGAGGTATATGAAAAAGGCTAGACCTATTAAGAGTATAGAAATGCAGAGAGACCTGGGGGTGCAGGTGAACAAGTCTCTGAAGGTGGCAGAGCAAGTGGAGAAAGTTGTGAAGAAAGCATATAGTATGCTAGCCTTTATAGGAAGGGGTATAGAGTACAAGAGCTGGCCTTTAATGTTGCGGTTGTATAAAATGTTGGTTAGACCTCATTTGGAATACTGCGTTCAGTTCTGGTCGCCCTACTACCGGAAGGACGTGGAGATTCTGGAGAGAGTGCAGAGGAGGTTTACCAGGATGCTGTCTGGTATGGAAGAGTTACGAGGAGAGGTTAGGCAAATTGGGACTGTTTTCCTTAGAAAGACGTAGACTTAGAGGAGATCTAACAGAGGTGTACAAGATTATGAGGGGTATAGATCGAGTAAACAAAGTTAAGCTTTTTCCTAGGATGGACTGGAATAGCACAAGGGGTCACGGGCTTAGGGTGAGGGGGGTAAGGTATAATTTGGATGCTAGAGGGAGTTTTTTCACACAGAGGGTGGTGGGGGTATGGAATGCGCTGCCAAGTAAAGTGGTGGAGGCAGGTACTCTGGAGTTATTTAAGAAATACTTAGATGGGCACATGAACAGAATGGGAATGGAGGGGTATAGAAAACTGATTTAAAATAGGGATCATGAGCCTTGGGAGTCCCTGGGAAGTGTATAAATAGATGATGATATTGATGTACTTGTTTTTATCCTACAGGTGCTTTGGTCCACCTTGTTGTCTAACGAGGGGCATACACGCGATGGGTCGTGAGAGGGCTGCTCTTGGATTTTTTTGGAGAGTATCCTAGTGCTTCACGTCATTAGTGTACGCTTGACCTGGACCATTTGATGGGCAACACGACAGCTCAGTGACTATCACTGTGCTGTGCAGATTCATGGATTTGGGCCTGTGTCTGTGGGTGTTTGCGCATTCTCCCCGTGCTTGCGTGGGTTTTCTCCGGGTGCTCCTGTTTCCTCCCACATCCCAAAGATGTGCTCTTAGGCTAATTGGCAAAACAAATTCTCCCTAAATTGTCTCAAATTTGGTTTTTAATCCATAGATCTATAAACATGGACAGGGATCGCGGGTAGAGGTGGGAATACCGGGGTGGCGGTGCAGGCTCATTGGGCCGAAGGACCTGTTTCCTGTGCTGCTCTGTTCTTTGTTCTTTGTTCTTTGTGCACCACGGTTCCTGCGACCTACCAAAACCTCCCTGACTCACCAGAACATTGTGTGCAGAGCTCCAGACAAATATTCCTTGAAAATCCGCCACCTTCCTTCAATACGTTTCTCCAAGAACACCTCCTTCTAGTTTACTCTCCAATTTTCTGCCTGATGTCTTCATATTTCCCCTTACTCCAGATAAACATCTTCCTCGCCTGCCTGATCCTATTTCTTTCCAATGCTATTGTGAAGGAGATAGAATTATGATTGCCATCTCTGAGATGCTCTCCCACCGAGAGATCTGACACCTGTCCTGGTTCATTAACCAGCACCAGGTCAAGTACAGCCTCTCCTCTCTTAGGCTTATTCATGCATTGTGTCAGGAAAGCCTCCTGAACACACACCCAACAAACTCCTCTCCATCCAAACCCCTTACTTTAAGGATATTCCAGTCGATGTTTGGGAAATTAAAGTCTCCCATCACGATTACTCTGTTATTACTACATCTCTCTAGGATCTGTTTCCCTATCTGCATCTCCCCTGTTACTATTAGACGGCCTAAAGAAAACACGCAGCAAAGTTATTGACCTCTTGCTGTTCCTAACTTCCACCCACAGAAACTCCGTATACAATCCCTCCAAGGCATCAGCTTTCTCTACAGCGTGACCCTGATCAACAGTGCCACTCCGCCACATCTTTTGCCTCCCTCCCTGTCCTTCCTGAAACATCTAAATCCCAGCACCTAAAGTACCCAGTCCTGTTCCTGAGACATCCAAGTCTCCATAATGGCCACCACATCACATTCCGAAGAAGCAATCCAACCCCTAAGCTCATCCACTTTATTCACTGGACACCCGGCGTTAAAATAGACACACCTCAAACCCTCGGTCTGGGTGCTTCCTTTCTCTATCACTCATCTAACCTCCCTCTCATACTGTCTACAGTCCTTCTCTACTTGGGAGCTAACCTCCTCGCTCTCAGTCACTTCATCTCGATTTCCTCCTCCTTTCTAGTTTAAAGTCCCTCCAGTAGCCTTAGCCAACCTTCCCGCCAAGATATTGGTCCCCTGGGATTCAAATACCACCCGTCTTTATTGTACAGGTCACATCTGCCCCTAAAGAGGTCCTAATGATCCTGGAACCGGAATCCCTGCCCCCTGCGCCTATTCTACAATTGTCATCTTTTTCTGTTTCTCTAAAACCTTTTGGGAACTTTGGGAAGCATCTTTGACCCCCAGAGCCTCTTTAACAACGTTAAGAGTTATTTCCTGACTTAAGATTTATTTAAAGATTTAGAACTGTTCAGATCCCGGACGAGCCTCTAATCTGTTATTATATGGACATTGCTCACCTTTTGAGACACAACGTGAATCTCCAAAAGAGGAGTACCTCACCTCATAATTTGTTAAAAGTGCATGGGAAGGTATGAATTGTTCCTTAGTAATGTTTTGTGGGTAACTAACAAAAATGCCTGACACTTACTTAAAAATGAATACTATTTATTTAACTAACAAGGAACTTTCACTAAACAAGTAATGTTTCAAATAAGATAAGATTCTAATGGAATGCTGTTCAAGTAAATGCAATGCCCATTCATTCACAAAAAGAATTTAGTCACTGTCAAAAAATATACACCAGGTTTTGTTTCATTCAGAACATCTTGGAGTTTCTTGTTGATTTCTCTGTTTATAAGTTCCTTCTGTTTTGGTATCTTTCACTAGTTAGATGGTGTGTTCTCTAAGAGATATGTGAGGCTGGCAGAATGGAGAGCTGCTCTCTCCCCCCTCAAGACCTGAGAGGTGGCAGTTGCTATCTCCCATTTTTCCCCTTTGCAGTCTTTTTTATACCTGCGATAACCTATCCATTTTCCCACAATTGGATTTGTATGATTTTGTCAACACCATCAAATTCAAACATTATAAGTTCCTAATAACTGTATGCCTATTTTACATTGATTAGGCAAAATAAAAAAAGAACAGATTGTCTTGTCAAAATTACTGTTTGACTTTTTGATGCAAATGTTTGGATTCAGTGTGGGCATTTTTATTTTAGACTACCAAGTAGTCGAAAACTTTTAAAGAGACCAAACAATGTTTTTTTCCCCCACTAGCATTTTTTACAATTTTTTACATCTTTGTCAACATCAAATTCCAGCTTCACTAACTCAACTTCACACTCCTCCTCCTTTAATCCAAAACTCCCACAACCAGAATATATGTACACATAATGGAAAAATGTATATACTTGTAATGGAGAATATTTACGCAGATCATTGTGACACAGTGGCACAATGATTAGCATAGCTGCCTCACAGTGCCGGTGACTCAGCTTCAGTCGACTGTCTGTGTGAAGTTGGCATGTACATCCTCTGTCTGAATGGATTTCTTCAAGGTGTTCCAGTTTGCTCCCACACTCTAAAGATGTGCAGGTTTGAGGGATTGGCTATGCTAAATTGCTCCTTCATGTCCTATAATGTGTAAATTAGGGGGATTAGCAGGGTAAATACATGAGGTTAAGGGCTAGTGCAGGGATGGACTTAATAAGACGCTCTTTTGGAGAGTTGCTGCAGACTTGATGGGCCGAATGCTGCTTTTGCACTGAAGGGATTATATTCTATAATTGTAAATTACTATAATCCCCAATATAATGTCCATTCAGACAGTTGACATGACATAAAGAGCAGAATTTTATAAGATTTTTCTAAGTATCAGGTGGGCATGAAACTGGGAGAGCTCCAGATCCATTCTTTGGGTACATTTTCACTCCCAATTGTATGCACTCTGTCTGCACAATTTTCTTTGGGTGAATTTGTTTCTCGGCAGTGAGTGGGATTTCACACACCCGAAAGCCTGTAACTCTGATTGGAGCCTCAAACTGCGCATTTTAGAAGAAAAATAAAATAAAGCAGCTCCCCTCCTGGGTCAGTTATAGCTTCCCCCAGCCCCCGTGGACATTGGACGCCCCCAAACATTACTGACCCCCTTATCTCTCACCACCTCTAGCCTGGACCCACTTGCACATGGCCCCATTCCCTCATCATTCCCTGACCCCGATGCTGTCTGACAGGACCCTTTCTCCCTCTCTCTCCCTTGCCCCCAATCTTTATAGAGCCACAAATTCATCACCCCATCCCCATCAGCACGCCTGCAAGTTCTCACTTGGCTTTCCCTCAATACTAACAAGCAAATTGCATTTAACTTGCTGGGATGTTCGCCCACACTGCTTACGACTGATTTGCCCTAACAAGCAGCAACTCCATAAAAAACCCCAAGGATGGGCAGGCAGTGCAGAAAGAAATAGCATTCAGAAAGGCAGCACCCACATTTTCTGAATCTGGTGAGGTTGCTGGACACAGTGGATACAAGATGGGACACTCTCTTTCCCCTAGCACGAGGTTGTCCCAGGGGAAGCGATGGAAAAACAGCCAGGGAGGCAATGGCCATATCTGTGAGTGCCATGGCACTGGCCAGGAGAACTGGCAGCAGTACCACAAGAAGAAAAATGACCTCATCCAGGCAGCAAGGATGAATATTTAACCCCATCTTGCATCTTCCCCCAAATCACTCCCAGATACCCCATCTCCAGCACCCTGCATGCTTCCAACTCCTGACCCTAAAGCACCTCCTTCCTCCCCTCCACCCAAAAATATCACAGTGCTTGCCCTCTGAGGGCCACCTCCTGATACTCTGCAGGAATCACACCATTACATTTTTCCTTCTGTCCCTGTAGGAGATTGCCCATTACCACCAGAACAGGGCAAAAACTGGGGATAATGAGCCTAACTTCTTAATCCTCACCCACTTTGAGGAACGGGTGCTGGAACTTGCGAGAGAGAAGAAAATCTGGACTATCAGTGACAGCATGGGTGGGTGGAATCTAGAAATAAGCACTTATCAATCCTCCACTGAATTTGAGTCAATTGCTGGGGGTGGCATAAGTTTAAGATGCAAGGGGCAAGGATTAAAGGAAATAGAGTCATGATAGAGTTCTACAGTGCAGAAGGATGTCATTTGGTCCATTCGATTCTGCACTGACCACAATCCTACCCAGGCCCTATACTGCATATAATGCATAACCCATGCATTTACCCTATCTAGTCCCCCTGACACTAAGGGGCAACTTAGCATGGTCAATCCACCTAACCTGCATATCTTTGGACTGTGGGAGGAAATTGGAGCACCCAGAGGAAACCCACGCAGACACAAGATGAATGTGCAAACTCCACACAGATAGTGACCAAAGCCGGGAATTGAATCCAGATCCCTGGCACTGTGAGGCAGCAGTGTTAACCATTGTGTACAAGGCATGATTTTTATACAGAGGGTAGTGGATGCCTGGAACTTGATGCCAGAAGAGATAGTGAAAGCAGATATAACATCTGAAATGTGGAGCTTATTCGAGGAGCAGCTACTGCGAGTCCTTGACAAGTATGTCCCTGTCAGGCAAGGAGGAAATCGTCGAGTAAGGGAACCTTGGTGTACGAAAAAAGTTAATTCGCTGGTTAAAAGGAAAAAGGAGGCTTATGTCAGGATGAGGCTTGAAGGCTCAGTTAGTGCACTGGATAGCTATAGATTAGCCAGGAGGGAGCTAAAGAGTGAGTTGAGGAGAGCTAAAAGGGGACATGAGAAGACTTTGCCTGATAGGATCAAGGAGCATCCTAAAGCTTTCTTTAGATATGTTAAGAATAGAAGATTGGTTAGGGCAAGATTAGGGCCAGTCAGAGACAGCAGTGGGAAGTTGTGCGTGGAGCCTGAAGAGATTGGAGAGGCACTGAACAAATATTTCTCTTCGGTATTCACGCAGGGAGATGTAAATGTAGTTGGGGAGAACACTGGGATACAGGGTTGCAAACTGGAAAGTATTGAAGTAGATAAGGAGGATGTGCTAGATATTCTTGAGGGTTTGAAGTTAGATAAGTCCCCTGGGACGGACGGGATTTACCCTAGGATTCTCTGGGAGGCGAGAGAGGCGATTGCAGAGCCTCTGGCTCTGATCTTCAGGTCGTCGTTGGTTATGGGTATAGTGCCAGAAGACTGGAGGATAGCGAATGTGGTCCCATTGTTCAAGAAGGGGAAGAGAGACTTTCCGGGGAATTATAGGCCGGTGAGTCTTACTTCTGTTGTGGGCAAAGTATTGGAGAGAATTATTAGGGATAGGATTTATAGTTATTTAGAGAGAAATGAATTGATTGCGGATAGTCAGCATGGTTTTGTGAAAGGTAGGTCATGCCTTACTAAGCTTATTGAGTTTTTTGAAAAAGTGACCAAAGAGGTGGATGGGGGTAAGGCAGTTGATGTGGTATATATGGACTTTAGTAAGGCGTTCGATAAGGTGTCCCATGGAAGGCTTCTGCAGAAAATGCAGATGTATGGGACTGAGGGTGATTTAGCTAATTGGATTAGGAATTGGCTAGCGGATAGATGACAGAGGGTGGTGGTTGATGGGAGATATTCATTGTGGAGTTCGGTTACTAGTGGAGTACCTCAGGGATCTGTTTTGGGGCCCCTGCTGTTTGTAATTTTTATGAATGATCTGGATGAGGGTATTGAAGGATGGATTAGTAAATTTGCAGATGACACTAAAGTCGGTGGAGTGGTAGATAGTGAAGAGGGGTGTTATAGTTTGCAGAGAGACTTGGACAAGTTGCAGAGCTGGGCCGAGAGGTGGCGAATGGAGTTTAATGTGGAAAAGTGTGAGGTAATTCACTTTGGCAGGAATAACAAATGTGTAGAGTATAGGGCTAATGGTAGGACTCTCAATAGGGTTGATGAACAGAGGGATCTTGGTGTATATGTTAATAGATCCCTGAAAGTTGGCAATCAAGTCGATAAGGTTGTTAAGAAGGCATACAGAGTCTGAGCTTTTATTGGTAGGGGGATTGAATTTTGGAGCCGCAACGTCATGTTGCAACTGTACAAAACTCTAGTGCGGCCGTACTTGGAGTATTGTGTGCAGTTCTGGTCCCCACATTATAAGAAAGATGTGGAGGCATTGGAGAGGGTACAGAGGAGGTTTACCAAGATGTTGCCTGGTATGGAGGGCAGGTCTTATGAAGAGAGGCTGAGGGATTTGAGGTTGTTTTCGTTAGAAAGAAGCGGCTAAGAGGAGACCTTATTGAAACATATAAGATGATTAGAGGTTTAGATAGGGTGGACAGTGATCGCCTTTTTCCTAGGATGGAGAAAGCTAGCACGAGGGGACATAGCTTTAAATTAAGGGGTGGTAGTTATAGGACGGATGTCAGAGGTAGGTTCTTTACCCAGAGGGTTGTAAGGGTATGGAATGCCCTGCCTGCTGCAGTTGTAGATGCGCCAAGTTTGGTGGCGTTTAAGAGGTTAGTAGATAAGTTTATGGATGAAAAAGGAATGGTTTAGGTTAGAGGGTCATTGCTTTTTCTTAATTGGTCGGTGCAACATCGAAGGCCGAAGGACCTGTTCTGCGCTGTAATGTTCTATGTTCTATGTTCTCACCACCCTCTGAGTGAAAAACTTACCTCTAACATCTCCTCTGTACTTGCTGCCCAGCACCTTAAATCAGTGTCCTCTCATAGCGACCCTTTCAGCCCTGAGAAATTGCTTCCGAAAATCCACCCTATCTATTCCTCTCAACATCTTATAAACCTCTATCAGGTCGCCTCTCAACCTTCGTCTCTCCAGGGCGAAAAGACCGAGCTCCCTCAACCTATCTTCATAGGGCATGTCTTACAATCCAGGTAACATCCTTGTAAATCTCCTCTGCACCCTCTCAATAGCTTTCACATCCTTCCTGCAGTGAGGCGACCAGAACTAAGTGGAGTCTGACAAGGATCTTATAAAGTTGCAGCATTATCTCCCAACTCCTAAACTCAATCCCTCGATTAACAAAGGCCAGTACATCATATGCCTTCTTGACCACATCCTCCATCTGCGAGGCCGATTTAAGATCCTATGGACCCAGACCCCAAGATCCTTCTGCTCCTCAACACTGCTAAGACTCCTGCTTTTAATACTGTACTCCTTCATCCCATTGGTCCTGCCAAAATGGACCACTACACATTTATCTGTGTTGAAGTCCATCTGCCATTTCTCTCCCCATTCTTGCATCCTATCTCTGTCTTGCTGCAACTTCTGATATCCATCCAGACTATCCACAACACCACCAACCTTCATATCGTTGGTGAACTTACTAACCCATCCTTCCACTTCCTCATCCAGGTCATTTATGAAAATAACCAACAGCAAGGGTCCTAGAACAGATCACTGGGGCACTCCACTGGTGACCGAACTCCACGCAGAAAAAGACCCATCCACAACCACTCTCTGCCAGTTCCGGATCTACAAGGCCAAAGCCCCTTGGATCCCATGCCCTCTCACCTTCTCAAGAAATCTTGCATGGGAGACCTTATCAAACACCTTGCTGAAAATCATGTAAACCATATCCACCGCTCTTCCTTCGTCAATGTGTTCAGTCACATTTTCAAAGAACTCTGCTGGGTTAATAAAGCACAACCTGCCTTGACAAAGCCGTGTTGACTATTTCCACCCATCCTGCCTTGACAGCTCAGAAGATTCCTTGGAGAATGTGGATGAAGTTTTGCGGAGTTTGGCATCAGCTTCCATCTTGCAAATCATCATCCCAGAGACTCTCACATTGATGGGTCAAGTTAGTGGTGAAGCACTTAGGTTGCTCTATGGTGCGCACAAAACACCTGCTGATACACATATGATGGAGGAAGGAATGTCCAAAGCCTATGGCATGTGGGGACCTGCCTGGAAATGAAGACTAAGTTGGCCCTATGGTCATGCTGGACCTCTGTGACTTTTCCCGCAGGTGCCGGAAATGCAATGACAGGGCCAGGGAATGCAGAAACGACTGATGGCAACACTGGATTGATTGCGAGGCTATTGGGAGGAATTCCAAAGTTTACATGCAGACCAGCTATTGCTTGTCTTGGTTCCCAGGCCAACACTGCAAGGGTGGCATCCGTGATGGAAAGCCTGGAGCAGGGAATCCTCATCATGAGACGGCTGGGTCACAGCAGATCGCAGCAGAGTCCCAGAGAGTTGCAGCTGAGTCACAGCAGGCCACAGTTGAGGGCCTCATCAGGCTTCTCGAGATTTTGCAGTCCATGGTACAGAGGCTCACGAGCTTGCAGGAGACACAGTGGGAGAGCACTGAGACATAGTGGGCTATGGCAGCAGCCCTTGAGAATGTGGCCAAGTCACAGAGGGTCATGGCTGAGGGGCTGCAGAGCATGGCCCAGTGTCAAAGGGCACTTACTGATGCCATTGACAGGTGGCTTCCTATACAGACCGCTATCGCAGAAGGCTCAACCACCATAACTAGAAAGCAGGTAATCCTCCAGGGCTGTGATGTTGGAGCTTCTGGAGTTCACTGCAGAAGGACTGGTGTCCCATGTAGTTACCCAGGAGCCCACAGGAATCCTGAGGGAGGAGGAAGGACAGCAGCCCAAGCCAGGGCCTTCCAAACAGGACGCAGTGGCTGTAGCTACACCTTCTGATTCTCCCTTCTTGATATCAGGGCATTTCAGTGGCAGCGGGATGAAGAGGATGTCATGAAAAGATCACAAACAACAGGAATCTAGCCAGGGCCCTCAAGGTCCAGGCCCTCCGAAGGATGATCAGCAGGGGCATCATTGGCCATGGGGCACGGTAGACAGCTGGCCACCTTTACCTCCGATATACTTCCTGGAGACACACCAAGACATAAATTTGGAAGTTGTAATAGCTTGAAGATTGCACACGTGAAAGGCAACACTAGAATCATAGAATCCTACAGTCAGAAGGAGGCCATTTGGCCCATCGGGTCTGCACTAAACACAATCCACCCAGGCCCTCTTCCGCAACCTCATGTATTTACCCTGCTAATCCCCCTGACATTATGGGGCAATGTAGCACGGCCAATCAACCTAACTCACACATCTTTGGACTGAGAGGAAACCCAAGCACCCAGAGGAAAGGTGGGGAAACAGAGGGGGTAAACTTCACATAGACCTGGGGCCAGAATAAATTTTTATTTCTGGAAAGTCCTCAAATTCATGCTTCCTATCTTCTGGTCATCTGTCCTTGGTTCTGCTCAACCAAGTCTCGTGTCTCCTCTGGCTGCAGCAAGTCGAGCAATGTTCTCAATTTCTGATTGAATATTAACGAAGATGGTGAGCACTGGGTTGCATGTTGTTGCATGTGATGTGTTGCAACACATACTGAGAAATTTATTGATCCACTGCCCAAGTGATCCCTCCTCTTGCGATGCCTTCAGCAACTGTTTCAAGGTCCGAACAAATGATTCAACTAGATCAATTGTCGCTGGATGATATGATACTGATTTCATAGCGCTCTGTGTATTCAGAAAAATCTTGTGCCACAAATTGGAGTCCATTGTCAATGACCACGATTTCTGAATTGTCAAACTGGGCAAATATTTCATTGACTTTGTCTAAAGTTGGCTCCACCAACATGGTCTTCATATCTACGATCTCTGGCCACTTGGAATGGGCATCCACTACCAACAAGAGCATCTGCCCTTTCATTGGACTAGCAAAATCAATATGAATTTGCTGCCACAGTGATTGGCACCATTCCCACAGATAACATTTTCTTTTTGGTTAAAGTGGCGAGCAGTGGTAGTTTTTTGCTGTTTTTTTTAAGAAACTAACAAAACAGGAAGTCGTCATTAGGAGGCTGCCAGTAGTTGTAGTTTTTCTCTCTGACTCTATAAATTGGTACAGAGAGGAAACCCGATACTCTACACAGGTAGAGTATCCCACTGCCCCCCCCATCCTCTAACCTAATAGTAAAAGTGGGTGGCAAGTTTTTTTTCTCTCCTAGAAATTAAAGTATCAGAGATGGCAGTGCAGGCAGTACGTACAAAGTGAGGGACACCAGTAGTGTTCCTGCTGATTATACCTGCAGGAAGTGTGCACATTTGCCGCTCCTTGAGGTTTGTGTTAAGGAGCTGGAGCTGGAATTAGAGGAACTCCGGATAATTCGGGAGGTTGAGGCAGATATTGACAGGAGTTACAAAGAGATAGTCACTCCTAAAAGTGATTCTTGGGTAACTATTAGGAGGAGGGGTAAGAAGCAATCAGGGAGACAATCCCCTGGGGCTGTTCCTCTCCAAAACAAGTTTTCTGTCCTGGAGGCTACAGTTGAGGAAGAAAATACTGGAGATGGCCAAAGGGAGCAGGTCTCTGGGGGTGAGCCTGCTGGGAATGCTCAGGTGGGTAGGGGGAATAAGAGATTGGGCCTGGTAATTGGAAACTCCATAGTTAGGGGGACGGATAGGAGAGTAAATAGTAATAAACGGGACTCAGGGCTGGTGTGTTGCCTCCCAGGGCCGGGGTCCAGGGTGTCTCAGAGCGGGTTTTTAAGATTCTTAAGGGAGAGGGGAGTCAGCCCCAAGTCATAGTTCATGTAGGGACACATGATGTAGGTAGGACAAGGGAAGGGGATATTAAACAGAAATTTATGAGTTGGGGTGGAAGCTTAGGGCCAAAACAGACAGAGTGGTTATCTCTGGACTCTTGCCTGTGCCACGGGATAGTTTAGAGAAGAACAGAGAGAGGGAATGTTTGAACTTGTGGCTGCGGGGATGGTGCAGGAGGGAGGGGTTCAGGTTCCTGAACAATTGGGCTCATTCTGGGGTAGGTGGGACCTCTACAAGAGAGGTGGTCTACACCTGAACCAGAGGGGAACCAATATCTTGGGGGGAAAATTTGCAAAGGATATGCAGGGGGGTTTAAACTGATTCAGAGGTGGGGTGGGATCCTGAGTAGTTTGGATGTTAAGAGGGACGAGAATAGGGGGGTCATAGATGAGAACTGTAAAGCACAGCAGCATACGGGTGGAGTAGGGCATGGTTTGAAATGCGTATACTTTAATGCAAGAAGTATTCGCAATAAGGTGGATGAACTTGCAGCTTGGATCAGTACCTGGAACTTCGATGTTGTGGCCATTTCAGAGACATGGATAGAGCAGGGACAGGAATGGTTGTTGCAGGTTCCGGGGTTCAAATGCTTCAGTCGGAGTAGAGAAGGAGGTAGAAGGGGGGGAGGAGTAGCATTATTAGTCAAAGACTGTATCACAGTGACAGAAAAGAAGTTTGATGAGGACTTGTCTGTTGAGGTAGTGTGGGCTGAGATTAGAAACAGGAGAGGAGAGGTCACCCTGTTGGGAGTCTTTTATAGACCTCCTAAAAGTTCTAGAGAGGTAGAGGAAAGGATTGCAAAGTCGATCCTGGACAGGAGTGAAAGTAATAGGTTAATTGTTATGGGGGACTTTAACTTTACTAATATTGATTGGAATAGCTATAGCTCTAGCTCGTTAGAGAGGTCAGTTTTTGTACAAAGTGTGCAGGAAGGTTTTTTGACTCAGTATGTAGATAGGCCAACTAGAGGTGAGGCTACATTGGATTTGGTGCTGGGCAATGAGCCAGACCAGGTGTTAGGCTTGGAAGTTAGTGAACATTTTGGTGATAGTGATCACAATTCGGTTACGTTCACCTTAGTGATGGATAGGGATAGGCATGAAGCTGGGGGCAGTAGTTATAGCTGGGGAATGGTAATTATGAGGCCATAAGGAGGGAATTAGGGTGCATAGGTTGGACTAGGAAACTACAGGGACTGGGAACATCTGAAATGTGGAGCTTATTCAAGGAGCATCTACTGCGAGTCCTTGATAAGTATGTCCCTGTCAGGCAAGGAGGAAATGGTCGAGTAAGGGAACCATGGTGTACTAAAAAAGTTAATTCGCTGGTTAAAAGGAAAAAGGAGGTTTATGTCAGGATGAGGCTTGAAGGCTCAGTTAGTGCAATGGATAGCTATAGATTAGCCAGGAGGGAGCTAAAGAGTGAATTGAGGAGAGCTAAAAGGGGACACGAGAAGACTTTGCCTGATAGGATCAAGGAGAATCCTAAAGCTTTCTTTAGATATGTTAAGAATAGAAGATTGGTTAGGGCAAGATAAGGGCCAGTCAGAGACAGCAGTGGGAAGTTGTGCGTGGAGCCTGAAGAGATTGGAGAGGCGCTGAACAAATATTTCTCTTCGGTATTCACGCAGGGAGATGTAAATGTAGTTGTGGAGAACACTGGGATACAGAGTTGTAAATTGGAAAGTATTGAAGTAGGTAAGGAGGATGTGCTAGATATTCTTGAGGGTTTGAAGTTAGATAAGTCCCCTGGGCCAGACGGGATTTACCCTAGGATTCTCTGGGAGGCAAGAGAGGCGATTGCAGAGTCTCTGGCTCTGATCTTCATATAAGATAATTAGAGGTTTAGATAGGGTGGACAGTGATAGCCTTTTTCCTAGGATGGAGAAAGCTAGCACGAGGGGACATAGCTTTAAATTAAGGGGTGGTAGTTATAGGACGGATATCAGAGGTATGTTCTTTACCCAGAGGGTGGTAAGGGTATGGAATGTCCTGCCTACGGCAGTTGTAAATGCGCCAAGTTTGGTGGCGTTTAAGAGGTTAGTAGATAAGTTTATGGACGAAAAGGGAATGGTTTAGGTTAGAGGGTCATTGCTTTTTCCTAATTGGTTGGCGCAACGTCAAAGGCCGAAGGGCCTGTTCTGCGCTGTAATGTTCTATGTTCTAAAGAGGGGACGGGCACCAACTTCTGTATCAAGGTACAGGATTCACACAAATCCATTTTTTCTTCAATTTGTGCAGTAACATTTAGTTTCTTGCTACTTTGATTTGCACATCCAGAGGTGTGCTTGGTGCAGTTGTTCTAGTACCTTTCCTCTAACTGAAGGGGGAATAATGACTCTCATAGCCCATACTAAATATCCAACACTCCATCTTTGGGACATATATGGCTAAAATTCCAGGTGGAGCCTACTATTTGTCAACCCCCTGAGGACTAGGTCCACTATCTGACTCATAATCGGATCATTCCATATGCCATTCTACATCTGGCAAGTGATTCTGGAACTTTATCTTCTTATGCAAAATACATTATCTTCAGTTTCCAGTCAGAAGCATCTTTATCCGCAGGAAAAGGAAGCCTTGACAAAACACACACATTGTCATGTTTCTTGGATTGGGGTTACCAGATTTTGTCTGAGTAGGCTGACAAGACCAATGCCTACCTTTGCCATCAAGCTGCCATCATAGATGTTATTTCCATGTATGTACCTGAGATGGATGTCAGTGGCCTATGTCACTGGCTGCCATATAGAAAGTGATAAAACTTCTTGATGCCAAAGACAATGCCCAAGCCATCTTTTTCCACCTGAGCATACTTTTCCTTAGCCATTGTTCAAGATCTTGATGATATCATACAGAATCACAGCATTCTATAATGAAGCAAGAGGCCATTTGGCCCATCGAGTCTGCACCAACCATAATCCCATCCATGCCCTATCATCATATATTTACCCACTAATCCCTCTAACCTATGCATCCTGGAATGCTAAGGGGCAATTTAGAATGGCCAGTCAACCTAGCCTGCACATCTTGGACTGTTGAATGTGGAGCACCTGGAGGAAACCCACGCAGACACAGGGAGAATGTGCAAACTCTGCTCAGACAGTGGCCCAAACTGGGATTCGAGTCCAGGTTTCTGGAGCTGTGAAGCAGCAGTGCTAACTACTGTGTTACTGTGCTGCACTTAGATATGTAGATCTGATTTAGACTCTCCATGGCAGCTATCACAAAGGTTACTAATTGCCCTAAAAGCAAAATCTGATTTTTTTGAAGTGTCATTGATCTTGAAGTGAATGCGATAGGCCTTTTCTCCCCATTTGGCAGAATAAGGGACAGGACAGGCCCAATGCCAGAGGGTGAGGCATTACATGGAATCTGTAACAGTAATTGGGGTTGAAATAGAGTCAGGGTCACATAGTGCAGAAAAGGCAATTCAGCCCATCGAGTCTGCACCAACAGTAACTAAGACGCATTAATTCTCATGCTTCTGTTCCATATCAAAGAACAAAGAAAATTACAGCACAGGAACAGGCCCTTCGGCCCTCCAAGCCTGCACTGTCTGCTGCCCGACTTAACCAAAACCCCCTCCCTTCCAGGGACCATATCTCTCTATTTCCATCTCATTCATGTACTTGTCAAGATGCTTCTTAAAAATTAGTACCGTATCTATTTCCACTATCTTTCCACAATAACAAGTCCCAGGCACCTACCACTTTCTGTGTAAAAAAATCTGTCTCATACATCTCTTTTAAACCTTGTCCCTTGCACCTTAAACCTATGTCCTCTTGTAATTGACTCTTCCATCCTGAGAATAAGCTTCTAAGCATCCACTCTGCCTATACCTCTCAATCTTGTAGACTTCTGTCTGATCTTCCCTCAACTTCTGTTGCTCCAGTGAGAAGAAACCAAGTTTCTCCAACCTCTTCTCATAGCTAATGCCCTCCATACCAGCACCCTGGTAAATCTTTCCTGTACTCTCTTCAAATCCTTCTGGTAGTATGGCGACCAGAATTGAACACTATATTCCAAATGTGGCGAAACTAAGGTTCTATAAAGCTGCAACATGACTTACCAATTTTTAAACTCAATACCTCAGCTGATGAAGGCCTTCTTGACTATCTTATATACCTGCATTGCCACTTTCAGTGACCTGTGTACCTTATACCTAGATCCCTTTGCCGATCAATACTCTTAACAGTTCTGCCATTTACTGTATATTTCCTATCTGTATTAGACCTTCCAAAATGCATAACCTCATATTTATCAGAATTAAGAACAAAGAACAAAAAAAAGCACGGGAAACAGGCCCTTCGGCCCAACGGGCCCGCACCCCCACCCCAATGTTCCCACCTCTACCTGCGATCCCTGTCCATGTTTATAGATCTATGGATTAAAAACCAAATTTGAGACAATTTAGGGAGAGTTTGTTTTGCCAGTTAGCCTAAGAGCACATCTTTGGGATGTGGGAGGAAACCGGAGCACCCGGAGAAAACCCACGCAAGCACGGGGAGAATGCGCAAACTCCCACAGACACAGGCACAAATCCATGTATCTGCACAGCACAGCGATAGTCACTGAGCTGTCGTGTTGGCCATGAGATAGTCCAGGTCAAGCATACACTAACGATGTGAAGCACTAGGATACTCTCGAAAAAGATCCAAGAGCAGCCCTCTCACGACCCATCGCGTGTATGCCCCTCGTTAGACAACAAGGTGGACCAAAGCACCTGTAGGATAAAAACAAGAACATCAATATCATCATCTATTTACACACTTCCCAGGGACTCCCAAGGCTCATGATCCCTATTTTAAATCAGTTTTCTATACCCCTCCATTCCCATTCTGTTCATGTGCCCATCTAAGTATTTCTTAAATAACTCCAGAGTACCTGCCTCCACCACTTTACTTGGCAGCGCATTCCATACCCCCACCACCCTCTGTGTGAAAAAACTCCCTCTAGCATCCAAATTATACCTTACCCCCCTCACCCTAAGCCCGTGACCCCTCGTGCTATTTGAGTCCATCCTAGGAAAAAGCTTAACCCTGTTTACTCTATCTATACCCTTCATAATCTTGTACACCTCTATCAGATCTCCTCTAAGTCTACGTCTTTCTAAGGAAAACAGTCCCAATTTGCCTAATCTCTCCTTGTAACTCAGACCTTCCATACCAGGCAGCATCCTGGTAAACCTCCTCTGCACTCTCTCCAGAGTCTCCACGTCCTTCCGGTAGTAGGGCAACCAGAACTGGACGCAGTATTCCAAATGAGGTCTAACCAGCGTTTTATACAACTGCAACATTAAAGGCCAGCTCTTGTACTCTATACCCCTTCCTATAAAGGCTAGCATACTATATGCTTTCTTCACAACCTTCTCCACTTGCTCTGCCACCTTCAGAGACTTGTTCACCTGCACCCCCAGGTCCCTCTGCATTTCTATACTCTTAATATGTCTAGCCTTTATCATATACCTCCCCCCTACATTCTTTCTCCCAAAATGCATCACCTCACATTTATCAGGATTGAATTCTATCTGCCATCTGTCTGCACAAACTAACAGCCTATCTATGTCCTGCAGCATCGTCTGACAATGCTCCTCACTATCTGCAAGTCCAGCCATCTTTGTATCAAAGATCAAAGAAGATCAAAGAACAAAAACAGCACGGGAAACAGGCCCTTCGGCCCAACGAGCCCGCGCCGCCACCTCGATGTTCCCACTTCTACACGCGATCCCTGTCCATGTTTATAGATCTATGGATTAAAAACCAAATTTGAGACAGTATAGGGAGAATTTTTTTGCCAATTAGCCTAAGAGCACATCTTTGGAATGTGGGAGGAAACCGGAGTTCCCAGAGAAAACCCATGCAAGCACGGGGGGAATGCGCAAACTCCCACAGACACAGGCCCAAATCCATGTATCTGCACAGCACAGCGATAGTCACTGCGCTGTCGTGTTGCCCATCAGATGGTCCAGGTCAAGCATACACTAACGATGTGAAGCAGTAGAATACTCTTGAAAAAGGTCCAAGAGCAGTCTGCAAACTTGCTGATCACTATCCATGCTGATCACTAAACTCCATCTGCCATCACTCCATCCAAGTCTCCAACTGATCTATATCCTCTGATGGTCCTCATCACTGTCCGCAAATCCATCAATTTTTGTGTCGTCCACAAACTTACCAATCAACCCAGTTACATTTTCCTCCAAATCATTTAGATATATTACAAACAGCAAAGGTCTCAGCGTGAATCCCTGAGAATCATCACTTGTCATAGCCCTCCATTCAAAAACACACCTTCCACTGCTACTCTGTCTTCTTTGACCAAGTCAGTTTTGTATTCACCTTGCCAGCTCACTCTGATCCCGTGTGACATCAACTTCTGCACCAGTCTGGCATGAGGCACCTTGTCAAATGCCTGACTGAGGCCCATGTAGACAAAATCCACTGCCCTACCCTCATTAATCATCTTCATCACTTCCTCACAAAACTTGATCATATTCATGAGACACGATCTCCCCTTCACAAAACTAAGATGCCTCTCCAATATGTCCACTTATTTCCAAGTGGGAATAAATCCTGTCTCGAAGAATCCTGTCCAATAATTTCCAATAATATAAGGCTCACCAGCCTATAACTACCTGGATTATTCTTGCTACCCTTCTTAAACAAGGGAACAATATTGGTTATTCTCCAATCCTCTGGACAAGCCCTCCGTATACACAGGATCTGCTTAGATGAGGAGGATCACAACAGACATGTCCAGACGCTGAAAGATGCCTTCATAAGAACAGGATCGACAGTCCCGATGTGCCACAGCGAAAAACTGCAACGATCTCCTCAGAAGACAAACATGGGACACGGTGGACAGAGTACCCTTTGTCGTCCAGCACTTCCCCAGAGCAGAGAAGCTATGACATTTCTTCGGAGTCTTCAACATGTCATTGATGAAGAAGAACATCTCGCGAAGGCCATCCGCACATCCTCACTTCTTGCCTTCAAACAACCACACAACCTCAAATAGACCATTGTTCGCAGCAAACTACCCGGCCTTCAGGAGAACAGTGACCACAACATCACACAACCCTGCCACAGCAACCTTTGCAAGGCATGTCGTATCATTGACATGGATGCCATCATCTCATGTGAAAACACCATCCAGCAGGTACATGGCACATAGTCTTGCAACTCAGCCAATGTTGTCTACCTGATACTTTGCAGGAAAGGATGTCCCAATGCATTGGTATGATGCATTGAGGAGACCATGCTGACACCACAACAACGGATGAATGAACACTGCTTGACAATCACCAGTTGGTGAACACTCCAGCAGTCACAGCATTCGGCCTCTGATCTTCGGGTAAATGTTCTCCAAGGTGGCCTTCATGACATATGACAACACAGAGTCACTGAGCAGAAACTGATAGCCAAGTTCCGCATACATGAGGACAGCCTCAACCCAGATCTTGGGTTCATGTCACACTATCTGTAACCTGTATGACTTGCCTGGGCTTGCAACATCTCACTTACTGTCCTGAATGGAGACAATACACATCTTCTTAACCTATGCTTAATGCGATCTCCATTGTCTGCATCTTTAAGACTTGATCAGCTGATTAGCTGGAAAGACTCACATTCTAATCAGTATTCTGTAAACTGAGTGAGTGCCTTTATATGCCCTGTTTGTGATCAGAAATCCCCACTCACCTGATGAAGGAGCAGCGCTCCGAAAGCTGGTGCCATTTACTACCAAATAAACATGTTGGACTTTAACCTGGTGTTGTGAGATTTTTAACTGTGTGTAACTCCCCTGTAGCCACTGAGGATGCAAAGATTTCTCTCAAACCCCCAACAATTTCGTCCCTTGAATGTTATATTTCAAGTGCTCATCCAAATGTTTTTATTGGTGGTAATGGTGCACTATCTTCCCAAGCAATGTATTCCAGATTCTCACCACTCTCTGAGTGAGAAAGGTTTATCTCAAATTCCCTCTGAATGTCTTATCACTTACCTAAAACTATGCCCCCTGGTGATTAACCCCTGAACAAGGCAAACAGCTGCTTCCTACTCATCCTATCCATACACTTCATAATCTTTTCACCTCAATCATGGGTCCTCTCAGCCTTCTCCACTCTAAGAAAACATCCAAGCCTACCTAGTCTTCCTTTATAGATGAAATGCTACATCCCAAGCACATCCTGGTGAATCCCCTCTGTACCTCCTCTAGTGCAATTACATCCTTCCTACAATGAGGTAATCAGAACTGCACACAGTACTCCAGCCTAACCAATACTCTGTACAACTCCAACTTTTTCTCTTTGCTCTTACACTCTATGCCACCAACAGATAAAAGCAAGTGTCACATATGCCTTCATAACTATCATGTTCATGTGCTCTGCTGACTTTAAGGACCTGTGAATAATTACCCCAAGGTCCACCTGTTCCTCTAAGCTTCCCAGTATCCTGCCATTCATTAAATAATCCTCATTTTGTGATCTCCAACCTCTTCAAAGCCTGTTCTATCACCAGGTAAACCTCTTTCTTTGGTCAACTCTCATGGCTATCCTTTGTATCAGTTTCAACACTGTCTTCAGATCCAGAATAAACTTGCCATAATAATTAATAAGTTCCAAAAATGACTAATTGGGAGACATTTTTTGATCTTGGGCCTTTATGATGATCTCCATCTTCTTAGACACCATGTGTAACCCATCTCCACCAATTGCATGGCCCAGCTATATAGTTGAGTCATTTAAGAACTCACATTTCTCTCCCTTGACTTGAGGCCAGGCTCTTGCACTCTTTTAACATTTCTTCCAGATTCTTTAAATGCTCTCTCAAACACATGATCAAAACTACATCCAGGCAACATTGGATTCCTGTCAACCTACTCAAATTTTGGTCTTTGGTACTTTGGAAAACTGATTTAATGCCAAAATATATAGCGGAATAGACCTGTGTGTGACTATTGTTAGTGGTGACTGTGAATCCTTCACTCCCTCATTTGCAAATAAGTATGTGACAGATCCATTTTAGAGAATTTCTTTTCCCCTGCCAGACTACTGAATAAGTCCTCATGAGAGGAAGCGGGTATTGATCCGCCCACGGCGCTGGGTTTACTTTCATCTTAAAATCCCCACAGACTCTCACTGATCCATCTGGTTTCAAAATTAGAAAATTGGGGGTTCTGATTTGTTAGGGGTTACTGGTTCCAATGCACCCAAATCCATCTGCCATTCCAATTCAGCCTCCACTTTAGACCTAATGATGTATGGAACCAAATGTGCCTTAAGAGTTTTTTGGACAAGCATCCAGCTTCAACTGTAATGTAACCTTGACACCCCTTATCTCTCTAAGGGTTCCTTGAAAGACATCTTTAAAAATGTCTTGTAAACTTGTGTTCAAGTCTGCTAGCATGTTAACCACATAGCTGTTCAATTTCAACTTCTATAACCAGGAACATCTGAATAACGCAAGGTAGTAGTCATCACCTTTTACCCCATATAGTGGCAATTCTGCACATTGGTTCCTTAACTGTACCTTCACCTTGAGGGGTACCATTTGCTCTGTATATGTTCACAATGTGATCTTAGAAGATTTAAATGGCAGGGCTTTTAACTTTTCCCTGTATAGTGCTTCTATACTGCTGTCCCCATATCAGCTTTCATTTTCATCATTTTGCCTTCTAGTTTAGGGAAAAATACAAACAATCAGTTTCACTCCATACTGACAGAATAATCAGCCTGAACTCTTGTTCTCTGGACTGTTTGAATCCCCTGCAGACCCAGATCCCTACCCTCTCTATGGCCGTTTTGTTTTGTCCTTTTAAATGCTTCCTTTTTTTGCCTCTCTCTGGACTTACTTTCACCTGGCAATTCTGGGAAATGTGGCCCACTTGCTCATGCTTGCGACGTTGAGCCTTTCATGTCCAATAATTAACTCCTTGTGATCTGTCCTACTACATTAGCAGCATTCTGCTGACAGCACTGAACTCTGTGGAGCTTCAGCTATCTTGTGCACCCAGGCAATGACATCCCACTGCGATGCTTCTCTGGTGGCTAACTCCATAGAAGTTGTGAACTTCAAAGCAAGCTTAAATTTTAAATTCCATTCAGCTCATAACCTCTGCTGGATGGCTTCATGCTGGAGGCCACAAACCAGCCAGTCCCATAAGGCATCTTGGAGAATGTTGGCTTTGCGGCAAAAGGAGCTTCTAACACATCACACAATTCTTTACAAGTCTCCTCAGCTGGTTTTTCAGGTTGTACAAAACTTTTTAAAACAGCCAATGCCTTTCTCCCCATAGTACTTAAGAAAACAGGTACAATCAGATCATCAACATCAGTGGAAACAGAAGAGTCTGGATGACCCTTTGTCAGAGCTGAAGACAAAAAAAAAGAGATTCATATTGTAAGGATGAACGGTGGGGAGAGGGGGTGTAGTGTAATTGACCAAAATATAAATTTATGACCATTTATTTATAACTATTTGGAAAGATGCAGCTTAATCTGGAATAGTTAGCACAGTGAGGGGCAAGTCTTGCCTTACAAATTTGATTGAATTCTTTGAGGAGGTAACTAAGTATGTAGATGAAGATAGAGCAGTTGATGTCGTGTACGTGGATTTTAGTAAGCTGTTTGATAAGGTTCCCCATGGTAGGTTCATGAAGAAAATAAGGAGTGTGGGATAAAAGGAAATTTAGCCGATTCAATAAGTAACTGGCTATGTCATAGAAGACAGAGGGTTGTGGAGGAGGGAAAATTTTCAGACTGGAGGCAAGTTACCAGCAGTGTACCACAGGGAACAGTGCTGAGTCCTCTGCTTTTTGTGATTTTTATCAAATACTTGAAAGAGAGGGCTGAAGGATGAGTTAGCAAATTTGTTGATTGGTGGAGCAATGGATGAGATGGAGGGCTCTTGTGGGCTGTAAAGAGACATTGATAGGATGCAGAGCTGGGCCAAAAACTGGCAGATGGACTTTAAACCTGATAAGTGCAAGATCATTCATTTTGGTAGAACAAACTTGAATGTGGATTACAGAATCAATGGCGGGGTTCTGAGGAATGTGGAGGAACAGAGAGATCTTGGGGTTCATATCCATAGATCTCTGAAGGTTGTCACTCAAGTGGATAGAGCTGTGAAGAAGTGTGTTAGTGTTTATTAACAGGGGATTTGAGTTTAAGAGTCATAGGGTTATGTTGCAAATATACAGGACCTTGGTGAGCCCACATTTGGAATATTGTGTTCAGTTCTGGCCACTTCACTATAAGAAAGATGTGGAAACATTGGAGAGAGTGCAGAGGAGATTTACCAGGATGCTGCCTGGTTTGGAGAGTAGGTCTTATGATGAAAGGTTGAGGGAGTTGGGACTTTTCTCTTTAGAGTGGAGGACAGTGAGGGGTGACTTAATAGAAGTTTATAAGATGATGAGGGGAATAAATAGAGTGGAGGTGCAGAGACTATTTCCTTGGGTGGATGTAGCTATTAGTAGGACGTATAACTATAAGGTTAATTGTGGGAGATATAGGAGGGATGTCTGAGGTAGATTCTTCACTCGGAGAGTGGTTGGGGTGCGGAATGCACTGCCTGCTGTAATAGTGGAGTTGGACACTTTAGGAACTTTCAAGCAGTTATTGGATAAGCACATAGAACACACCAGAATGATAGGGAGTGGGATAGCTTGATCTTGGGTTCAGACATAGCTTAGCATAACATCAAAGGCTGAAGGGCCTGTACTGTGCTGTACTGTTCTATGTTCTATATTATAGACAAAGGGACTAAGGGAAATTAAAAGGTGGTATTAGAGACTGAGAATAGTGCTGTAAGTGTCCATTAAGAGATTAGAACATGTAAATGGCAGAGCAAAGACGTGGCATGTCAAAGGACAACCTGAGGAATGTGACAGATGGCCCTAATGGGGTGGGGAGAGGAGAGAAAACAAGATGGAAATCAAGATTTAGAAATGGGCAAATGAAATAATGGAAGAAATTAAAATTAAAACTAATAATATGAAGTTCCATTTACTTTATTTCATTTATTTTTATCTTATTAATCTATAAGTGGAGATGGAGCAGAAAGTTCATGCTGTGTATTGTTGAACTCAAGGTTCAGTCCAGGAGGCTGTGAAATGCCGAAGGTGATAGAGGGATGGGAATTAGAAGCAGGTCTCAGAATGCTGCAGGTGGGTGAAAGAATCTGTTTCTTCCAATCTCGACTCCATTCTCTCTCTTTTTGTCCAATTCCTTCCCATAAATGTTTCCTCTGATGCCCTATGCCATATCAGCAACTTCTAGTTCCCTGGCCTCCTTTTTACCATGGATATTCAATTCCTTTACAACTCTGTTCTCCACCAGAATGACCTGAGAGCTCTTTGTTTCTTTCTTGAACAGAGGCCTGAACAATTCTCATTGTATTATTGGAAGGTATTTTGAGAGACAGGATCAAAGACATTTAGAGATGCAAGGACTGATTAGGAACAGTCAGCATGGCTTTATGAGTGGAAAATAATGTCTCACAAATTTAATTGAGTTTTTTGAAAGTGTAACCAAGAAGGTAGACGAGGCAGTACACTTGATGTTGTCTACGTGGACTTTAGCAAGGCCTTTGACAAGCTACCGTATGGTAGGTTGCTGCATAAAGTTAAATCTCATGGGACCCAGGTGAGGTATTTAAATGGTTACAAAATTGGCTTCTTGACAGAATCCAGATGGTTGTTGTAGAGGGTTGTTTTTCAAACTGGAGGCCTGTGACCAGAGGTGTGCCTTGGAGATCAGTGCTGGGCCACTGTTATTTGTCATTTATATTAATGATTTCGATAAAAATATAGGGGGCATGGTTAGTAAATGTGTAGGTGACACCACGATAGGTGGCATAATGAACAGTGAAGAAAGTTATCTCCAATTGCAATGGGATCTTGATCAACTGGGCCAGTGGCAGATGGAGTTCAACTTAGACAAATGCGAGGTAATGCATTTTGGTAGATTGAACCAGGGCAGGACTTAGTCAGTTAATGGTAGGGCATTGGGGAGAGTTAAAGAAGAAAGAGATCTAGGGGTACATGTTCATAGCTCCTTGTAAGTGAAGTCACAGGTAGACAGAGTGATGAAGACGGCATTCGGCATGCTTGGCTTGATTGGTCAGAACATTGAATATAGGAGTTGGGACATCTTCTTGAAGTTGTACAAGACATTGGTAAGGCCACATGCTGTGTGCAATTCTAGTCACCCTATTATAGAAAGGATATTATTAAACTAGAAAGAGTGCAGAAAAGATTTACTAGGATGCTCCCGGGACTTGATGGATTGAGTTATAAGGACAGCACAGATGGGAGTCATGGATGGTGGTTTGCCTCACTGGAGCTGGGATCCGGCATGTCTCTAGATGCATCCCAGACATCTTAAAAGGGGATGGTGAGGAGCCAGAGATTGTGGTCCATATAGGTACCGCTGAGGTAAGCAGGAAGAGGAAAGGGGTCATGAAAAGGGATTATAGGGACTTAGGTAGATAGCTGAGAAAGAGGATCGCAAAGGTAGTGATCTCATGCTTGCTGCCTGCGCTGCGGGAGAGTGAGAGCAGGAATAGAATGAGGTGGAGGTTGAATACGTGGCTGAGGGACTGGAGCAGGGGGCAGGGGTTCCGGTTTCTGGATCATTGGGACCTCTTTAGGGGCAGGTGTGACCTGCACAATAAAGACGGGTGGCACTTGAATCCAGGGGGACCAATATCTTGGCGGGAAGATTGGCTAGGGCTACTGGGGAGACTTTAAACTAGAAAGGGGGAGTGAATCGAGATGAGGTGATTGAGATCGAGGAGGTTAGCTCCCAAGTAGAGAAGGACTGTAGACAGTATGAGAAAGAGGTTAGATGGGTGATAGAGAAGGGAAGCGTCCAGATTGAGGGTCTGAGGTGTGTCTATTTTAATGCCAGGAGTGTAGTGAATAAAGTGGATGATCTTAGGGCCTGGATTGCTGCTTGGAAATGTGATGTGGTGGCCATTATAGAGACTTGGATGTCTTGGGGACAAGACTTCAGATGCTGGGATTTAGATGCTTCAAGAAGGAAAGGGAGGGAGGCAAAAGAGTCTGTGGAGTGGCACTGTTGATCAGGGACAGTGTCATGGCTGTAGAGGAAGTGGATGCCATGGAGAGACTGTCTAAAGAGTCTCTGTGGGTGGAAGTTAGGAACAACAAGGGGTCGATAACTTTGCTGGGTGTTTTCTATAGGGCACCCAATAGTGACAGGAAAATTGAGGTATAGCTAGGGAAACAGATTCTAGAGAGATGTAGTAAAAACAGAGATGTTAATAATAACAGAGAATAACATGATGGGAGACTTTAATTTCCCAAACATCGACTCGAATATCCCTAGGGTAAGAGGTTTGGATGGGGAGGATTTGTTAAGTGTGTTCAGGAGGGTTTCCTGACACAGCACGTGGATAAGCCTACGAGAGGAGAGGCTGTTCTTGACCTGGTGCTGGCTAATGAACGAGGACAGGTATCAGATCTCTCGGTAGGAGAGCATCTCGGGGATGGTGATCATAATTCTATCTCCTTCATGATAGCATCGGAAAGAGATAGGATCAGGCAGGATAGGAAAGTGTTTATCTGGAGTAGGGGGAAATATGAAATCATCAGGCAGAAAATTGGACAATTAAACTGGAAGAAGGTGTTCTTGGGGAAAAGTACTGAAGGAAAGTGGCGGATTTTCAAGAAATGTTTGTCTGGCGTTCTGCACGACAACGGTCTGGTGAGACAAGGAGGTTTTGGTAAATCACAGGAACCGTGGTGCACAAAGGTTGTGATGAATCTAGTCAGGAAGAAAAGAAAGGCGTACAAAAGGTTCAGAGAACTAGGAGATGTTAAGGATCTAGAGGAGTGTAAGTCTTGTAGAAAGGAGGAGAGCCAGAAGGGGTCATGAGAAGGCCTTGGCGGGTGAGATTAAGGAGAATCCCAAGGCGTTCTATAAATATGTGAAGGGTAAAAGAATGAGAAGTCAAGGGATTGGACCTTTAAAAAGTGAAGGGGGAAGAGTTTGTGTGGAACCAGAAGAAATGGCAAAGGTGCTTAATAAGTACTTTGCTTCAGTATTCACGGTGGAAAGTGATCTGGGAGGTCGTACTGCAAGTTTACAGTAGACTGAAAAGATTGAGTATGCGGGTGTTAAGAAAGAGGTTGTGTTGGAACTTTTAAATTCTATCAAGATAAGTCACCGGGACTGGATGGGATGTACCTCAGGCTACTGTGGGAGGTGAGGGAAGTGATTGCAGAGCCCCTGGTGATGATCTTTGCATCATCAATGGAGACAGGAGAGGTTCTGGAGGACTAGAGGATTGCAGATGTAGTTCCTGTTTTCAAGAAAGGGAACAGGGATAGTCCGGGAAATTACTGACCAGTGTGTCTGACCTCAGTGGTTGGTAAGTTGATGGAAAGGATCCTGAGAGACAGTATTTATGAGCATTTAGAGAAGTTTAGCTTGATCAGAAATAGTCAACACGGCTTTGTCAAGGGCAGGTTGTGCCTTATGAGCCTAGTGGAGTTCTTTGAAAATGTGACTGAATACATTGACAAAGGAAAAGCAGTGGATGTGGTTTACATGGATTTCAGCAAGGCATTTGATAAGGTCTCCCATGCAAGACGTCTTGAGAAGGTGAGAGGGCATGGAATCCAAGGGGGTTTGGCCTTGTGGATCCAGAAGTGGCTTGCCTGCAAAAGGCAGAGAGTAGTTGTGGATGGGTCTTCTTCTGTATGGAGATCGGTAACCAGTGGAGTGCCCCAGGGACCCCTGCTGTTTGATATTTTCATAAATGACCTGGATGAGGAAGTGGAAGGATGGATTAGTAAGTTCGCCAATGATACAAAGGTTGGTGGTGTTGTGGATAGTCTGGAGGGATGTCAGAAGTTGCAGCAAGACATAGATAGGATGCAAGATTGGGCAGAGAAGTGGCAGATGGACTTCAACGCAGATAAATGTGTAGTGATCCATTTTGTAGGAACAATGCATGAAGGAGTACAATATTAAGGGTAGGAGTCTTAGCAGTGTTGAGGAACAGAAAGATCTTGGCGTCTGTGTCCAGAGGACTCTTAAATTGGCATCACAGGAGAAGGAAGTGGTCAAGAAGGCGTGTGGTGTACTCACCTTCATTAATCGAGGGATTGAGTTTAGGAGTCGGGAGGTAATGCTGCAACTTTATAAAGAGCCTTGTCAGACCCCACTTGGAGTACTGTGCGCAGTTCTGGTCGCTTCACTATAGGAAGGATGTGGAAGCTGTTGAGAGGGTGCAGAGGAGATTTGCAAGGATGTTGCTTGGATTGGGAGGCATGCCTTATGAAGATAGGTTGAGGGAGCTAGATCTCTTTTCCCTGGAGAGACCAAGGTTGAGAGGCAACTTGATAGAGGTTTATAAAATGTTGAGAGGAACAGATAGGGTGGATTCTTGGAGGCTATTTCCCAGAACTGAAATGGTTGCTATGAGAGGACACAGATTTAAGGTGCTGGGCAGCAAGTACAGAGGAGATGTTTGGGGTAAGTTTTTCAATTAGAGGGTGGTGAGTGAATGGAATCAGCTGTCGTTGATAGTGGTGGAGGTGAACTTGCTGGGGTCTTTTAAAGATATCTGGATGAGTACATGGGATTAAATGGGATTGGGAGTTACAGATAGTTCTATGGCCTAGTAGGTATGGGTATGATCGGCGCAACTTGTGGACCGAAAGGCCTGTTTGTGCTGTAGTGTTCTATGTTGTATGAGACGCTGAATAGACTGGGACTTTTTTCTGTGCAGAGTAGGAGGCTGAGGGATGACCTTATAGAGGTCTATAAAATAATGAGGGACATTGAGAAGGCAGATAGTTAATATTTTTTTACCAAAGGTAGGGGAGTCTAAAACTAGCGTATAGGTGTAAAGTGAGCTGGAGAGATACAAAAGAGTCCAGAGGGGCAATTTTTTCACACAGAAGGTGGTGAGCATCTGGAACAAGCTGCCAGAGGTAGTAGTAGAGGCGGGTACAATTTTATCTTTTAAAAAGCATTTACATAGTTATATAGGTACGATGGGTATAGAGGGATTTGGGCCAAATGCGGGCAATTGGGATTAGCTTAGGGATTTAAAAAAAAGGGCAGCATGGACAAGCTGGGCTGAAGGGCCTGTTTCCATGCTGTAAACCTGTATGACTCTATGACTCTATCCATCCCCACTCTCCTCTGTCAAGATGAACTTGTTCTCTCACTCAACTATTTCTCTTTTAACTTCATCTAAATGAAAAATATAACTGTGGGTACTCCCATGGGTCCCTGCTATGTCTGTCTCTTTATGGGGTACGTAGAACATTACCAATTCCAGTGCTACTCTGTCACAAATATTTCATTGGTACATCAACAACTATTTTGGTGCTGCTCCATGCTCTCATCTGGATCTGGAAAATATTATCAATTTTGCTTCTAATTTCCACTCTTTCATCACCTTCACATGTCCATCTCTGACACCTCCCTTCCTTTGATCTATCTCTCCATTTCTGATGATACACTATCCAACAATGTCCATTACAAGTCCATCAAGTCCCACAGCTATCTTGATTACAGCTCTTCATTCCCTACATCCTGTATGGACTCCATTCCACTCTCTCAGTTTCTTCATCTCTGTCCCATCTGTTCCAATGATGCCACTTTCTTTAAGCACACTGCTGACATGTCTTCCTACTTCCTTAATTGCAGTTTCCTACTCACTGTGTTTGACATGGCTCCTGTGTCTCACCAATCTCCCATGCCACGATGGTCACCCTCTCCCCTCCCTTCCAAAACAGGATAGGATCCCCCGTCCTCACTTTTCACCCCACTAACGTCTGTATCCGGAGGATCATCTTTCACCATTTCTGCCAACTCCAGCATGATGCCACCATTCAACATATCTTCCCCTCATATCTCCTGTCAGTATTCTGCATGGAACATTCCCTCCAGAACAACATGGTCCATTCTCTTATCACACACAACTTCATCCATCTACTCTGGCACTTTCCCATGCAACACCTGCCCCTTTCCTTGCTAACCATCGAGGGCCCAAACATACTTTTTAAGTGAAGCACTACTTCACGTGCACTTTCTTTAATTTGCTGCTTCCAATGCTGTCTACTCAACATCAGAGAGACCAAATGCAGCCTGGGGACCGCTTTGCACAACACTTTTGGTCCACAGGCAGGACCCAGACCTTCCTGTCACTTGTCATTTGATCATACCATCCTGCCCTTTTGTCCACATGTCCATCCTGTTGCAATCATAGAATCATAGAATCCCTACCATGCAGAGGAGGCCATTTGGCCTATTGAGGCTGCATTGACAATAATTGCACGCAGGCTGTATCCTTGGAATCCACATATTTATTCTACTAATCCCCCTGAAACTAAAAAACAACTTAGTATGACCAGTCAACCTAACCCAAACATTTTTATAATGTTGCAGTGAAGCGCAATGCAAACTGAAGGAACAGCATCTCATATTCCAATTTGGCACTTTGCTGTCTTTGGACTGAACACTGAGTTCAACAGCTTCAGAGCATGAACTCTCTCCTCCACTCCACTTCCATTTATTTTGTTTCATTTATTTTTACCTTATTAATCTTTTTTTTACTTTATATTCTTATTATTTTAAATTTTAATTTCTTCCATCATTTCATTTGCACACTTCCTAATCTCTCTTTCCATCTTGTTCCCTATCCACCCTCCCACTAGGCCATCTATATTCTCCTTTGACACTCTATACCTTTGTTATGTATCCATTCTGTCTCTTAATGGGCAATATTTTTGCACTATTCTCAGCCTTTACTACCATCATTTACATTTCCTTTGTCTTTTTGTGTATGACATGTTGGTCAATTACACAAACTTTCCATAAGAACACTGCTGATATGTCTTCCTATCCCTGTTCCTTCCCCTCACCTTTCCACCCTTACAGTATAAAATCTCATCCTATTTTCTTTGCCTCTGATGAAGGATCATCTAGACTCAAAATGTTGGCTCCATTTTCTCTCCACAGATGCTGTCAGACCTGTTGATACCTTCAGCATTTTCTGTTCTTGTTTCAAGTTCCAACATCCACAGTATTTTGCTTTTATATTACAAACAGATCACCACCCACCATATTGTCCACCAGATGAGCACTGAAGTGTTTTGTATAAGGTATTCTATGCTCTGCCTCCTGGTCGAAGGGATCTATCATACTAAATTGGGCTGCATTTTTTTGCCATTGGCAGGAATTACTTTCCACCATACAAGTTGAGGGACAATGTCTACCCTGGCTATTACCGGCAGCCTCCCACAGCCCCAGCCCTTGGATACCAGCCCCCATGATGGCCTTTACACCTATAGTTAGTATTCTTTCTCAGCTAGTGACTGCCGTCCGAGTCCCTTTGGCGCCTGCTTCCCGAGACTTTTTCAGTCAGTTCCAAGGCAAGTACACAAGGCAACAGTGGTCAGAACACTCTTGCCTGTTCTGTGTGGGGTTACCATATTTCAGGTCCTTTCCTGCACTGTCCAACGAAGCCCAGAGTGAAGCTCGATTCCTTCCTCTTCACCAGAATGGAATTCCAGCAAATAGGCAATAAAACAGCCTTGTAACAAGTTGTTACCTATTGAAGTAAGGTGCAAGGAAAACCACAAATAGGCCTCGTAACTTAAACATTAGGAAACTTGATTATAGGTGTGATTTGTCCCATAGTCAGATCCTAGACTACTTAACCGAGTTCCACCCCGGGAGAGGCTATTCCGCCTCAGGGCAGTACGCACCCCAAACCCTCAACATACATATATATCATTCAGACTAAGTGCTGTGCAATTGTCATCCAAAACTTGGATTTAGATTTTCCATTCAAGATAGTAGCACTTTACATTTTAGATACTAAGCTGATCATGGATATTACTAAAAATACTATTTCATTAAATGAGTATCAGTACATTTACTTAAAGTTGGGAACATTGGTGATTAACTTCTAAGTACAAAGAGCAAGAATGCATCATTTTTCAATAAGCTTGCTCTTATCATATGCTTATCCTTGTTTTACTTTTATCCTTGTTTTCTTTTAATGCAAGGGTAAAATGATTATTAAGATGGGAAGATGTTGGGAAGCCTCAGTAGCCAATGAAGGAAAATCAGTCAAAGCAACAAGCAAATTTGAGTACTTGGCAATCACAGTACAATCACTTGTACCCTCAGTGACTTAGTTTAGATGTAAAAAAAAGTCATAATAATAACCTGTCGCAATAGGTCATATATTAAAAAGCATATGTCTGTATGTCTTTCTATTCAATTTTTCCACTCACATTTACAATAGAAGCTGCTTTTGTAAATGTTTTGTAAATGTCATGATGTACATACATCCACTCTCCTGTCAGTCAGTAATATGGGTGCAATACCTCCATTATCCAGAGATGATAACAACAATCTGGCAATTTCACTTAGGCAAAAGCAAAATACGTACTGGAAATCTGAAATATTGTTCTGATGTGCTGAGGTTCTGATCAAAGATCATCAATCTGAAACATTAAGAATCATAGGATCCCACAGTGCAGAAAGAGGCCATTCAGCCCATTGAGCCTGCACCAGTCAAATGCCACCTAGGCCCTACTCCCACAACTCCATGCATTTATTCTAGCTAGTCCACCTGACACTGAGGGCCAATTTAGCATGGCCAATTCACCTAACTCATATATTTTTGAACTGTGGAAGAAAACCCACCCAGATCCAGGGAGAGTATGCAAACTCCACACAGACAGTAACTCAAGCCGGGAATCGAACCTGGTGCTGTGCCACTGTGCTGTTTTTCTGTCCACAGATGCTGCCAGAGCTTTGTTTTCATTTGTTTAAGAAAGGTAAGTATTCCTGGCAAGATTAGCATTTATTGCCCATCCCCAATTGCCCCTGAGAAAGTTTAGCTGCCTCTTTGAAAAACTGTAGTCCATGGTGCTGTTAAGTTGCAGCTTTTTGACCCAACACAATGAAAGAACGGTAATGTTGCTCTGAGTCAGGATGCTGTGTGACTTGGGAATGGTATTCCTACACATCTACTGCCTCTTGGTGTTAGAATTTGCAGCTCTGAAAGGAACCTTGGTGAATTGGTGTTGTGCACCTTGTAAATGATATACATTGCTGCCACTGTGCACCAGTGACTAAGGGAGTGATTGTCTTAAGAGGTGCCAATCAAGCAGGCTGTTTTGTCTGGAATGGTCTGAAGTTTCTTGGGTGTTGTTAGAGGTAAGTGGGATTATTCCACCATATTCCTGACTTGTGTCTTGTAGATAGTGATAGGTTTTGGGGAGTCAAGAGATAAATTACTTGCTGCAGTATTCCCAGCCTCTGATTTGTTCTTGTAGTAACAGTATTTATATGGCTGACCCGTTTAAGTTTCCGGCCAATGGTGCCCCCGATTAGTTGATTGTGATGAATTCAGTAATGAAAATGCCATTGAATGTCAGGGGAAAAGGGCTTGGGTTTTCTCTTATGGACATTGCCTGATACTTGTAGGGTATGAATGTTACTTATCACTTATCAGCCGAAGCCTGAATGTTGTCCTGATCATGCAGTTATGAATGACACTGAATGATGTGCAATCATCTGCAAACATTCCCATTCCTGGGCTTACGGTAGAAGGGAAGAAGTTATCAAGGAAGAAGCTGAAGGTGGTTGAACTCAGGACACAGCCTGCTGAGTATTTCCAGCATTTTCTACTTTTAGTTCTTGAATAGCTTACAGTAAAGAAGTATTGTTTCTGGATCTGCTAGTTTTGGTCTTCATTATGACATCCAGGGATCCTAGGTTAGAGGGATTAGTGGGTATAATATGTAGGGATATAGGGATAGGACCTGGGTGGGATTATGTTTGGTGCAGACTCGATGGGGCGAAGGGCCTCTTTCTGCGCTGTAGGTTTTATGATTCTGTGGCCAATACTAAGAAAATAAAGTATGAGAAAACGCGTCATGTTTGGATCTGGAATGTTGAGAGGCAGTGCTTTATCAATGCCAGATGAGGGCACTACATGATAAATTTTGGGCTGTGTTGCTCACCGTATCCAGAGTGCAGTCGTATGTTGAAAAGTCCAGTGATAATTACAATAACTGAGCGGGCAGGTCTGTGTTGAAAGGTAAGTGTATGAAGTGGACCGGAATGTAGTTGGCAGCAGGTTCTTACATTTGGAATATTTCTGTGCTGCAATCACCTGGCTTGAACAAAATGCCAGGTTCTTCTAAAATCAACAGGAACACAGCACACCAGAAAGTTAGAGCGAAATATTCTAGTAAACCAAGAGCAATTGTGGAAAGCGTGTGATTGACAGCTGGATGTGCTGAGCGCAGATCTCTGCGTTCGTGAACCGTTTCAAGTGGTGACCGGGACCGGTTTTCGCCGGCGGAGGAACTGCAAAAAGTATGTCATTCAAAAGACCCTTCGCTGCTTTGCTCAGAAGTGGCAACTGGAAAGCCAGGCCTTTAAGGTTAATGTTTCAGGCGGATGACCCTTCATCAGAAGTGGAAAAAGATTTAATGAATAGATTTTTAAGCAAGGGGAGGACGCAAAAAAACAAAAGGGAAAGGCTATAATGGGGGCGGGGATCAGACAGAGATTAAATAGTAAGTGTGAGCCCAAAGGCCGGTATCAGGCCGGAATTCTCCCACCTCGCCCACCACGGGAATTGTACCGGGCGCGGGGGCGAACATGTAAAAGTCCATTCATTTTGACCGGGATTCTCCGGTTTGGAGGCCAACGTGGCCAAAGAATTTTAGAAATAAAAGGTGTCTGGAGACCACGTGTGAATGGCAGATTAATGATCGACTGTCTTTGGAAAACGAAAATGAGAAAAAAAAGGAGTAAAACTGAAATGTGGAAAGCAAGCAAACCAGGGAGGGGGGGGGGGGCAGAGGTTTGGATTTTAAATTCTTGAACTCAGTGATTGAGTTCAAGAAAAGTGCCTATCCAGAAGATATATTCAATTCCTCAAACTTGTGTTGGGCCTCATTGGAACATTATATTAGGCAGAGTGTAGAGATGTCTGTCCTTAGCTTTAATTCCTTACACTTCTACTTCAATAGGTTTTCAGCTAACCATGATGTTGACCTCCTCTGTGCCCACTTCTTTGGTTAGGTGACCTCCTGCCTGGATCCTTATCTGTATTCTCCCTTCATCTGGCTTCTTACCCTCTCAATCTTTTAAGAGGACTGATGTGACATTGGCTACATCAATTTCTGTCCTCCATTCACTCAAACTTACTTCCTTTTGAAACAAAACAGAAAATGTGAACATCTCAGCAGCTCTAATAGCATCCATGTGGAGAGAACAGAGACAGCATTTGGAGTTAGAACCTCCTTTTATACTAACTGACGACAAGGAACAAGATTTATAATGTTGGAGGGAAAGCTGTATTGATAGGGATGGCAGAGACAAACAAAAAGATAAGGGGAATGTGAATCATAGAATTCCTACAGTGCAGAAGGAGGCCATTCAGCCTCTTTTTACACCAATCTGAGTCCCTGTCTGCTTCAAGAAGATGACCATCATCTTGGTACGTGAGAAAAACTTCCTTGACCAGTACGAAATGGAACCGACAAGAGAGCAAGCTATCCTAGAGCTAGTCCTGTGTAATGAGACAGGAATAATTAATGATCTTGCAGTTGGAGATCCTCTTGGAAGAAGCGATCACAATATGGTTGAATTTAAAATACAGATGGAGTGTGAGAAGTAAAATAGATACCAGTGTCTTTTGCTTAAACAAAGGAGACTATAAAGGGATGAGGAGGAGTTGGCTAAGGCTGACTGTGAGCAAAAACTTTATGGTGGGACAATTGAAGAAAAGTGTAGGATCTTCAAAGCAGTCTTTCACAGTGCTTAGCAAAAGTATATGCCAGTGAAAAGAGATAATCTGCCACAGATATCTAAGGAAATAAAGGAGGGTATCAAACTGAAAGAAAATGCATAAGAAGTGGCAAAGATTAGTGGAATCGAGAGAATTGGGAAATCTAAAGGTCAGCAGAAAGCCACAAAAAAGTTATAGAGAAAGATAAGATGGATTATGAGAGTAAACTAGCTCAGAATATAAAAACAAATAGCAAAAGCAATATAAAAACAAATAGCAAAATAGCAAATAACAAATAGCAAAACCACTTGAAACAGATCTATAAACATGGACAGGGATCACGGGTAGAGGTGGGAACATCGGAGTGGCGGCACGGGCTTATTGGGCCGAAGGGCCTGTTTCTCGTGCTGTTTTGTTCTTTGTATAAGACAAAAAAAAGTGGCTAAAGTAAACATTGATCCTTTAGAGGATGAGAAGGGGGATATAATAACTGGAAATAAGTTGACAGTATTTTACTTTGGTTTTCCCAGTGAAAGACACAAATAACATGCCAAAAATTGATGACAGGAAGGCTATGGCAGGTGAGAACCTAGCAATTGTTTATGATTATCATTATCACGAAAGAGTTAGTTTTGGGAAAGCTAATGGGGCTAAAGGTAGACAAATCTCCTGGCCCTGATGGAATGCATCTGAGACAGCGAGGGAAATAGCAAACGCACTAGTGGTAATTTACCAAAATTCACTGGCTCTGGAGTGGTTCCCACAAATTGGAAAACAGCAAATGTGACACCACTTTTTAAAAAAGGAGGTAGACAAAAGGCAAAAACTGTAGGCCAGTTAGCTTAATTTCTGTAGGAGGGAAAATGCTTGAATCTATCATCAAGGAAGAAATAGCAAGTCATCTGGATATAAATTGTCTAATCAGTAAGACACGGCTGGATTCGTGAAGGGCAGGTCATGTTTGACTAATTTGGTGGAAATTTTTGAGAACATTATATACGCAGTGGACAGTGGGGAATCTGTGGATGTGGTGTATCTGAATTTCCAGTAGGCATTTGACAAGGTGCCGCACCAAAGACTGCAAATAAGAGAAAGATGCACAGTGTTACAGGTAATGTATTAGCGTGGATAGAGGATTGGTTAACTAACAGAAAGCAAAGAGTGGGGGTAATTGGGTGTTTTTCTGGTTGGCAATCAGTGACTAGTAGTGTCCTCAGGGATCAGTATTGGGACTGCAATTGTTTATGATTTACATAGATGATTTGGAGTTGGGGATCAAGTGTAGCATATCAAAATTCACAGACGACACTAAGATAGTTGGAAGAGCAAAGTGTGCAGAGAATGCTGGAAGTCTGCAAAGGGATGTAGATAATCTAAGTGAGCGAGGGTCTGGCACTTGGAGTATAATATTACATAGAACATTACAGCGCAGTACAGGCCCTTCGGCCCTCGATGTTGCGCCGGCCAGTGGACCCTCTAACCTAAACTATTCCAATATTAATTAATATTGGTAAATGTGAGGTTTTGATAGGAGTTTTGATACTTTATCTGTACCCCTCATAATCTTGCACACCTCTATCAGATCTCCTCTAAGTCTACGTCTTTCTCAGGAAAACAGTCCCAATTTGCCTAACCTCTCCTCGCAACTCAGACCTTCCATACCAGGCAGCATCCTGGTAAACCTCCTCTGCACTCTCTCCAGAGTCTCCACGTCCTTCCGGTAGTAAGGCGACCAGAACTGGACGCAGTATTCCAAATGAGTCTAATCAATGTTTTATACAACAGCAACATTAAAGGACAGCTCTTGTACTCTATACCCCTTCCTATAAAGGCTAGCATACCATATGCTTTCTTCACAACCTTCTCCACTTGCTCTGCCACCTTCAGAGACTTGTTCACCAGCACCCCCAGGTCTCTCTGCGTTTCTATACTCTTAATAGTTCTAGCCTTTATCATATACCTCCCCCCTACATTCTTTCTCCCAAAATGCATCATCTCGCATTTATCAGGATTGAATTCCATCTGCCATCTATCTGCCCAAGCTACCAGCCTATCTATGTCCTGCTGCATTGCCTGACAATGCTCCTCACTATCCGCAAGTCCAGCCATCTTTGTATCATCTGCAAACTTGCTGATCACTCCACTTACTTCCTCTTCCAAGTCATTTATATATATTATAAATAGAAGAGGTCCCAGTACCGAGCCCTGCGGCACACCACTAGTGACCGATCTCCAGCTAGAAAAACACCCTTCCACTATTACTCTCTGTCTCCTATTACTAAGCCAGTTACTTATCCATCTAGCTACCTGTCCTAGTATCCCATGAGCCTTGACCTTCTCAACTAACCTCGTGGAGACTCTGGAGAGAGTGCAGAGGAGGTTTACCAGAATGCTGCCTGGTATTGAAGGCCTGAGTTACGAGGAGAGGTTAGGCAAATTGGGGCTGTTTTCCTTACAAAGACGTAGACTTAGAGGAGCACTGAGGTACAGGGTTGCAAATTGGGGAGTATTGTAGTAGATAGGGAGGATGTGTTAGAAATTCTCGAGGGTTTGAAGTTGGATAATTCCCCTGGGCCGGACGGGATTTACCCTAGGATTCTCTGGGAGGCAAGAGAGGAGATTGCAGAGCCTCTGGCGCTGATCTTCAGGTCCTCGTTGTTTACGGGTGTGGTTCCGGAGGACTGGAGGATAGCGAATGTGGTCCCATTGTTTAAGAAGGGGAAGAGAGACCTTCCAGGGAATTATAGGCCAGTGATTCTTACTTCTGTTGTGGGCAAGGTATTGGAGAGAATTATTAGGGATAGGATTTATAGTTATTTAGAGAGAAATGATTTGATTGGGGATAGTCAGCATGGTTTCGTGAAGGGTAGGTCATGCCTTACTAACCTCATTGAGTTTTTTGAGAAAGTGACCAGAGAGGTGGATGTGGGTAAGGCGGTTGATGTAGTATATATGGACTTTAGTAAGGCGTTTGATAAGGTGGCCCATGGAAGACTTCTACAGAAAATGCAGATGTGTGGAATAGAGGGTTATTTAGCTAATTGGATTAGAAATTGGCTGGCAGATAGAAGACAGAGGGTGGTGGTTGATGGGAGATATTCATCGTGGAGTTCGGTGACGAGTGGTGTGCCTCAGGGTCTGTTTTGGGGCCCCTGCTGTTTGTAATTTTTATAAATGATCTGGATGAGGGTATTGAGGGATGGATCAGTAAATTTGCAGATGATCCTAAAGTTGGTGGAGTGGTAGATAGTGAAGAGGGGTGTTTTAGTTTACAGAGTGACTTGGACAAGTTGCAGAGCTGGGCCGAGAGGTGGCAAATGGAGTTAAATGTGGAAAAGTGTGAGGTAATGCACTTTGGCAGGAACAATAAATGTGTAGAGTATAGGGCTAATGGTAGGCTCTTAATAGTGTTGAGGAACAGAAGGATCTTGGTGTATGTGTCAATAGATCCCTGAAAGTAGGCAGTCAAGTGGATAAAGTTGTTAAGAAGGCTTATGGAGTCTTAGCTTTTATTGGTAGGGTGATTGAATTTAGGAGCCGCAGCATCATGTTGCAGCTGTACAAAACTCTAGTGCGGCCGCACTTGGAGTATTGTGTGCAGTTCTGGTCGCCACATTATAAGAAAGATGTGGAGGCATTGGAGAGGTTACAGAGGAGGTTTACCAGGATGTTGCCTGGTATGGAGGGCAGGTCCTATGAAGAGAGGTTGAAGGATTGAGGTTGTTTTCGTTAGAAAGGAGGCGGCTAAGAGGGGATCTTATTGAAGCATATAAGATGATTAGAGGTTTAGATAGGGTGGACAGTGATAGCCTTTTTCTAGGATGGAGAAAGCTAGCACGAGGGGACACAGCTTTAAATTAAGGGGAATGAGTTATAGGACGGATATCAGAGGTAGGTTCTTTACTCAAAGAGTGATTAGGGAGTGGAATGCCCTGCCTGCAGCTGTTGTAGATGCGCCAAGTTTGGTGCGTTTAAGAGGTTAGTTGATAAGTATATGGATGAGAAGGGAATGGTTTAGTTAGGAGGGGCATTGCTTTTTATTTTGGTTGGCACAACATCGAAGGCCGAAGGGCCTGTTCTGTGCTGTATTGTTCTATGTTCTATGTTCTAATAGAGATGTACAAGATTATGAGGGGTATCAATAGAGTAAACAGGATTAAACTTTTTCCTAGGATGGACTCAAATAGCACGAGGGGTCACGGGCTTAGGGTGAGGGGGGTAAGGTGTAATTTGGATGCTAGAGGGAGTTTTTTCACACAGAGGGTGGTGGGGGTATGGAATGCGCTGCCAAGTAAAGTGGTGGAGGCAGGTACTCTGGAGTTATTTAAGAAATACTTAGATGGGCACATGAACAGAATGGGAATGGAGGGGTATAGAAAAATGATTTAAAATAGGGATCATGAGCCTTGGGAGTCCCTGGGAAGTGTGTAAATAGATGATGATATTGATGTACTTGTTTTTATCCTACAGGTGCTTTGATCCACCTTGTTGTCTAATGAGGGGCATACACACGATGGGTCGTGAGAGGGCTGCTCTTGGATTTTTTTTCAAGAGTATCCTAGTGCTTCACTTCGTTAGTGTACGCTTGATCTGGACCATTGATGGGCAACACCACAGCTCAGTGACTATCACTGTGCTGTGCAGATACATGGATTTGGGCCTGTGTCTGTGGGAGTTTGCGCATTCTCCCCGTGCTTGCGTGCGTTTTCTCCGGGTGCTCCGGTTTCCTCCCACATCCCAAAGATGTGCTCTTAGGCTAATTGGCAAAACAAATTCTCCCTAAATTGTCTCAAATTTGGTTTCAATGCATATTTCTATAAACATAGACAGGGATCATGTGTAGAAGTGGGAACATAGAGGTGGCGGCGCGGGCTCGTTGGGCTGAAGGGCCTGTTTCTGTTTTGTTCTTTGTTCTTTATACAAAAGTGACCTTGAAGGGGCACCTTTACAGCTATATGAATGGGTGGGAATAGAGGCATATGGTCCCTGGAAAGGTAGGGGGTTATAATTCAAATGGGAAGTCTTGTGGCTACAGGCCTGGAGGGCCAAAGGGCCTGTTCTTGTGATGTAATCTTCTTTGTGCTTTGTTCTGTGTTCAATGGAGAAATGTCAAGCAACTTTTTTGGCATCTAGATTCTTCTCCCTACCTTGCCCTGAATCTTGTGTCCTGTGCTTTCCAAAAATGTGCGAATGGATTGGCAATGCTGAATTGACCCTAGTGTCGTGGGGTTAGCAGGATAAATGAGGGTTATGGGAATAGGACCTGTATGAGATTGTGATCGATACAGGTTTGATGGGCCGAATGGCCTCCTGCTGTACTCTAGGGACTCTATGGTGTTGCGGGAACAAATCCTGATGCCCTGGGGCCTACTGTTGTCGTGGACCCCCACTGCACCTCCCACCCATTGTGTTCCAGATAGCTCGGATGAGTCCTCAGAGGATATGGATGAATGGACCTCCAAGGGTAGCACTGTTTTGGCATCAGCTTCCATCTTACAGTTCATCATCCCAGTGTGTCCAGTCAGTGGTGAGGGTCATTCTCTGGTGAGCATGACACATCTACAGATGTACATTGGTGGAGGAGGGAATGTCCGAGGTCTCTGGCATGAAGAGCTTGCCGGAGCCAAGGACTCAGCTGGCCTCATGCTACATATTGGGTCTCTGAGATCATTTCTTCCTCAGCCACTGGAGCGACAGAGCCAAGGAATGCAGGAGAGGCTGTCAGCCACACTGGGCCAATTGGCTGTTGGGAGGAGATTCAAATTTTTAGATGGACCAGCTAAAGCCTGTCTTGCATGGTTCCCAGGCAACACTGCAAGGGTGGCATCAGCAGTGGCACACAGAATCATCACCCTGAGCAGTGGGCTGAGAGCTGAGACACAGCAGACCACAGCGGAGTTCCAGAGGCTGCGGCACAGCTGAGGGACTGAACAGGGTTTGAAGTCCTGCAGCCCATGGCTGAGAGGCTTGAGGGTTTGCAGGAGACACAGCGGGACAGCGCTGAGATATAGCTGGCTATGGTAGCAGCCCTTGAGAACATAGTCCAATCATAAAGAGTCATGGCTAAGGGCTGCAGAACGTGGCACAGTCTCAGAGGACATTTTCTGCGGCCATTGACAGGTTGCCCCTGACAGAGGTGGCCATCTCTAGGGTGCAGGAAGTTCAGAACTAGCACGACCATGTGATGCTGGACCTTCTGGACCTCATTGCAGAAGCACCACTGTCTCATGGAGTGACCCAGGGGCTCATAAGAACCTCAAGGAGAAGGAAAGATTTGAGCCTATGCTGGGGGCATTCCAATCACGAGACTGTGGCTGTGGCTACACCTTCTGACTGCCCCCATGCACACACCTTTCCTGACACTGGAGCATTTTGGGGCAGCGGAATGAAGAGGGTGTCATGAAAATCTCCCCGACATCCAGAAGCCAGCCAGGGCCCTCAGAGGAAGCCCATCAAGCGCATCAAAAGCATCGGGGCGAGGTAGGCAGCTGGCCACCTCCACCTCAAAGTACATTCTGGGGAGACACTGAGACATAATGGTAGGCATGCAAGGTTTGGAAGTTGTAGTTGTGCTGAGATGGCATGGGTTAAGAACTACATTAGTTAGCTAGACCTTTAAACACCTTAATGTTTTATGTTCACATGTTTTTATGTTAGTACTTTTTATTTAAACACATTGATAATCACTGGAGAGAAGCTTCATGTTGATGTCAGTTGTGGAGGCCACACAATGCTGTGTCACTGCGAAAATTAAACCATTGGTTCTCCAGAAATCATGAGCGATTCCTTTCCCCACCACCTCACCTGTCCCAGGATCTTGTATTGGTGTTTCAGATCCCTTATCCACTACACACGTGGGCCCAGGTGTTGGCATGCATGTGGAACTCAGATAGAAGTCGGAATAGTTTGCACCAAGGCATCATCGTAATGGTGCTTAGCTAGTCATTGTTACCCTCCTGATGATGAAGAAACTCGCTAACAAGCACACCCAAGCCCCCACTACTCTGGTGTGATGGTGTTGATGTTGCAGTAGATTGAAGGTTTTGTGGGGGGGTGGGGGAGTGCGGTGGAATGAAACCCACAGACATAGGCCCCTAGCAACTGAACTGCTTGGTGATCCCTAGTTGCCTTCGCATGCCTCATTTAAGGTGCCAGCCCTCTTTCGCACCTGGGTGGTGCTGCTCAGCATGCTCTTCCTGGGCGGCCTGGCTGGTTGACCTCCATGTTCGCCCTCTCCGATAGGCCACCTGTCTTCTATGCCAGGTTGTGCAGGGCACAACACACCATCACAATGCATAAACTTCATATTGTGATCACAAAATAGTTGGACATTCAGGGAAGGGAACTCCTTTCTGTTGGTGAATCTTCATAGATTCTGAAATAGTGTCTTGAGGGCAACATGGATGCAGTTGGTGGCCCCCTGTATATTAGGCATCCCCACAATAACTGTGAACCCTGCAGTCCGGGCTTCCTGTTGAACCTTGTCCAAGTTAAATTTGACGTACTGTCCAGCCTGGGCATACAGGGCTTCCATGACGTGCTTGACACAAGTGTGCACAGCTGACTGGGAAATGCCAGATACATCTCTGCTAAGGATCTGCCAGTGGCATAAAAGTTCAGAGCAGCTATCAACTTGACAGCAACTGAGAATGGGCACAACCCCGCCCCAAGGTACCAGGTCCTGCAACAGATGGCATAAGTTCTGCACTGTCTCCTTTAGGAGGTGGAACCATTGCAGCACACGGTGTCTGACATCTGATCAACAGACATTTGTGCACGGAACTGCTGGGATCTCCACTCCTTGTCCTGCGGACACCCCCTCACCTCTGGGTGAGTGGCAGTCACCTCCTGCCATTATGGTCATGTCCCTCTACTCCTGCAAGTGGTAAGGCCCGGGTCTCTTGTGCCCGCAATTCTTCCTCCTCCTCCTCAGCTCCAGCAGCAACCAAAAGAACAGCAAGATCAATGGGTTCCATTGCAAAAACCATCACATCAATCTAAAGGGGAGGGGGGGGGGTGCTAGGTTTGGGAAAGGGAGGGACAGATGGCGAAGTTAACAAACTCTGCTGATCCTCATCCCAGAATACACACACTCCACATGTACCCCCACAGCACTCCAGAATGGCAACACAGCAGCCCCTGCCACACCTCCTCCTCCAACCTCACAAGTACATACCCAGAATCCATATAATAATGGTCCAGATAATGCTGCTGGGCAAATCCCGAGGCTGCAGCGCTGCTACTTCAGAGAGTTTCCAGCACATCCCCCATCTGTAAAGTGCTTGCTACTGCCAGCACTAGGACCCAGAGTCAGCACTCAAATCCAAATTAATGCTGAGAATCTGAAGCTGGACCCCATGACAATAACTGCCCTCCATGACCCCAAACACTTGCAGGTCTTCCCCAACAAAACACAACCTAGCTGCCATGAAACCTTCCCATGGGCAGCATGGAGCACTTTGAAAGCAGAGACTTACCTCTTGCTTACCCTCACTGCTTCAGCACGTGAAAGACCACCTCCAGTCTTTGTTTCATCATTTGGCTGGTTGGCCTCTGGTAATTTCTCTTGAACTGCCATGGCTCCTATACCATCTCTAGGACTCTTCATGAGGAGAACCTTGCTATGGATGCCTGCCTGCTGCTCTGCTCATCTACATTTGTGGTGAAGTGGCCAATACTATGATGGCTACTGTTGCCCTTTGAATCAGGCTCATTCTTTTAAATCACAACTTCTCCCTGTGTCAGCTGCTACTAACTGAACAGCGATCTAAACCTGAGGTCAACTCATTCATGCCGCATAACTATTTCCAATCTGGTACAGTGCCAGGACCCAGTTCTGTCAGTGCTGGGGTCTTGACCCCTGAATGAAAACCCAGCTTTGGGTATTGTTGAATATTGAGAAAGCACCGTTTTTCCCACCTGATGTGAGAGCATAGCAGCAGTGCTCAATTATGAATCTCTGACCTCCATGTAACACTGAAATAAAGATAAAAACTCTTTACAAGCTCTGCTGCTACATCTGCTGCTGATGATAGAGATTGGAGATGTAGTGGAGAGTGAGGAAGGTTTTCAAAACTTGCAGAGGGATTTGGACCGGCTAGAAAAATGCGCTGAGAAATGGCAGATGGTGTTTAATGCAGACAAGTGTGAGATATTGCACTTTTGAAGGACAAACCAAGTAGAACATACATGGTAAATGGTAGGACACTGAAGAGTATAGTAAAACAGAGGGATCTGGGAATACAGATACATAATTCCCTAAAAGTGGCGTCACAGGTAGATAGAATGGCAAAGACTGCTTTTGGAACATTGGCCTTTATAAATTGAAGTATTGAGAATAAGAGTTGCAATGTTATGGTGAGGCTGAATTTAGAGCATTGTGTGCAATTTTGGTCACCGAATGTGATTGAGAGTACACCGGTGGATGTCCCTCTTCATAATAAGTACTCCTGTCTGAGTAGTGCTGGGGGGAGCAGCTCACCTGGGGGAGGCAGTGGTGACCGGGTCTCTGGAGCTGAGTCTGACCCAGTACTTCATAAAAGTAAGGAAAAGAGGAGAAAGGCAGTATTAATGGGGGACTCCATAGTGAGGGGGTCAGACAGGCGTTTTTGCAGATACAGATCACTATTCAGTTAGTAGCAGCTGACACAGGGAGAAGTTGTGATTTAAAAGAATGAGCCTGATTCAAAGGGAGTCGCAGATGGTGGTTTGCCTCCCTGGAGCTGGGATCCGGGATGTCTCTAGATGTGTCCCAGACTTCCTGAAAGGGGAGGGTGAGGATCCGGAGGTTGTACTTCATATAAGTACTGACGTAGGCAGGAAGAGGGAAGGGGTCATAAAAAGGGATTATAGGGAATTGGTAGACAGCTGAGAAAGAGGAACGCAAAGTGGTAATCTCATGATTGTTGTCTGTGCCACGGGAAAGTGAGAGCAGGAATAGAATGAGGTGGAGGGTGAATGCATGGCTGAGGGACTGGAGCAGGGGCAGGGATTCCAGTTTCTGGATCATTGGGACCTCTTTAGTGGCAGGTGTGACCTGTACAATAAAGAAGGGTGGCTCTTGAATCCTAGGGGGAACCAATATCTTGGCGGGAAGATTGGCTAGGCCTCCGGGGGAGATTTTAAACTAGAAAGGGGGAGGGAATTGAGATGAGATGATTGAGAGAAAGGAGGTTAGCTCCCGAGTAGAGAAGGACTATGGACAGTATGAGAGGGGGTTAGACAGGTGATGGAGAAAGGAAGCTCCCAGATTGAGGGTCTGAGGTGTGTCTTTTTTAACACCAAGAGTGTAGTGAATAAAGTGGATGAGCTTAGGGTGTGGATTGCTGCTTGGCATTGAGAAGTTGTGGCCATTACAGAGTCTTGGATGTCTCAGGGACAGGACTGGGTACTTCAGATGCCGGCATTTAGATGCTTCAGGAAGGACAGGGAGGGAGGCAAAAGAGGTGGTAGAGTGGCATTGTTGATCAGGGACAGTGTCACGACTGTAGAGAAAGTGGATGCCATGGAGGGACTGTCTACGGAGTCTCTGTGGGTGGATGTTAGGAACAGCAAGGGGTCGATAATTTTGCTGGGTGTTTTCTATAGACAGCCTAATAGTGACAGGGAAATTGAGGTATAGCTAGGGAAACAGACCCTAGAGAGATGTAGTAATAACAGACTGTCGTGATGGAAGACTTTAATTTCCTAAACATCAACTGGAATATCCCTAGGGTAAGGGAGTTGGATGCAGAGGAGTTTGTTAGGTGTGTTCAGGAGGGTTTCTTGACACAGCACGTGGATAATCCTACGAGAGGAGAGGCTGTACTTGACCTGGTGCTGGCTAATGAACCAGGACAGGTATCAGATCTCTCGGTAGGAGAGCATCTCGGGGATGGTGATCATAATTCTCTCTCCCTCACGATAGCATTGCAAAGAGATAGGATCAGGCAGGATAGGAAAGTGTTTATCTGGAGTAGGGGGAAATATGAAATCATCAGGCAGAAAATTGGACAATTAAACTGGAAGAAGGTGTTCTTGGGGAAAAGTACTGAAGGAAAGTGGCGGATTTTCAAGAAATGTTTGTCTGGCGCTCTGCACGACAACGTTCTGGTGAGACAAGGAGGTTTTGGTAAGTCACGGGAACCATGGTGCACAAAGGTTGTGATGAATCTAATTACAAAGAACAAAGAACAAAACAGCACGGGAAACAGGCCCTTTGGCCCAACAAGCCCATGCCGCCACCCCGATGTTCCCACTCTACCCGCGATCCCTGTCCATGTTTATAAATCTATGGATTAAAAACCAAATTTGAGACAATTTAGGGAGAATTTGTTTTGCCAATTAGCCTAAGGGCACATCTCTTAGGAAGAAAAGAAAGGTGTACAGAAGGTTCAGAAAACTAGGAGATGTTGAGGATCTAGAGGAGTTTAAGGCTTGTAGAAAAGAGCTTAAAAAGCAAATTAGGAGAGCCAGAAGAAGTCATGAGAAGGCCTTATTGGGTAAGATTAAGGAGAATCCCAAGGCGTTCTATAAATATGTGAAGGGTAAAGGATGAGAAGTGAAGGGATTGGACCTTTAAAAGATGAAGGGAGAAAAGTTTGTGTGGAACCAGAAGAAATGGCAGAGGTGTTTAATGAGTACTTTCCCTCAGTGTGGAAAGTGATCAGGGGAGGTTGTACTGCAAGTTTGCAGTATACTGAAAAGATTGAGTATGTGGATGTTAAGAAAGAGGATGTGTTGGAACTTTTAAATTCTATCAAGATAGTTAAGTCGCCAGGACCGGATGGGATGTACTCCTGTGGGAGGTGAGGGAAGTAATTGTAGAGCCCCTGACAATCATCTTTGTGTCATCAATGGAACAAAGAACAAAGAACAAAACAGCACGGGAAACAGGCCCTTCGGCCCAACGAGCCCACGCCACCACCTCGATGTTCCCACTTCCACCCATGATCCCTGTCTATGTTTATAGAAATCTGCATAGGAACCAAATTTGCAAGACAATTTAGAGAGAATTTGTTTTGCCAGTCAGCCTAAGAGAACATCTTTGGGATGTGGGAGGAAACCGGAGCACCCGGAGAAAACCCATGCAAGCACGGGGAGAATGCGCAAACTCCCACAGACACAGGACAAATCCATGTATCTGCACAGTACAGCAATAGTCACTGAGCTATCGTGTTGCCCATCAAATGGTCCAGTTCAAGCGTACACTAGTGACGTGAAGCACTAGGATACTCTTGAAAAATCCAAGAGCAGCCCTCTCATGACCCATCGCATTTATGCCCCTTGTTGGACAGCAAGGCGGACCAAAGTACCTGTAGAGTAAAACAGAAATACATCAGTATCATTCACAATTTACGCAATTCCCAGGGAACTCACAAGGCTCATGATCCCTATTTTAAATCTGTTTTCTGTATCCCTCCGGGAGAGGTTCCAGAGGACTGGAAGATTGCGGATGTTGTTCTTATTTTCAAGAAAAGGAACAGGGATAGCCCGGGAAATTACCGACTGGTGAGTCTGACCTCAGTGGTTGGTAAGTTGACGGAGAGGATCCTGAGGGACAGGATTTATGAGCATCTAGAGAAGTTTAGCTTGATCAGAAATAGTCAACACGGCTTTGTCAAGGGCAGGTTGTGCTTTATTAACCCAGCAGAGTTCTTTGAAAATGTGACTGAACACATTGACGAAGGAAGAGCGGTGGATGTGGTTTACATGAATTTCAGCAAGGTGTTTGATAAGGTCTCCCATGCAAGATTTCTTGAGAAGGTGAGAGGGCATGGGATCCAAGGGGCTTTGGCCTTGTAGATCCGGAACTGGCAGAGAGTGGTTGTGGATGGGTCTTTTTCTGCGTGGAGTTCGGTCACCAGTGGAGTGCCCCAGTGATCTGTTCTAGGACCCTTGCTGTTGGTTATTTTCATAAATGACCTGGATGAGGAAGTGGAAGGATGGGTTAGTAAGTTCACCAACGATATGAAGGTTGGTGGTGTTGTGGATAGTCTGGATGGATATCAGAAGTTGCAGCAAGACAGAGATAGGATGCAAGAATGGGGAGAGAAATGGCAGATGGACTTCAACACAGATAAATGTGTAGTGGTCCATTTTGGCAGGACCAATGGGATGAAGGAGTACAGTATTAAAAGCAGGAGTCTTAGCAGTGTTGAGGAGCAGAAGGATCTTGGGGTCTGGGTCCATAGGATCTTAAATCGGCCTCGCAGATGGAGGATGTGGTCAAGAAGGCATATGATGTACTGGCCTTTGTTAATCGAGGGATTGAGTTTAGGAGTTGGGAGATAATGCTGCAACTTTATAAGATCCTTGTCAGACTCCACTTAGTTCTGGTTGCCTCACTGCAGGAAGGATGTGAAAGCTATTGAGAGGGTGCAGAGGAGATTTACAAGGATGTTACCTGGATTGGGAGACATGCCCTATGAAGATAGGTTGAGGGAGCTCAGTCTTTTCTCCCTGGAGAGACGAAGGTTGAGAGGCGACCTGATAGAGGTTTATAAGATGTTGAGAGGAATAGATAGGGTGGATTTTCGGAAGCAATTTCCCAGGGCTGAAAGGGTCACTACGAGAGGACACTGATTTAAGGTGCTGGGCAGCAAGTACAGAGGAGATGTTAGAGGTAAGTTTTTCACTCAGAGGGTGGTGAGAACATAGAACATAGAACATTACAGCGCAGAACAGGTCCTTCGGCCTTTGATGTTGCGCCGACCAATTAGGAAAAAGCAATGACCCTCTAACCTAAACCATTCCCTTTTCATCCATAAACTTATCTACTAACCTCTTAAACGCCACCAAACTTGGCGCATCTACAACTGCCGCAGGCAGGGCATTCCATACCCTTACCACCCTCTGGGTAAAGAACCTACCTCTGACATCCGTCCTATAACCACCACCCCTTAATTTAAAGCTATGTCCCCTCGTGCTAGCTTTCTCCATCCTAGGAAAAAGGCTATCACTGTCCACCCTATCTAAACCTCTAATCATCTTATATGTTTTGATAAGGTCTCCTCTTAGCCGCCTCCTTTCTAACGAAAACAACCTCAAATCCCTCAGCCTCTCCTCATAAGACCTGCCCTCCATACCAGGCAACATCCTGGTAAACCTCCTCTGTACCCTCTCCAATGCCTCCACATCTTTCTTATAATGCGGGGACCAGAACTGCACACAATACTCCAAGTGCGGCCGCACTAGAGTTTTGTACAGTTGCAACATGACGTTGCGGCTCCGAAATTCAATCCCCCTACCAATAAAAGCTAAGACTCCATATGCCTTCTTAACAACCTTATCGACTTGATTGCCAACTTTCAGGGATCTATTAATATATACACCAAGATCCCTCTGTTCATCAACACTATTGAGAGTCCTACCATTAGCCTATACTCTACACATTTGTTATTCCTGCCAAAGTGAATTACCTCACACTTTTCCACATTAAACTCCATTTGCCACCTCTCGGCCCAGCTCTGCAACTTGTCCAAGTCTCTCTGCAAACTATAACACCCCTCTTCACTATCTATCACTCCTCCGACTTTGGTGTCATCCGCAAATTTACTAATCCATCCCTCAATACCCTCATCCAGATCATTTATAAAAATTACAAACAGCAGGGGCCCCAAAACAGATCCCTGAGGTACACCACTTGTAACCTAACTCCACGATGAATATCTCCCATCAACCACCACCCTCTGTCTTCTATCAGCTAGCCAATTCCTAATCCAATTAGCTAAATCACCCTCAATCCCATACATCTGCATTTTCTGCAGAAGTCTTCCATGGGCCACCTTATCGAACGCCTTACTAAAGTCCATATATACCACATCAACTGCCTTACCCCCATCCACCTCTTTGGTCACTTTTTCAAAAAACTCAATAAGGTTAGTAAGGCACGACCTACCCTTCACAAAACCATGCTGACTATCCCCAATCAATTCATTTCTCTCTAAATAACTATAAATCCTATCCCTAATAATTCTCTCCAATACTTTGCCCACAACAGAAGTAAGACTCACTGGCCTATAATTCCCTGGAAGGTCTCTCTTCCCCTTCTTGAACAACGGGACCACATTCGCTATCCTCCAGTCCTCCGGAACCACACCCGTAACCAACGACGACCTGAAGATCAGAGCCAGAGGCTCTGCAATCTCCTCTCTTGCCTCCCAGAGAATCCTAGGGTAAATCCCGTCCGGCCCAGGGGACTTATCTAACTTCAAACCCTCAAGAATATCTAGCACATCCTCCTTATCTACTTCAATACTTTCCAGTTTGCAACCCTGTATCCCAGTGTTCTCCACAACTACATTTACATCTCCCTGCGTGAATACCGAAGAGAAATATTTGTTCAGTGCCTCTCCAATCTCTTCAGGCTCCACGCACAACTTCCCACTGCTGTCTCTGACTGGCCCTAATCTTGCCCTAACCAATCTTCTATTCTTAACATATCTAAAGAAAGCTTTAGGATTCTCCTTGATCCTATCAGGCAAAGTCTTCTCGTGTCCCCTTTTAGCTCTCCTCAATTCACTCTTTAGCTCCCTCCTGGCTAATCTATAGCTATCCATTGCACTAACTGAGCCTTCAAGCCTCATCCTGACATAAGCCTCCTTTTTCCTTTTAACCAGCGAATTAACTTTTTTAGTACACCACGGTTCCCTTACTCGACCATTTCCTCCTTGCCTGACAGGGACATACTTATCAAGGACTCGCAGTAGCTGCTCCTTGAATAAGCTCCACATTTCAGATGTTCCCAGTCCCTGTAGTTTCCTAGTCCAACCTATGCACCCTAATTCCCTCCTTATGGCCTCATAATTACCATTCCCCCAGCTATAACTACTGCCCCCATCTTCATGCCTATCCCTATCCATCACTAAGGTGAATGTAACCGAATTGTGATCACTATCACCAAAATGTTCACCAACTTCCAAGCCTAACACCTGGTCTAGCTCATTGCCTAGCACCAAATCCAATGTAGCCTCACCTCTAGTTGGCGTATCTACATACTGAGTCAAAAAACCTTCCTGCATACCTTGTACAAAAAGTGACCCCTCTAACGTGCTAGAGTGTAGCTATTCCAATCAAAATTTGTAAAGTTAAAGTCCCCCATAACAATTACTCTATTACTTTCACTCCTGTCCAGGATCGACTTTGCAATCCTTTCCTCTACCTCTCTAGAACTTTTAGGAGGTCTATAAAAGACTCCCAACAGGGTGACCTCTCCTCTCCTGTTTCTAATCTCAGCCCATACTACCTCAACAGACAAGTCCTCATCAAACTTCCTTTCTGTCACTGTGATACAGTCTTTGACTAATAATGCCACTTCTCCCCCCCTTCTACCTCCTTCTCTACTCCGACTGAAGCATTTGAACCCCGGAACCTGCAACAACCATTCCTGTCCCTGCTCTATCCATGTCTCTGAAATGGCCACAACATCGAAGTTCCAGGTACTGATCCAAACTGCAAGTTCCTCCACCTTATTGCGAATACTTCTTGCATTAAAGTATACGCATTTCAAACCATGCCCTACTCCACCCGTACGCTGCTGTGCTTTACAGTTCTCATCTATGACCCCCCTATTCTCGTCCCTCCTAACATCCAAACTACTCAGGATCCCACTCCCCCTCTGAATCAGTTTAAAGGCCTCTGCATAGCCTTTGTAAATTTTCCCCCCAAGATATTGGTTCCCCTCTGGTTCAGGTGTAGATCATCTCTCTTGTAGAGGTCCCACCTACCTCAGAATGAGTCCCATTTTTTCAGGAACCTGAACCCATCCCTCCTGCACCATCCCCGCAGCCACGAGTTCAAACATTTCCTCTCTCTGTTCTTCTCTAAACTATCCCGTGGCACAGGCAAGAGTCCAGAGATAACCACTGTCTGTTTTGGCCCTAAGCTTCCACCCCAACTCCATAAATTTCTGTTTAATATCCCCTTCCCTTATCCTTCCTATATCATGTGTCCCTACATGAACTATGACTTGGGGTTGACTCCCCTCTCCCTTAAGAATCTTAAAAACCTGCTCTGAGACATCCTGGACCCCGGCCCCTGGGAGGCAACACACCAGCCCTGAGTCCCGTTTATTACTATTTACTCTCCTATCTGTTCCCCTAACTATGGAGTCTCCAATTACCAGGCCCAATCTCTTATTCCCCTACCCACCTGAGCATTCTCAGCAGGCTCACCCCCAGAACCTGCTCCCTTTGGCTATCTCCAGTTGATTCTTCCTCAACTGT
>JAGIQG010000011.1:23674466-23861535 GCA_024679065.1 Sphyrna mokarran
AGCCGCTTTCTTTCTAACGAAAACAACCTCAAATCCCTCAGCCTCTCCTCATAAGATCTGCCCTCCATACCAGGCAACATCCTGGTAAACCTCCTCTGTACTCTCTCCAATGCCTCCACATCTTTCTTATAATGCGGGAACCAGAACTGCACACAATACTCCAAGTACGGCCGCACTAGAGTTTTGTACAGTTGCAACATGACGTTGCAGATCCGAAATTCAATCCCCCTACCAATAAAAGCTAAGACTCCATATGCCTTCTTAACAACCTTATCGACTTGATTGCCAACTTTCAGGGATCTATTAACATATACACCAAGATCCCTCTGTTCATCAACACTATTGAGAGTCCTACCATTAGCCCTATACTCTACACATTTGTTATTCCTGCCAAAGTGAATTACCTCACACTTTTCCACATTAAACTCCATTTGCCACCTCTCGGCCCAGCTCTGCAACTTGTCCAAGTCTCTCTGCAAACTATAACACCCCTCTTCACTATCTACCACTCCTCCGACTTTGGTGTCATCTGCAAATTTACTAATCCATCCTTCAATACCCTCATCCAGATCATTTATAAAAATTACAAACAGCAGGGGCCCCAAAACAGATCCCTGAGGTACACCACTTGTAACCGAACTCCACGATGAATATCTCCCATCAACCACCACCCTCTGTCTTCTATCTGCTAGCCAATTCCTAATCCAATTAGCTAAATCACCCTCTATCCCATACATCTGCATTTTCTGCAGAAGCCTTCCATGGGCCACCTTATCGAACGCCTTACTAAAGTCCATATATACCACATCAACTGCCTTACCCCCATCCACCTCTTTGGTCACTTTTTCAAAAAACTCAATAAGCTTAGTAAGGCACGACCTACCTTTCACAAAACCATGCTGACTATCCCCAATCAATTCATTTCTCTCTAAATAACTATAAATCCTATCCCTAATAATTCTCTCCAATACTTTGCCCACAACAGAAGTAAGACTCACCGGCCTATAATTCCCCGGAAAGTCTCTCTTCCCCTTCTTGAACAATGGGACCACATTCGCTATCCTCCAGTCTTCCGGAACTATACCCGTAACCAACGACGACCTGAAGATCAGAGCCAGAGGCTCTGCAATCTCCTCTCTTGCCTCCCAGAGAATCCTAGGGTAAATCCCGTCCGGCCCAGGGGACTTATCTAACTTCAAACCCTCAAGAATATCTAGCACATCCTCCTTATCTACTTCAATACTTTCCAGTTTGCAACCCTGTATCCCAGTGTTCTCCACAACTACATTTACATCTCCCTGCGTGAATACCGAAGAGAAATATTTGTTCAGTGCCTCTCCAATCTCTTCAGGCTCCACGCACAACTTCCCCCTGCTGTCTATGACTGGCCCTAATCTTGCCCTAACCAATCTTCTATTCTTAACATATCTAAAGAAAGCTTTAGGATTCTCCTTGATCCTATCAGGCAAAGTCTTCTTGTGTCCCCTTTTAGTTCTCCTCAATTCACTTTTTAGCTCCCTCCTGGCTAATCTATAGCTATCCATTGCACTAACTGAGTCTTCAAACCTCATCCTGACATAAGCCTCCTTTTTCCTTTTAACCAGCAAATTAACTTTTTTAGTACACCACGGCTCCCTTACTCGACCATTTCCTCCTTGCCTGACAGGGACATACTTATCAAGGACTCGCAGTAGCTGCTCCTTGAATAAGCTCCACATTTCAGAGGTTCCCAGTCCCTGTAGTTTCCTAGTCCAACCTATGGACCCTAATTCCCTCCTTATGGCCTCATAATTACCATTCCCCCAGCTATAACTACTGCCCCCATCTTCATGCCTATCCCTATCCATCACTAAGGTGAATGTAACCGAATTGTGATCACTATCACCAAAATGTTCACCAACTTCCAAGCCTAACACCTGGTCTAGCTCATTGCCTAGCACCAAATCCAATGTAGCCTCACCTCTAGTTGGCGTATCTACATACTGAGTCAAAAAACCTTCCTGCATACCTTGTACAAAAAGTGACCCCTCTAACGTGCTAGAGTGTAGCTATTCCAATCAAAATTTGTAAAGTTAAAGTCCCCCATAACAATTACTCTATTACTTTCACTCCTGTCCAGGATCGACTTTGCAATCCTTTCCTCTACCTCTCTAGAACTTTTAGAAGGTCTATAAAAGACTCCCAACAAGGTGACCTCTCCTCTCCTGTTTCTAATCTCAGCCCATACTACCTCAACAGACAAGTCCTCATCAAACTTCCTTTCTGTCACTGTGATACAGTCTTTGACTAATAATGCCACTTCTCCCCCCCTTCTACCTCCTTCTCTACTCCTACTGAAGCATTTGAACCCTGGAACATGCAACAACCATTCCTGTCCCTGCTCTATCCATGTCTCTGAAATGGCCACAACATTGAAGTTCCAGGTACTGGTCCAAACTGCAAGTTCCTCCACCTTATTGCGATATTTCTTGCATTAAAGTATACGCATTTCAAACCATGCCCTACTCCACCCGTACACTGCTGTGCTTTACAGTTCTCATCTATGACCCCCCTATTCTCGTCCCTCTTAACATCCAAACTACTCAGGATCCCACCTCCCCTCTGAATCAGTTTAAAACCCCCTGCATAGCCTTTGCAAATTTTCCCCCCAAGATATTGGTTCCCCTCTGGTTCAGGTGTAGACCATCTCTCTTGTAGAGGTCCCACCTATCCCAGAATGAGTCCCAATTGTTCAGGAACCTGAACCCCTCCCTCCTGCACCATCCCCGCAGCCACGAGTTCAAACATTCCCTCTCTCTGTTCTTCTCTAAACTATCCCGTGGCACAGGCAAGAGTCCAGAGATAACCACTCTGTCTGTTTTGGCCCTAAGCTTCCACCCCAACTCCATAAATTTCTGTTTAATATCCCCTTCCCTTGTCCTACCTACATCATGTGTCCCTACATGAACTATGACTTGGGGCTGACTCCCCTCTCCCTTAAGAATCTTAAAAACCCGCTCTGAGACATCCTGGACCCCGGCCCCTGGGAGGCAACACACCAGCCCTGAGTCCCGTTTATTATATTTACTCTCCTATCTGTCCCCCTAACTATGGAGTCTCCAATTACCAGGCCCAATCTCTTATTCTCCCTACCCACCTGAGCATTCTCAGCTGGCTCACCCCCAGAGACCTGCTCCCTTTGGTCATCTCCAGTTGATTCTTCCTCAACTGTAGCCTCCAGGACAGAAAATTTGTTTCGGAGGGGAACAGCCCCAGGGGATTGTCTACCTGATTGCTTCTTACCCCTCTTCCTAATAGTTACCCAAGAATCACTTTTAGGAGTGACTATCTCTTTGTAACTCCTGTCAATATCCACCTCAACCTCCTGAATTATCCTGAGTTCCTCTAATTCCAGCTCCAGCTCCTTAACACAATCCTCAAGGAGCTGCAAATGGGCACACTTCCTGCAGGTATAATCAGCAGGAACACTACTGGTGTCCCTCACCTCATACATACTGCAGGAGGTGCAACGTACTGTCTGCACTGCCATCCCTGATACTTTAATTTCTAGGAGAGAAAAAAAAATTTCCCACACACTTTTATTATTAGGATAGAGGAGGGGGGAGGGTGGGATACTCTACCTGTGTAGAGTATCGGGTTACCTCTCTGGACCAATTTATAGAGTCAGAGAGAAAAACTACAACTACCGGCAAGCCTCCTTATGACGACTTCCTGTTTCCAGTTAGTTTAAAAAAAGGCAAAAAAAACTTCCACCGCTCGCTACTTTAACCAAAAAGAGAATGTTAAAGATTAGTTAAAACTCGAACTTTATACTCACCCAAATCGCTGCCTCTCCGTGCTGCTCCACAGGAACAGGTGAGTGAATGGAATTGGCTGCCGTCGGTGGTGGTAGAGGCGAACTCGCTGGGGTCTTTTAAAAGACATCTGGATGAGTATATGGGATTAAATGGGATTGGGAGTTACAGATAGTTCTATGGCCTGGTAGGTATGGGTATGATCGGTGCAACTTGTGGGCTGAAGGGCCTGTTTGTGCTGTAGTGTTCTATGTTAATCAAAGGAAAGATACTAATAAGATTGAAACAGTGCAGAGAAGGTTGCTGGGACTTGAAAAACTGAGTTACAGAAAAGCTTGAATAGGTTAGGACTTTATTCCCTGGAGTGTAGAAGAATGAAGGGAGATTTGATGGAAGCGTATAAAATCATGATGGGTATCAATAAAGTGAATGCAAAAAGGCTTTTTCCACTGAGGCTAGGGGAGAAAAAAACTAGAGGACCTGGATTAAGGCTGAAGGGGGAAAAGTTTAAAGGGAATATTAGGAGGGGCTTCTTCACACAGCGTGGTGTAAGTGTAGAATGAGCTGCCAGATGAAGTGATAAATGTGGGCTCACTTTTAACATTTAAGAAAAACTTGGACAGGAACATGGATGAGAGGGGTGTGGAGGGATATGATCCAGGTGCAGGTTAATGTGAGTAGGCAGAAAAATGATTCGGCACAGCCAAGAAGGGCCAAAACCCTGTTTCTGTGCGGTAGTGTTCTATGATTCTATGGTTTTATCAGTGGTCAGCCTCCATACTCCAGACATTGCAACATTCATAAGCAATAGTATGGGAGACAGACTTGCTGAAATTTCAGTTGCGTTTCAAATCTTAGTTACAAAGGACCATGGCAGTATTTTCTGATTGCATTATTATTGCATTCATCTGATTATTAACTCACATGAAAGCAAAAAAAACATAATAAAGAGCCTGTTTAATGACTGAACTGCTAAAGTACCAGTTTTCCTTTTCCAAAGGTTGTACTTAAGCCTCTGTTATTCAAGGTGAAACCATTGCATGCTCATAAAATGTAACAACCCTATGTGTTCAAGATGAAAGCTAATCATTTAATTTATAGCTATGGCTTTTATTGTCTTAAAGAGTCATTTATTTTGTGTGTTTGTGAACAGAGTAGTGCAGAAATATTATTTCTGTGAAAGGTACAACAGAACTGCCTTTTACAATATTGCATAATCATAAAAGCTTTGAAGTGTGAAGACTTCACATTTTCCTCTACAGTGTAGGTTTGGTGTTACTTGGTAGTACAGGTAATTGCCATTTTGGCAGGTTCAGCTATTGCAAATACCAGTGATTTTATATCCATCTGTTCTGATGAAAGGTCATTGACCTGATTGTTTCCCTTTCCACAGATGCAGCTTGATCTGCTGAATGTTTCCAGCATTCTTTCATTTTAGATCCTAAGTGTTCATTATTGTCAGCTTTCTTGCAGTAAGGCTGCACCAGTACTTGCTCACATTGTTAACTTGTATATTGTAAACTCTGCTTAAAATAAATGTGGTAGCAGACGATGTAAGTGCTATTCTCTGCTTAATAAAAAGAGTGCAAAATGAAGACAAGGCAATTTTCCACAGTCAGAAAATACTGCCAAATAATTTTTCAAATTCCCTGTGTGCATCTCTGTTACGTAGCAGCATTTGAAGGGAGCTGATTTTAGGTTTGTCTCTTGATTGGGCAGTTATAAGCACCATAAAGCGAAATTCATTAATAATGGATTTATTTTAAAAATGAGATCAAAATAATTTTCATATTCTACTGTTTTTAGTTTTCTGGTCAGATTAAAATATGGCATCCCCGAGATCGGGTTTCCGTCTGGCTGTCTGTTTGCTGAACGTTTCTGAAGCTAGAAAGCAAGATGTTGTGAAAACAATTGCTAAAGCTGCACTCTGTGATAAGCCAGGTACATTTAGATATTTTATTGCTAAAACTATGAGCAAAGTATAACTCCTGAAATTTTTGTAAGACATTTTTGTGCCTTGATTGCAGGCCAGAAGAAAACACAGACAACAGTGCTGAATATATTTTCAGATTATGACTATAACAGATCTGTCTTAACTCTTGCTGGTCCCATTGAGACATTAGGTAAGCTGTTTGCTCTTAAAAGTACCATTTTTGTTATCAACTCCAGAAATAACTAAATAATACTCTGCTCAAAGACAAATGTTTGACTCCATAATAAGGCCCCAGGTTCAATTGTCAGGCTTGATTCAGGTTCTCTTCCTCTGAGAGTTTGGTTTTTACAAGACAGGCCACTAAGTAGAACAATAATTGGATCATGAAATTTCTAGTCATGTTGTTAGGATGAAGGGAAGAAAAATTGGTTGTGCGGCTGCCTTGCAGAAGTATGACCCCACCAAATTGATTCGAAGTTCCATTAGCATTCCCACATAGTAAATTCCCTATCTTCTCAGGCGATTTCTGAAGGAAGATGAGTGAGGAAGGGAAGAAAATTCACTAACAAATCAACCTCAGATAACATTTATTATTAGGGTTACCACATTTGGCTTTTTGCAGAAGTGGACAGTGCTTGAGAAAGAATCAGGTTTGATTGTGGCTGCAATCATTGCTTCACTCATAATAAAATTAATTGTAAAACCTCTGTCATGTTAATGAAGAACATTTAGAACATAGAACAGTACATCAGAGGAACAGGCCCTTTGGCCCATGATGTTGCGTCGAACATGATACCAAAGTAAATTAATCCCTTTTGCCTGTCCGAGGTCCATATCCTTCTATTCCTTGCATATGCATCTGCTTATCTAAATGCCCTTTTCATGTCTGTCTGCATCATCACCTCTGGCAGCACGTTCCAGACACCTACCTAGATCTGTGTAAAAAAAAACTTGCCTGTCTTATCTTATTTGGACTTTCCTCCTTTCACTTTAAGTAGTTGACTTACACATGCATTACACATTTCAACTCTGGGAAAAAGATTCAGACTATCAACTCTATCTATGCCTCACGTAATTTATGGACTTCTATCGGGTTTTGTCTCAACTCCACCACTCCAGAGAAAACAACCATGGTTTATCCAATGTCTCCTTATAGCTTATAGCCACTAATTCAAGCAGCATCCTTGTAAACTTCTTTTGCACCCTCTCCAAAAGCATTCACAATTTTCCTGTAAAAAATTGAATGTAATACTCTCAATGTGGCCTCACCAAAGTTTTATAAAGCTGAAACATGACATCCTGACTCTTGTCCTCAGTACTCTGACCATTAAAGGCAAGGATGCCATATGCCTTTTTTATCACCCTATCTACTTGAGTGGACACTTTCAGGGAGCTATGGACTTCAGCCCCAAGATCCCTCTGTACGTCAATGCTGTTAAGGGTCCTGCCATAAACTGTGTACTTACCCTGAACATTTGATTTCCCAAAATGCAGCATCTCACACTTACCCAGATTAAACTCCACCTGCCATTTCTCCGCCCATATCTGCAACTGATCTATATCTCGCTGTATCCTTTGACAACCTTCTACACTTTCTGCAACACCATCTATCTTTGTGTTGTTCGCAAACTTACTTACCCACCTAATGTGTGTTTTCAGCAAAGTCATTTATATATACCATAAACATCAGAGGTTTCAGTATGGATCCCTGTGGAACACCACTAGTCATGGACCACCAGCCAGAAAAACACTCTTCCACCACTACTTTCTGACTTCTATGGGAAACCTAATTCTGAATCCAAGCGGCCATGACACCATGGATCACATACATCTTAATCATCTGGCTGAGCCTGTCATGAGGGATCTTGTTGAAAACTTACTAAAATCCATGTACCCACTGCTCTACCCTCATCAATCATCTTCGTCACCTCCTCAAAAACATTAATCAGGTTAGTAAGACATGACTTGCTCTCCATTTGTAAAACGTAAAGCAGAGCATTAAGCGAAGGAAATGATTTCCTCTTAAATCCAATCTTATACGCCATCAACATATGCCAATTGTAAAAAATTAAAATTTTTCCAGATGGCATGTGGCCTAGATGGAAACTGCAGATGGTGATGTTGCCATGAGCCATGGAAACGTAGATAGACACATAGAACATAGAACATTACAGCACAGTACTGACCCTTTGGCCCTCAATGTTGCGCCAAGCTATGTCCAATCCCAAGATCAAGCTATCCCCTCATAATTCTGGAGTGCTTCATGTGCCTGTCCAAATAACTGCTTGAAAATTCCTAAAGTGTCTGACTCCATTATTACAGCAGGCAGTCTATTCCGCGCACCAACCACTCTCTAAGTACAGAATTACCACGGACATCCCTCCTATATTTCCCACCATGAACCTTATAGTTATGCCCCCTAGTAACAGCCACATCCACCCGAGGAAATAGTTTCTGCAGATCCACTCTATCTATCCCCCTCATCATCTTATAAACCTCTATTAAGTCTATTGAGCCTCTCATCCTCCTCTGCTCTAAAGAGAAAAGCCCCATTTCCTCAACCTTTCCTCATAAGACCTGCCCTCCAAACCAGGCAGCATCCTGGTAAATCTCCTCTTGCATATGTCCAATGCTTCCACATCCTCCTTATAATGAGGTGACCAGAACTGGGCACTGGAGAGTTATAAATTAGCCAGGAGGGAGCTAAAAAGTGAGATAAGAAGAACTAGAAGAGGACATGAGATAGCGGATAAGATAAAGGAAACCCTAAAGCTTTTTATGGATATGTTAAGAATAAAAGATTGGTTAGGTCAAGATTAGGGCCAGTCAGAGACAGTAGTGGGAAGTTGTGCATGGAACCTGTAGAGATTGGTGAGGCACTGAATGAGTATTTTTCGTCAGTCTTCACGCAGGAAAATGTCAAAGGAGTTGGGGAGAATACTGGGATACAGGGTTGTAGACTAGACGGGATAGAGGTACACAAGGAGGAGGTGTTAGCTATTCTTGAGAGTATGAAAATAGATAAGTCCCCTGGGCCGATGGGATTTATCCCAGGTTACTCTGGGAGGCTAGGGAGGAGATTGCAGAGCCTTTGGCTTTGATCTTCATGTTGTCGTTGGCTATAGGTGTAGTGCCAGAAGACTGGAGGATGGCAAATGTTGTCCCGTTGTTTAAGAAGGGGAATAGAGACCATCCTGCAAATTATAGACCAGTGAGCCTTACATCTGTTATGGGGAAAGTTTTGAAAAGAATTATAAGGGATAGGATTTATAGTCATTTAGAAAGAAATGAATTGATTAGGGATAGTCAATATGGATTTGTGAAGGGAAGGTTGTGCCTCACAAACCTTTGTGAGTTTTTTGAAAAGGTGACCAAAGAAGTGGATGGGGGTAAGGCAGTTGATGTGGTGTATATGGGTTTTGGCAAAGCGTTTGATAATGTTCCCCATGGAAGACTACTGCAGAAAATGCAGATGCATGGGATTGAGGATGATTTAGCAATTTGGATTAGGAATTGGCTATCTGATAGAAGACAGAGGGTGGTGGTTGATGGGATATATTCAACCTAGAGTTTAATTACAAGTGGTGTACCTCAGGGATCTGTTTTGGGGCCACTGTTGTTTGTTGTTTTTACAAATGACCTGGATGAGGGTGTAGAGGGATGGGTTAGTAAATTTTCCGATGACACCAAAGTCAGAGGAGTTGTAGACAGTGAGGATGGATGTTACAGTTTGCAGAGGGACATAAAAAGGTTGCAGAGCTGGGCCGAGATGTGGCAAATGGAGTTTAATGTGGAAAAGTGTGAGGTGATTCACTTTGGTAAGAGTAATATGTGTGCAGAATATACGGCTAATGGTAGGACTCTTAGTAGTGTAGATGAGCAGAGAAATCTCGGTGTACAGGTGCATAGATCTCTGAAAGTTGGAACTCAAGTTGATAAGGTTGTTAAGAAGGTGTATAATGTGTTAGCATTTATTGGTAGAGGGATTGAATTTCGGAGCTGAGGCGTCATGTTGCAACTGTACGAAACTCTGGTGCGGCTGCACTTGGAGAATTGTGTACGGTTTTGGTCACCACATTATAAGAAAGATGTGGAGGCATTGGAAAGGGTGCAGAGGAGGTTTACCAGGATGTTGCCTGGTATGATGGGTAGGTCTTATGAGGAAAGGCTAAGGGACTTGAAGTTATTTTCATTAGAGAGAAGAAGGCTAAGAGGTGACTTAATTGAGACATATAAGATGATCAGAGGGTTAGATAGGGTGGATAGTGAGAGCCTTCTTCCTCGGATGGAGATGGGTAACACAAGGGGATTTAAATTAAGGGATGGTAGTTATAGGACAGATGTTAGAGGTGGGTTCTTTGCTCAGAGGGTAGTAAGGGCATGGAATGCCCTGCCTGAGCAGTTGTGGACTCATCAAGTTTAAGGGCGTTCAAATGGTCAGAAGATAGGCATATGGATAAGATTGGAATAGTTTAGGTTAGAGGGTCATAAAATTGGTTCCATTGATCGATGCAACATTGAGGGCCGAAGGGCCTGTACTGCGCTATAATGTTCTATGTTCTATGTTCTAAAGTAAAAAGGATCGAGAGTTTTAGGTTTTTAGCTATCCAGTTCCGAGACCTGTCTCTAAGGAAAAATGTGCTGGTCCTGGAAAGGGTCCAGAAGAGGTTCACAAGAATGACCCCTGGAATGAAGAGTTTGTCATACAAGGAATGGTTGACGACTCTGGTCTGTACTCGTTGGCATTTAGAAGGATGAGGAGGGATCATATTGAAAGTGACAGGATATTGTATGACTCAGATGGAGTGGTCGTGGAGAGAATGTTTCTATTATTAGGAAAACCCAGAACCAGAGGGCACAACTCAGACTAAAGGGACGATCCTTTAAAACAGAGTTGAGAAGGAATTTCTTCAGCCAGAGAGTGTGATCTCTTTGCCACAGAAGGTTGTGGAGGAGAGGACATTGAGTGTCTTTGAGGCAGAGATAGATAGATTCTTGATTAATAAGGGGATCAGAGATTATGGGGAAAAGACAGGAGAATGAGGATGAGAAAAATATCAGCCATGATTGAATGGCAGAGCAGACTGATGGGCCAAATGGCCTAATTGTGCCCTTATGTCTTATGGTCTTTTCGACTGAAAAGACCATGTGGACTTTTCCAGTGAATATACAATTGTAAACAGATGAATGACTTTTTAAAAAGTGAATAACAACACCATTTATTTCTTGGATATAGACAAAGTTATTTCAAAATGGGATGCATATTTCTAGATTGGTTTTGAACATTTCATAAAGTAGAAAGCAGAAATCATGTTTTGGCCAGAATATTGACACTTAACGATTGTATTGCTGTTCTTAGTTCATTTATTCCATGTACTTCTCATTACAACTTTTAATAAAGAGCTTAATAGTTAGAATGAATGATTACAATATTTTTAGTTATGTCCTAGTAGTAGAAGTTTCATTAGTGTTTTGAATTTAATTGTCTGCATAAAGATGTCACAGCACTTCAAAATAATTTTGATGTATGTATGAGACATTTGAAAAAGCATTGTATATAATTCTAAGATTTATTTTTTATTTACTAATAGGAAGCATTGTTAATTTTTGATCAAAAACATTTTGTTCTGAAATTCTGTTTTAGTTCACAACCACTTTTTTTTCACACAGAGGGTGGTGGGGGTATGGAATGTGCTGCCAAGTGGTGGAGGCAGGTACTCTGGAGTTATTTAAGAAATACTTAGATCTGCACATGAACAGAATGGGAATGGAGGTGTATAGAAAACTGATTTAAAATAGGGATCATGAGCCTTGGGAGTCCCTGGGAAGTGTGTAAATTGTCGATGGTATTGATGTATTTGTTTTTATCCCACAGGTACTTTGGTCCACTTTGTTGTCTAACAATGGGTATACACGCGATGGGTCGTGAGAGGGCTGCTCTTGGATTTTTCAACAGTATCCTAGTGCTTTACGTCGTTAGTGTACGCTTGACCTGGACCATTTGATGTGCAACACGACAGCTCAGTGACTATCGCTGTGCTGTGCAGATACGTGGATTTGGGCCTGTGTCTGTGGGAGTTTGCGCATTCTCCCCGTGCTTGCATGGGTTTTCTCCGGGTGTTCTGGTTTCCTCCCACATCCCAAAGATGTGTTCTTAGGCTGATTGGCAAAACAAATTCTCCCTAAATTGTCTCAAATTTGGTTCGAATGCATAGATCTACAAACATAGACAGGAATCATGGGTAGAAGTGGGAACATTGAGGTGGCGGTGCAGGCTCGTTGGGCCGAAGGGCCTGTTTCCTGTGCTGTTTTGTTCTTTGTTCTTTGTTCAGACCAACAACCTGTATGTAGTTTTGGTCTGTTGTATGCAGTTTTGGTCACCTTTTCTGAGAAAGAATGTTCTTGCTCTTGAGGGAGTGTAGCAGAAGTTTACTAGGCTGATTCTGGAGCTGGCAGGACTGATGTATGAGGAGAGATTGACTAGGTTAGGATTGTTTTTTGCTGGAGTTCAGCAGAATGAAGGGGATCTCATAGAGATTTATAAAATTCTAACAGGCCTAGACAGGATAGATGCAGGGAGGGTGTTCCTGATAGTAGGGGATACCAGAACCAGGGCTTCAGACTAGATCATTTAAGGTGGAGATGAGGAGAAATTTCTTTATCCAAAGAACGGTGAGCCTGTGCAATTCATTACCACAGGGAGTAGTTGATGCTAAAGCATTGAATGTATTCAAGAGGCTGCTAGATATAGCACTTGGAGCAAATGAGATCAAAGGTTATGGAAAGAAAGCAGGATTAAACCATTGAGTTGGCCGATCAGCCATGATCATAATGAATGGCAGAGCAGGTTGGAAGGGCCAAATGCTGCTGCTCCAATTTTCTTTGTTTCCACGAAATCTGTCCTTGTCCCTCCATACCAACACCATAGTTACAAAAGCCCAACAACACCTCTACTTTCTTAGAAGACTAAGGAAATTTGGCACGTCCACTATGACTCACACCGACTTTTACAGATGCACCATAGAAAGCATTCTTTCTGGTTCTATCATACTTTGATATAGCTCCTGCTCTGCTCAAGACCGCAAGGTACTACAAATGGTCGTGAATGAAGCCCAGTCCATCACTCAAACTAGCCTCCCACCCTTTCACACTGTTTACACTTCCCACTGCTCCGTAAAAGAAGCCAGCACAATTAAAGACACCACGTTCCCCAGACAATCTCTCTTCCACCTTCTTCCATCAGGAAAAAGATACAAAAGTCTGAGGACGTGTACCAACCCACTCAAAATCATCATCTTCCTTGCTGCCATGAATAGGCCTACCTCACATTAGATTGATCTTTCTCTACACAGTAGCTATGACTATAACACTACATTCTGCATTCCTTTCCTTCTCTATGAATGATATGTCATAGAATCCTACAGTACAAAAAGAAGCCATTTGGCCCATCGGGTCCGCACCAACCATAATCCCATCAAACCTTATCATTATAGCCTCATGCATTTACCCTAGTTAGTCCCCCTGACACTAAGGATTAATTTAGTATGGCCAGTCCACCTAACCAGCACATCTTTGGACTGTAAGTGAAAACCAGAAACCCGGAGGAAATCCACGCAGACACGGGGAGAATGTGCACACTCCACATAGATAGTGATGCAGGCTGGGAATTGAACTGGGAATCAGGTCCCTGGCATAGTGAGGTAGCAGTCCTATCCGCTGTGCCATCGTGCAGCCCTAAAGAGCAAAAGAAGTCTTTGAAGCTTTGCCTGTATAGAATATAGAACATAGAACAATACAGCACAAACAGGCCCTTCGGCCCACGAGTTGCGCTGATCACATCTACCAATCCACAGACCTATCTATAACCCCCTATCCTATTCGTTTCCATATACTCATCCAGAAGTCTCTTAAAAGACCCCAGTGAGTTTGCCTCAACAACCTCTGACGGCAGTCGGTTCCATTCACTCACCACCCTCTGAGTGAAAAACCTACCCCTGACATCTCCTTTGTATTTGCTTCCCTGCACCTTAAATCTGTGTCCTCTCGTAGTGACCATTTCAGCTTGGGGAAATAGTCTCTGAGAGTTCACCCTATCTATTCCTCTCACCATTTTATAAACCTCTGTCAGGTCGCCTCTCAACCTAAGTCACTCCAGTGAGAAGAGTCCCAGCTCCCTCAACCTATCTTCATAAGGCCTGCCTCCCAATCCAGGCAGCATCCTTGTAAATCTCCTCTGAACTCTCTCAATAGCCTCTACATCCTTCCTATAATGAGGCGACCAGGACTGTGCACAGTACTCCAACTGGGGTCTGACAAGAGTCTTATAGAACTGCATCATTATCTCCTGACTACTGAACTCTATTCCTCGATTAATGAAGGCCAGTACACCGTACGCCTTCTTGACCACTTCCTCCATCTGCGAGGCCGATTTAAGAGTCCTATGGACCCAGACCCTGAAATCCTTCTGCTCTACAACACAGCTAAGACTCCTACCCATTATATTGTACTCCTTCATCCCATTATTCCTGCCAAAATGGACCACTACACATTTATCTGCATTGAAGTCCATCTGCCACTTCTCCGCACAGTCTTGCATCCTGTCTATGTCCCACTGCAACTTTTGGCATCCCTCCAGACCATCCACAACACCACCGATCTTTGTATCGTCGGCGAACTTGCTAACCCATCCCTCCATTCCTCATCCAGGTCATTTATGAAAATGACAAACAGCAGGGGTCCCAGAACAGATCCCTGGGGCACTCCACTGGTTACGACCTCCATGCAGAACAAGACCCATCCACAACCACTCTCTGCCTTCTGCCGGCAAGCCAGTTCTGGATCCACGAGGCCAAAGCCCCTTGGATCCTATGCCCTCTCACCTTCTCCAGAAGCCTTGCATATGGGACCTTATCAAACACCTTACTAAAATCCATGTACACTACGTCCACCGCCCTTCCTTCGTCAATGTGTTCAGTCACGTTTTCGAAGAACTCAACTAGGCTAACCTGCCCTTGACAAAACCATGCTGACTATTTCTAATCAGTCCAAACTTCTCCAAATGTTCATATATCTTATCCCTCAGAAGCCTCTCCATCAGCTTACCAACCACTGAAGTCAAACTCACCGGTCGGTAATTTCCTGGACTATCCCTGTTCCCTTTCTTAAAGATAGGAACCACATCCGCAATCCTCCAATCCTCCGGAACCTCTCCCGTTTCCATGGACGACGCAAATATCATCGCCAGGGGCTCTGCAACCACTTCCCTCACCTCCCACAATAACCTGGGGTACATCCCATCCGGTCCCGGCGACTTGTCTATCTTGATAGAATTTAACAGGTCTAACACATTCTCTTTCCTAACATCCACATACTCAATCTTTTCCGTATGCCTCAAACCTGCAGTGCAATCTCCCAGTTCACTTTCCACCGTGAATACCGAGGCAAAGTACTCGTTAAGCACCTCTGCCATTTCTTCCAGATTCACACAGACTTTTCCCCCTTCACCTTTTATATCCCTATAGCATGCAAGAAACAATACTTTTCGCTGTATACTAATATATGTGACAATAAATCAAATTTGTAGAAGTAGGTGGGCAATTGTGAAAATCATTCAGATGTTTTTACAATTATTCCATATTTTAAAGAAAAGCCACTTACAAAACAAAGCAACAATACATTTTATACAATACAATAGAATGCATTAAGTATCTGTGCTGAATAAGTTACGTGTTAATGTTGAATACGCTAAGCTCAATCATTGTACCTTTTTTGTAATGTTTTATATGGTCAAATCAGCTTTCCTTTTTCAGGTCATTCCATTGTGGCAGCATGCACTGAAGCCTACAATTTGATTGACATGTCACAGCATGATGGCATTCATCCTTGTCTTGGGAGTGTGGATCTTGTCCCTATTTACCCCCTGTCAGAGTGCGTTAGCCTGGAAGAATGTGGCAAAGTGGCTCATGGTAGGTTAACTGCAGTATTCATTTCATTTCAGTTGCAGCTGAGCAACAACAAGTTGATAACAATAAAATAACTCCTCTAACATAATAAAGTGGTCTAAGGCACTTAACAGCAACTTCTGGAAGAAAAATTTAGCACTAAGTGAGATAAGGAGATATTAGGGCAAATGACCAAAAACATGGTTAAAGACAGATTTTAAGGAGCATCTCAAAGAGAGAAAGAAAGGCAGAGAGATACAAGGAAGGAAGTCTGGAACATTGAGCCTTGGCAGCTGAGGGCATGGCTACCAATGGTAGAGCAATTAAAATCACACATGGTGTTACAATGGTTAGCACAGCTGCCTCACAGCAAGGGACCTGGGTTCAATTCTCGGCTTGGGTCACTATCTATGTGGAGTTTGCACATTCTTCTTATGTCTGCATGGGTTTCCTCCAGGTGCTCCGATTTCCTCCCACAGTCCAAAGATTCGTGGGTTAGGTGAATTGGCCATGCTAAATTGTCCCTTAGTCTCTTGCCCTAATTGAAGCCCTTTCGTAATAACTTTAATGGAGCCCATAATGTGAACCTGTTAGAATACAAGTTCCTAGATTAAGGTGGTAATGGCTTGTCCAATCAGAGAGACCTGCATGTACATATAGTGTAGATTAATGGCACTCTGGGTTTATTCTCGGTACAAGAAAGTACCTATCTGAATGTTGCTTATTGTGTAAATAAATCTAAATTTGGTGAAGAGCCTTTTAAGAGTTATTTCACCTTAAGTACCAATGAATGATCACTTAAGGGTAATTTCATATCCAGTTTCAATTTTTAGGCTTGCAGGAGGAATTCAAGAGCAGGTGACTATCTGGAAAGTAACCCTGCTCAGACCTTGTACCAGAATGGCAGTGTTGATGTAGGGAGGTAGGGTTCTCCACGCACAGCCTTCTTCCTCCACCCCTGCTTTGCTCCTTTCTCAAATTTTATGTAGTCACACATCTATAACAAAAAAGCACTAATTCAATTTCAGAAGAGGAAAGATGAACACATGGTTTAAATAACAAAAGTTCTTGAAAAATTCAGCAGGTTTGGCAGCATCCGCCAGCGGAGAATTTGAAGAAAAGTTATACTGAACTCAAAATGTTAATGCTTTCTTTCTCATCTGCTTAGTTTTGCCAGGACTTTTTTATTTTAGATCACCAGCACCCACAGTATTTCACTTTCACTGCAGTGTTTAAATGTAATAATTCTGACTATAGAGTAGTTTATGAGTGGTAGGCACTGTTGAAAGAGGTGATCAAGGCAAATTGCATTGGTAAATTGAAGAGGAGACATAAAGGATATTTGGCAAGAATAGAATTTCAAGAGGGTACGCAAGATGAGAGTGCCACATCGTATTTTATAAACTCTGGGATCATTTTAAAGGATAATTATTTTTTTCAAGTGTTATATGCTCTGACCGCTATTGTGTTTCTCCTGCTGAATAAACATGAAACAGTATTAAGGATAGTAATCATAGAACATAGAACATAGAACACTACAGCACAAACAGGCCCTTCGGCCCACAAGTTGTGCCGAACACATCAAAACCTACCCAGCCATAGACATATCTATAACCCCCAATCCCATTGGATCCCATATACTCATCCAGAAGTCTTTTAAAAGACCCCAGCGAGTTCGCCTTGACCACCACCGACGGCAGCTGATTCCATTCACTCACCACCCTCTGAGTGAAAAACTTTCCCCTAGCATCCCCTCTGTACTTGCTTCCCCGCACCTTAAATCTGTGCCCTCTCGTCACGACCATTTCAGCCCTGGGAAATAGTCTCTGAGAGTCCACCCTATTTATTCCTCTCAACATCTTGTAAACCACTATCAGGTCGCCTCTCAACCTTCGTCTCTCCAGGGAGAACAGTCCCAGCTCCCTCAACCTGTCTTCATAAGTCATGCCTCCCAATCCAGGCAACATCCTTGTAAATCTCCTCTGCACCCTTTCAATAGCTTCCACGTCCTTCCTAGAGTGAGGCGACCAGAACTGCGCACAGTACTCCAAGTGTGGTCTGACAAGGGTCCTATAAAGCTGCAGCATTACCTCCTGACTCCTGAACTCAATCCCTCGATGAATGAAGGCCAGTACACCGTAAGCTTTCTTAACCACATCCTCCACCCGGGAGGCCGATTTGAGATTCTTATGGACCAGGACCCCAAGATCCCTCTGCTCTTCCACACAGCTAAGACTCCTATCTTTGATAGTGTACTCATTCATCCCGTTGGATCTGCCAAAATGGACCACAACACATTTATCCACGTTGAAGTCCATCTGCCACTTCTCCGCCCAGTCTTGCATCCTGTCGATGTCATGCTGCAACTTCTGAAATCCCTCCAGACCATCCACAACACCACCGACCTTCGTGTCATCGGCGAACTTAATCACCCATCCCTCCACTTCCTCATCCAGGTCATTTATGAAAATGACAAACAGCAAGGGTCCTAGAACAGATCCCTGGGGCACTCCACTGTTGACCGACCTCCATGCAGAAAAAGAGCCATCCACAACCACCCTCTGCCTTCTGCAGGCAAGCCAGTTCTGGATCCACCAGGCCAAAGCCCCTTGGATCCCATGGCCTCTCACCTTCTCAAGAAGTCTTGCATGTGGGACCTTGTCAAATGCCTTGCTGAAGTCCATGTACACCATGTCCACTGCTCTTCCTTCATCAATGTGTTCAGTCACATTTTCGAAGAACTCAATTAAGCTCGTAAGGCACGACCTGCCCTTTACAAAACCATGCTGACTATTTCTAATCAACCTAAACTTCTCCAAATGCTCATAAATCTTGTCCCTCAGAAGCCTCTCCATCAGCTTACCAACCACTGAGGTCAGACTCACCAGGACTATCCCTGTTCCCTTTCTTGAAAATAAGGACCACATCCGCAATCCTCCAATCCTCCGGAACCTCTCCCGTCTCCATCGACGACGCAAAGATCATCGCCAGGGGCTCTGCAATGACATCCCTCACCTCCCACAATAACCTGGGGTACATCCCATCTGGTCCCGGAGACTTGTCTATCTTGATAACATTTAGAAGTTCTAACACATCCGCTTCCTTAATATCTACATACTCAATCTTTTCAGTCTGCCGCAAACTTGTAGTGCATCCTCCCAAGATTGTGTTCGATTACAATTACTAATAGTAATCGAACACTGAATTTGGCTGTTTTTTTTCTTCCCTAATTAGTATAAATGGATAATTTATGAACTGGATGGCCATGAAGCTCCATTGAATTTTGCTTTCCCTCCCCAACGCTTGCCACGATTTTCCACCTGATAGCCTGATTGAAGTGGAATTCACCAAGGAAGGTCAATAATAGCCTACTTGGGGAAAGTTAACCAGTTTAAACATTAATATAGTATTACCATCCCTGTAGCATCTCATAGCTTTTTAAACAATATTTAAATTTCCAGTGACCTGCTTAAAGGAATTACATTTCTTATTTTATATTTTTTATATTTAAAGGTATTTACTGTAACAGACAAACCAAAAACAGCTTTGACTACATGTGGCTTAGTAAGCAACTAGTACTCTGAATGACAGGAAGGATAACACATAATAATGTCTTAACATGACTGATAACCCAATGCCACATTTATATTTGTGCGTTAAAGGACATTTTCTGCAGAATTGCAACAGTTTCAGAAAACACTCCAAATTCATTCCCAGCTTCCAAAGGGTTCACTTCTCCTCATTTCACTGAGTCATGTTCAGCATCTGTTTCTCTCCATTTTTCAAGGATTCCTGAATGGACTACCAGCAGCATGGCTCACCCTAGCAATTCCTTCCCTGAATTGTGCCAGGATGAATCTTTCAAAATTCTTGCCAGTTCCCTCTTTTTTAGTGGAGGACCACTTGCCAACAACATCCCAACTAGTAGCTAACAAGAAACAGTTTTCCCTGCAACCCATGACTGATATTGTCTATGTCGCTCTCTCTCTCTCCACCCGTCGCACCCCCCCCCCCCCCCCCAGCCCCTGGACCCCCCCTCCCCAACTTGTCCCCTCACCCCTTCACCCTGGACTCCCCCCCCCCCCCCCAACTTGTCCACTCGCCCCTTCACCCCTGGACTCACCCCCCCCAACTTGTCCCCTCGCCCCTTCCCCCTGGACTCCACCCCCCCCCCCCAACTTGTCCCCTCGCCCCTTCACCCCTGGACTCCCCTTCTTTTCCTGTTCGACATCTCTGAGATGGAAAATCTACAATAATAGGAACATCTGATTCTGACTTTCCAGGTATTAAAAATCTGCCATGTGAACTTCTATAGCATCTGACCTAGGCCTACTGTCCCCATGGTAAACTAACCTCGCAGGTTTATTGCTTAGCACAATTTATAACAGCTCACATGACTCTCCTCATTGCTCTATTTTACATACGATATGATTCTCTTTATTGCTCCATTTTATCTTAAATTAAAGAGACTGTTTTCTGTGAAATATTCTATACAGACATTTCGACCACTTTATTATTCTTACTCAAGTGCCTTTACTTTATGAGACAAAGGATTGTGGTTCAAACTTAGCTTTACTAAAAACACACAGAATTAAGAAACAAATCTCATATGATAGATTAAATTAACTTTTCCCAAAGTAGGTTAATTGCCTGAGAAATAGATAATATCTGATCTGGCGAAATCGATTGAGCTGTTGGATTCAATTCACTGAGTTCATGGCAATCAATGTACCCAGGGTCCTCTGAGCATGAAGATGAACCTCGCATACCCTCTTGCATTGTCGCAGGTCACATTAGGTTTGGTGGCATCTTCGTTGGAGTTTATCTTGAATATGGCTGCTGTTATCTTCCCTTCTTCTAATGTTTGCTTGTTTTCAGCCAATGTGGTAACAGGCTGGGCAGGCTACAACACAAAATGAGGTTAGGCCAGGTCAGCCTAGTTGCACTTATTTCTTTAATACCGAGAGTCTAGCTGAAACTATGAAGTACACCATCATAATGTCTTCAGGCTGAGTACCTCCTGATGGGTTTTGGGCTGTAGTGACTCTTTCATTGTAAACCTTAACCTTCCTATTGAACATGTAAGAAGTCTGGATTCTGCTGGTTTGAGGTTATGATGACTTGTCTGTTGCTAAGGTGAAGTATGCAAGGCAATTCTGTTAAGTGTCCTTGTTAGCTTTTATATGGTAACCTCATGTAAGCAGTTTTTAGCTGTATAAATTTAAAATGTTCAGCTTTGTTTGGGACTAATTTTTAGGCCTTGTCCACTTAACTATAATACATTGTAAAATATAACCATATTATTAAACCTTGCATTTGTAATATTATTGATCAATTTGCCTGGGAAAAGTTACTGGTCTTGAAGGTCCACAGGAATTGATTAGTTTTAATATAAAAACAAAAGCACTATGGATACTGGAAGTCTGAAATAAAAACTGAAAATGCTGGAAATATTCTCATTAAGAATGTCACCCACTTCTTGTGACTCCATGCATAATTTCCCTTCATTGTCTTTGAGTGGGCCTATTCTTTCTCTTGCCACCCTCTTGCTCCTAATATATGCATAAAAAAGCCTTGGGATTCTCCTTGACCTCATTTGCTAAAGAAATTTCATGGCCTATTTCAGCCCTCCTAATTTCACATTTAAGTTCCTTCCTACTTTCACTATACTCTTCAAGGACTTCATCAGTTTTTAGTTGCCGAGATCTTTCATATGTTTCCTTTTGACTAAGCTTACAATTTTCCTTGTCATCCATGATTTCTGAATCCTGCCATTTCTTTCCTTCACCTTTGCAAGAATATGCTTGTTCTGGACTTCAACCAACTGCCAGATGTGGACTTGCCCTCAAATAGCTGCTCCCAATCCATATTTCCCTGTTCTTGTCTAATTTGGATGTATTTAGCCTCGCCCAATTAAGCTAAGTACCCAAGGATCACACTTGTCCTTATCCATGGCTGCCTCAAATCTTAAGAAATTATGGTTGCTAAGCCCAAAATGCTCCCCCACTGAAACATCGATCACCTGGCCTGATTCATTCCCCAACACCGAGTCCAACCCTCCCTGGTTGGATTGTTAACATACTTTGTGTCAAAAAGCCCTCCTGGACACATCTGATGAATTACCCTCTATCCCAAGCCCCTGGTTCTGCAGAAATCCCAGTCAATGTTGGGAGGAAGTTAAAGTCACCCACCACAACTATTCTACTTTTTTCACATTTTTTCAGGATCTGACTATACAACTGCTCCCATGGGCTGTTGGAAGGTTGACAGTATGCTCCCAACATTGTGATTTCACCCTTTCTATTCCTGAGCTCCATCCATAATGTCTCGCTGCATAACCCCTCCAATGGGTACTCCCTCAACACAGCTGTGATGTGCTCCTTAATCAGCAATACAACGCTCCCACTCCCTCTATTTCCCCTTTTTTCCCATCTAAAACAATCGTATCATGGAATGCTAAGCTGCCAGTCCTGTCTGTCCTTTAACCTTGTCTCTATAATTGCAATAACATCATAATTCCATGCAATAATCCAGGCTGTCAATTCATCTGTCTTGCATTGAAGCAAATGCATTCCAGATCCCCAATCTAGTTGATACCCATGGTTTCCCTTTGCCTGCTTTTACTCTGTGTTGTGCTTATCTTTTGAGTACTTTGAATTGGTATTCGCCAATGAGAAGAACATTATGGATGTTGAGATCGGGGATAGGTGTGTGAATGCTCTAGAGAATGTCAATATATTGAAGGAGCAAGTGTTAGGTATTCTGAATTGCATGAAGATAGACAGGTCCCCGGGGCTGGATGGGATCTCACAGAGTCATAGAAGTTTACAGCATGGAAACATGGCCCTTCAGCCCAACTTGCCAATGCCATCCTTTGTCCTAACCACTTAGCTAGTCCCAATTGCTTACGTTTGGCCTATATCCCTCTAAACCCATCTTAATCATGTAACCGTCTAAATGCTTTATAAAAGATAAAATTGTACCCAACTCTACTGCTACCTCTGACACTCAGACACTCATCACCCTCTGTGTGAAAATTGCCCCACTGAATCTTTTTGTATCTCCATCCTCTCACTTTTGACCTATGCTGTCTAGTTTTAGGTTCCCCTACCTTTGGGAAAGATATTGACTATCAAGCTGATCAATGCCCCTCATTATTGCATAGACCTCTATAAGATCACCCCTAAATCTCCTGCACTCCAGGGAAAAAAAGTCTCAATCTATCCAGCTTCATCTTATAACACAAATCACCAAGTCCTTTTTGTATCCTTGTAAATCTTTCTAGTTTAATAATATCCTTTCTATAACAGAGTGACCAGAATTGTACACGGTATTCCAATTATGGCCTTACCAATATCTTATACAACTTCAACAAGACGTTCCAACTTCCGATATTCAATGTTCTGACTGTTGGGATGGCACGGAAGCACAGTGGTTAGCACTGCTGCTTCACAGCTCCAGTGACCTTGGGCAGATAGATGGCAGATGGAATTCAATCCTGATAAATGTGAGATGATGCATTTCGGGGGAAAGAATTTATGGGGGAGGTATATGATAAAGGGTAGACCTATTAAAAGTATAGAAACGCAGAGGGACGTGGGGGTGCAGGTGAACAAGTCTCTGAAGGTGGCAGAGCAAGTGGAGAAGGTTGTGAAGAAAGCATACAGTACGCTAGCCTTTATAGGAAGGGGTACAGAGTACAAGAGCTGGCCTTTAATGTCGCAGTTGTATAAAACGCTGGTTAGATCTCATTTGGAATACTGCGTCCAGTTCTGGTCGCCTTACTACCGGAAGGACGTGGAGAGTCTGGAGAGAGTGCAGAGGAGGCTTACCAGGATACTGCCTGGCATGGAAGGTTTGAGTTACAAGGAGAGGTTAGGCAAATTGGGACTATTTTCCTTAGAAAGATGTAGACTTAGAGGAGATCTAATAGAGGTGTACAAGATTATGAGGGGTATAGATAGAGTAAACAGGGTTAAGCTTTTTCCTAGGATGGACTCAAATAGCATGAGGGGTCACGGGCTTAGGGTGAAGGGGGGTAAGGTATCATTTGGATGCTAGAGGGAGTTTTTTCACACAGAGGGTGGTGGGGGTATGGAATGCGCTGCCAAGTAAAGTGGTGGAGGCAGGTACTCTGGAGTTATTTAAGAAATACTTAGATGGGCACATGAACAGAATGGAATGGAGGGGTATAGAAAACTGATTTAAAATAGGGATCATGAGCCTTGGGAGTCCCTGGGAAGTGTGTAAATAGATGATGATATGGATGTACTTGTTTTTATCCTACAGGTGCTTTGGTCCACCTTGTTGTCTAACAAGGGGCATACACGCAATGGGTCGTGAGAGGGCTGCTCTTGGATTTTTTTCGAGAGTATCCTAGTGCTTCACGTCGTTATTGTACGCTTGACCTGGACCATTTGATGGGCAACACGACAGCTCAGTGACTATCGCTGTGCTGTGCAGATACATGGATTTGGGCCTGTGTCTGTGGGAGTTTGCGCATTCTCCCCGTGCTTGCGTGGGTTTTTTCCAGGTGCTCCAGTTTCCTCCCACATCCCAAAGATGTGCTCTTAGGCTAATTGGCAAAACAAATTCTCCCTAAATTGTCTCAAGTTTGGTTTTCAATCCATAGATCTATAAACATGGACAGGGATCGTGGGTAGAGGTGGGAACATCAGGGTGGCGGCGTGGGCTCGTTGGGCTGAAGGGCCTGTTTCCTGTGCTGTTCTGTTCTTTGATCTTTGACCTCAGTTCAATTCCCGGTTTGGGTCACTGTCTGTATGGAGTTTGCATATTCTCCTTGTGTTTGCGTGGGTTTCCTCCCGGGTGCTCCGGTTTCCTCCCACAGTCCAAATATGTGTGGGTTAGGTTGAATGGTTATGCTAAAATTGCTCCTTAGTGTCCTGGGATGTGTGGGTTAGAGAGATTAATGGATAAAATATGTCAGGATATTGGGGTAGGGCCTCGGTGGGATGGTGGTTGATGCAGACTCGATGGGCCGAAGGGCCTCTTTCCGCACTGTATGATTCTATGAATCTGTGACCAATTAAACCAAGCATGCCAAATGCCTTTTTCACCACTCTGTCCACCTTTGACTCCAATTTCAAGGAGTTATGAATCTCTTTGATCTTTAACTCTCCTAGCTTTAACTGAGTAAGCACTGCCTTGGGGTTCCAAAACACATCACCTTGCATTTATCTACATTAAACTCCATCTGCCATTTGTCAGCCCACTGGCCCAATTGATCAAGATCCCATTGCAATCTGAAACAACCTTCTTCACTGTACACTATGCCACTGTCCATTGTTCACTGTCCATTATATACCACTGATAAAGAAAGACTGTAGAAAAAGAGATAATCGGCCTTGGATATCTAAGGAAATAAAGGAGGGTATCATAGAAATAGAAACTCTACAGTGCAGAAAGAGGCAATTTGGCCCATCGAATCTGCACCAACCACAATCCTACCAGGCCCTACCCCATGTCCCTATATATTTACCCACTAATCCCTCTAACCTACGCATCTCAGGACACTAAGGGGCAATTTTAGCATGGCCAATCAATCTAACCTTTTGGACTGTGGGAGGAAACCCATGCAGACATGAGGAGAATGTGCAAACTGCACACAGACAGTGACCTAAACCGGGTATTGAACCTGGGTCCCCGGAGCTGTGAAGCAACAGTGTTAACTAGTGTGCTACCATGCCGCCCATGAAAGAAAATGCAAACAAAATGGCAAAGATTAGTGGGAACCTAGACGATTGGGAAATCTTTAAAGGTCAGCAGAAAGCCACGAAAAAGCTATAAAGAAAGGTAAGATGGATTGTGTAAATTAACTCAGAATATAAAAACAGATAGCGAATGTTTTTATGAATATATAAAATGAAAGTAAACCATTGGTCCTTTAGAGGACGAGAAGGGGAATGTAAACTTGGAAATGAGAAAATGGCTGAGGCTTTGAACAGGTAGTTTGTATTGGTCTTCACAGGTTTGCAGGTGCAGCAGGTAATTAAGAAGGCAAATGGCATTTTGTCCTTCATTGCTAGAGAGATGGGGCTTAAAACAACAAGATTATGTTATGTATAAGGTGTTGGTAAGGCCATGCTTGGAGCACTGTGTACAGTTTTGGTCTCCTTACTTGAGAAAGGATATACTGGCTTTGGAGGGGTTGCAGAGGAGATTTACTAGGGTTGATTCCGGGGTTGAAAAGATTGGTTTATGAGGAGAGATTGAGTAGACTGGGGCAATACTCATTCAAATTCAGAAGAATAGAACATAGCACATAGAACATTACAGCGCAGAACAGGCCCTTCTGCCTTCGATGTTGCGCCGACCAATATAAAAAGCAATGCCCCTCCAAACTAAACCATTCCCTTCTCCTCCATATACTTATCAACTAACCTCTTAAACGCCACCAAACTTGGCGCGTCTACAACTGCTGCAGGCAGGGCATTCCACTCCCGAACCACCCTTTGGGTAAAGAACCTACCTCTGATATCCGTCCTATAACTATCACCCTTAATTTAAAGCTGTGTCCCCCCGTGCTAGCTTTCTCCATCCTAGGAAAAAGGCTATCACTGTCCACCCTATCTAAACCTCTACTCATCTTATATGTTTCGATAAGGTCCCCTCTTAGCCGCCTCCTTTCTAACGAAAACAACCTCAAATCCCTCAGCCTCTCTTCATAAGACCTGCCCTCCATACCCGGCAACATCCTGGTAAACCTCCTCTGTACCCTCTCCAATGCCTCAACATCTTTCTTATAATGTGGGGACCAGAACTGCACACAATACTCCAAGTGCGGCCGCACTAGAGTTTTGTACAGTTGCAACATGACGTTGCGGCTCCGAATTTCAATCCCCCTACCAATAAAAGCTAAGACTCCATATGCCTTCTTAACAACCTTCTCGACTTGACTGCCTACTTTCAGGAATGAAGGGAGGTCTTTTGAAACATAAGATTATGAAGGGAATAGATGAGATAGAAGCAGGGAAGTTGTTTCCACTGGTGGGTGAAACTAGAACTAGGAGGCATGGCCTCAAAATAAGGAGAAGCAGAGTTAGGACTGAGTTGAGGAGGAGTTTCTTCACACAAAGACTTGTGAATCTGTGGAATTCCCTCGCCAGTGAAGCAGCTGAGGCTACCTCATTGAGTGTCTTTAAGGCAAGGATAGATAAATTTTTGAACAGTAAAGGAGTTAAGGGTTATGGTGAGTGGGCAGATAAGTGGAGCTGAGTCCATGAAACGATCGGCAATGATCTCATTGAATAGCGGAGCAAAGAACAAAGAACAAAACAGCATGGGAAACAGGCCCTTTGGCCCAATGAGCCCGCACTGCCACCCCGATGTTCCCACCTCTACCCGTGATCTCTGTCTATGTTTATAGATCTATGGATTAAAAACCAAATTTGAGACAATTTAGGGAGAATTTGTTTTGCCAATTAGCCTAAGAGCACATCTTTGGGATGTGGGAGGAAACCGGAGCACCCGGAGAAACCCACGCAAGCACGGGGAGAATGCGCAAACTCCCACAGACACAGGCCCAAATCCATGTATCTGCACAGCACAGCAATAGTCACAGAGCTGTCATGTTGCCCATCAAATGGTCCAGGTCAAGCGTACAATAACGACGTGAAGCACTAGGTTACTCTCAAAAAAAATCCAAGAGCAGCCCTCTCGTGACCCATCACGTGTATGCCCCTTGTTAGACAACAAGGTGGACCAAAGCACCTGTAGGATAAAAACAAATACATCAATATCATTATCTATTTACACACTTCCCAGGGACTTCCAAGCTCATGATCCCTATTTTAAATCAGTTTTCTATACCCCTCCATTCCCATTCTGTTCATGTGCCTATCTAAGTATTTCTTAAATAACTCCAGAGTGCCTGCCTCCACCACTTTACTTGGCAGCGCATTCCATACCCCCACCACCCTCTGTGTGAAAAAACTCCCTCTAGCATCCAAATTATACCTTACCCCCCTCACCCTAAGCCCGTGACCCCTCGTGCTATTTGAGTCCATCCTAGGAAAAAGCTTAACCCTGTTTACTCTATCTATACCCCTCATAATCTTGTACACCTCTATCAGATCTCCTCTAAGTCTACGTCTTTCTAAGGAAAACAGTCCCAATTTGCCTAACCTCTCCTCGTAACTGAGACCTTCCATACCAGGCAGCATCCTGGTAAACCTCCTCTGCACTCTCTCCAGACTCTCCACGTCCTTCCGGTAGTAGGGCGACCAGAACTGGACGCAGTATTCCAAATGAGGCCTAACCAACGTTTTATACAACTGCGACATTAAAGGCCAGCTCTTGTACTCTATACCCCTTCCTATAAAGGCTAGCATACTATATGCTTTCTTCACAACCTTCTCCACTTGCTCTGCCACCTTCAGAGACTTGTTCACCTGCATCCCCAGGTCCCTCTGCGTTTCTATACTCTTAATAGGTCTACCCTTTATCATATACCTCCCCTTACATTCTTTCTCCCGAAATGCATCTCCTCACATTTATCAGGATTAAATTTCATCTGCCATCTATCTGCCCAAGCTACCAGCCTATCTATGTCCTGCTGCTTCGCCTGACAATGCTCCTCACTATCTTCTCATTGTTTTCTGGGACAGAGTGTTTGGAAATGCTGGTGGCTGAGTCTGAATTTTTCAATTTGCTTTTTTTTCTCTCTGTTTTTGAATGCTGTTTGCTGCTGTAGTTAGGTGTGGGGCTAGCTGGGAAGGAAACTGGGGAGTATAAAAAGAAAGTGACTGTAGACAGCGGGCAGCATCGGGAGCGGGCAGTGGAGTGAGTAGGGAAGCAGAATGAGATATAAGGGCTTTGGCTCGTGGGGCTTGGGCGAGAGCAGGCTTATGCACAGTGTGCTACTGGTTTTCCAGTTGCATTCACACTCCAAAGGTGTTCATGACAATGGCAGGGATTAAGGGAAGACGCCTCACCTGTGTATGGTGTCATATAGAACATAGAACATAGAACATTACAGCGCAGTACAGGCCCTTCGGCCCTCGATGTTGCGCCGGCCAGTGGACCCTCTAACCTAAACTATTCCAATATCATCCATATGCCTATCCACCGAACATTTGAATGCCCCCAAAGTAGGCGAGTCCACAACTGCTGCAGGCAGGGCGTTCCACGCCCTCACCACCCTCTGTGTAAAGAACCTGCCTCTGACATCCGTCCTATAACTACCACCTCTTAATTTAAAGTTATGTCCCCTCGTGTTGGTCATCACCATCCGAGGAAAAAGGCTCTCACTATCCACCCTATCCAGTCCTTTGATCATCTTATACGCCTCAATTAGGTCACCGCGTAACCTTCTTCTCTCTAATGAAAATAACCTCAGTCCCTCAGCCTTTCCTCATAAGGCCTTCCCACCATACCAGGCAACATCCTGGTAAACCTCCTCTGCACCCTTTCCAATGCTTCCACATCTTTCCTATAATGCGGCGACCAGAACTGTACGCAATATTCCAAGTTCGGTCGCACCAGAGTTTTGTACAGTTGTAACATAACCTCACGGCTCCTAAATTCAATCCCTCTACCAATAAAAGCTAACACACCGTACGCCTTCTTAACAACTTTATCAACCTGGGTGCCAACTTTCAAAGAGCTATGTACTTGTACCCCAAGATCCCTCTGCTCGACAACACTATTAAGGGTCCTTCCATTAGCCCTATATTTCATATGCCTGTTATTCCTACCAAAGTGAATCACCTCACACTTATCCGTATTGAATTCCATTTGCCACCTCACGGCCCAGCTCTGCAACCTATCTATGTCCCTCTGCAAACTGTAACATCCATCCTCGCTGTCTACAACTCCCCCCACTTTGGTATCGTCAGCAAATTTACTAATCCAACCCTCTACACCCTCATCTAGGTCATTTATAAAAATGACAAACAGCAGTGGCCCTAAAACAGATCATTGAGGTACACCACTTGTAACTGCACTCCAGGTTGAATATTTCCCATCAACCACCACCCTCTGTCTTCTATCAGCTAGCCAATTCCTAATCCAAATGCTAAATCACCTTCAATCCCATGCATCTGCACTTTCTGCAGTAGCCTACCATGGGGAACCTTATCAAACGCTTTGCTAAAATCCATATACACTACATCAACTCCCACTACATGTGGGAGTTGCTGGAGACAAGACCTCTCCCAAAAGTCCACATATGCTTCAAGTGTTTGGAACTGCAGCATTTGAGGGCTTGGGTCAGGCAACTACAGCGGCAAATGGAAGATGCATTTTTAGTCAGACAGAACAAGGCAATCATGGAAGGGAGGCAGAGTAAGGTGGCGGACCCGGAGCCTCAAGGGGGGGAACCTGACCCCTACAGGTGATTACTGTCAGGAAGGGGAAAAAGGAGAGGGGAGACAGTCCAAAGACTTCCCCAGTGGCAGCCCCCCAAAATATCGAGGGCGGAGGGGTAAAAAAGGCAAGGCACGAGGACCAGAGTACCTCAAAGGGGAGGAAAGAGGCTAGAAGGGAGATAGTGGTGGGGGATGGGAGGGTTAAAGGAATAGATAGGCACTTCTGTGGTCCAAGGCGGGACTCCAGGATGGTAGTTTGCCTCCCTGGAGCAGGGGTGCAAGATGTGTGTCTGACAGGGTAGAGGGCATTTTGAAGGGGGAGGGGACTCAGGCGGATGGATTATTCATGTAGGAGAGAAGGATGTAGGAAGGAAGAGCAGGGAGGATATACGAAGGCAGTTCGGGGAGTTGGGGGATAGGCTGAAGAGCAGGGCCTCCAGGGTGGCGATCTCAGGGCTGCTTCTCGGGCCGGGTAATAGCAGAGCTAGGAGAAATGAGATCCTACAGCTGAATGCGTGGCTGAAGGACTGGTTTAGGACAGAAGAGTTGAGGGGCCAGATGGCCTACTCCTGCTCCTAGTTCTGTCACCAATCTTGGTGTCATCTGCAAACTTACTAACCATGCTTCCCAAATTCCCATCCAAATCATTAATATAAAAGGCAAATAACAGTGAACCCAGCACCGATCCCTGAGGCACATCCCTGGTTACAGGCCTCCAGTTTGAAAAGCAACTCTCTATAATCACCCACTGGCTTCTGTCTTCAAGCCAATTTTGTATCCATTTAGCTACTTCACCTTGGGTCCTGTGAGATTTAATCTTATGCAGCAGTCTTCCATGCAGTACCTTGTCAAAGACTTTGCTAAAATCCACAGAGACAACATCAACTTCATTGTCATCATCTATCTTCTTGGTTACCCCTTCAAAATACTCAGTCAAATTTGTGAGATGTGATTTTCCACTCACAAATCAATGCTAATTATCCCTAATCAATCCTTGCCCCTCTAAATGCCAGTAGATCCTGTATGTCAGAATACCTTCTAACAACTTACCCACTACAGATGTTAGGCTCACTGGGCATGTAGTTCCCAGGCTCTTCCCTGTAGCCCTTCTTAAACAAAGGCACAACATTTGCTACCCTCCAATCTTCAGGCACATCGTCTGTGGCTGTCGATGATTCAAATACCTTTGTTAGGGGACTCGTAATTCCCTCCCTAGTCTCCCACAATGTCTTGGGATAGACTTCATCAGTTCCCGGGCATTTATCTACCTTGATGAGCTTTGAGGCTTCCAGCACCACTTTCTCTGTAATATGTACATTCCTCAAGAAATTTATTTCCTATTTATTTCCCCAAGTTCCCTAACATCCATGCCTTTTTCAGTAATGAATACTGATGAGAAATATTCATTTAGGATCTCACCCATCTCTTGCAGATGACAGATTATCTTGTTACTCTTTTGCCCTTTATGTATTTGTAGAAGCCCTTTGGACTCTCCTTTGTCTTATCTGCCAAAGAAATCTTGTGGCCCCTTTTTGTTCTCCTGATTTCTACCCAGATTATTGCAGGAGATAAAGGGAGAAATAGCTGGGGCCTTAATAGATACCTTCACATTCTCTGACCACAGGCAATGTCCAGAGGATTGAAGAATAGTCAATGTTGTTCTTTTGTTTAAGAAAGGAAGCAGGGATAATCCGGGAGATTATAACCTGATGTCAGTGGTGGAGAAGCATTTGGGAAAATACTGAGGGAAAGGATATAGGCACATTTGAAAGAAAATAAACCAGTTACTAACAGACAACATGGTTTTGTTTGGGGAAGAGCATATCTCACTAATTTGATTGAGTTTTTTGAAGAGGTGACAAAGATGAGGGAAAGGCTATGGATGTAACTTATATGATTTTAGCAAGGAATTTGACACATGGAAGACTGGTACCAAAGATAACATCACATGGGATTCAGGGTATGCTGGCTAGATGGATACAGAGGTGGTTTGGTTATAGAAGAAGTGTACCGACAACTAAACAATGAGAAACACTACAGACAGTTACCAGCAGATCCGACCAAAGAACACACTCGTCAACTCAACACTCTGATCGAAACCCTTGATCCGGACCTTCAGAACACCCTCCTGGCTCTCATTCCACGTACTCCCCGCATTGGAGATCTCTACTGCCTCCCAAAGATACACAAGGCAAACATACCCGGCCGTCCCATCGTATCGGGCAATGGGACCCTGTGTGAGAACCTCTCCGGCTATATCGAGGCATCCTGAAACCCATTGTACAAAGAACCCCCAGCTTTTGTCTTGACACTACGGACTTCCTACAGAAACTCAGCACACATGGAGCAGTAGAACCAGGGACACTCCTTGTCACAATGGATGTCTCGGCGCTCTACACCAACATCCCCCACGACAATGGTATTGCTGCAACTGCCTCAGTACTCAATGCCAACAACTGCCAGTTTCCGGATGCAATTTTACAACTCATCCGCTTCATCTTGGAACACAATGTCTTCACCTTCAACAATCAGCTTTTCATCCAGACACACGGAACAGCCATGGGGACCAAATTCGCACCTCAGTATGACAACATCTTCATGCACAGGTTCAAACAAGACTTCTTCACCACACGAGATCTTCAACCAAGGTTATATACTAGATACATTGATGACATCTTTTTCCTTTGGACTCATTGTGAACAATCATTGAAACAACTGTATGATGATATCAACAAGTTCCATCCCACCATCAGACTCACCATGGACTATTCTCCAGAATCAGTTGCATTCTTGGACACACGCATCTCCATCAAGGACGGTCACCTCAGCACCGCACTGTACCGCAAACCGACAGACAACCTCACAATGCTCCACTTCTCCAGCTTCCACCCTAGACATGTTAAAGAAGCCATTCCCTATAGACAAGCCCTCCGTATACACAGAATTTGCTCAGATGAGGAGGATCGTGACAGACACCTCCAGACACTGAAGGATGCCCTCGTGAGAACAGGATGTGGTGCTCGACTCATCGATCGACAGTTCCAACGTGCCACAACGATAAACCGCACTGATCTCCTCAGAAGACGAACACGGGACAAGGTGGACAGAGTACCCTTTGTTGTCCAGTACTTCCCCGGAGTGGAGAAGCTACGACATCTTCCCCGGAGTCTTCAACATATCATTGATGATGATGAACATCTCGCTAGGGCCATCCCCACCCCCCCACTTCTTGCTTTCAGACAACCGCACAAACTCAAACAGATCATTGTTCGCAGCAAACTACCCAACCTTCAGGAGAACAGTGACCACAATACCACACAACCCTGCCACAGCAACCTCTGCAAGACATACCGGATCATAGACATGGACGACATCATCAAACGTGAGGATACCATTCACCAGGTGCACGGTACATACTCTTGCAACTTGGCCAATGTTGTCTACCTAATACGTTGCAAGAAAGGATGTCCCAAAGCATGGTACATTGGGGAGACCATGCAGACACTACGACAGCGGATGAATGAGCATCGCTCAACAATCACCAGCCAAAACAGTTCCCTTCCTGTGGGCGAACACTTCAGCAGTCATGGGCATTCGGCCTCCGACCTGCGGGTAAATGTTCTTCAAGGGGGCTTTCGGGATACACGACAGCGCAGAGTCGCTGAGCAGAGACTGATAGCCAAGCTCCGCACACATGAGGACGGTCTTAACAGGGATCTTGGCGTCATGACACACTATCTGTAACCCCCGTAACTTGCCTGGGTTAGCAAAAAACCTCACTTACTGTGCTGTCTGGAGAAAATACACAATTCTCTAACCAATGCTCAGGATTCCCTTCACACACATTGTTAGCCACTTTAACATTTGAATAGCAGGTTAGATGTAAGGATTTGCATTCTAATCAGCAATCTCTGACTGTCTGTGCTGATGTGTGCTATTGCAGACCAGAAAACTGCATTTGCCTGAGGAAGACACGGAGTGTTGAAAGCTCGCAATTTTACTATCAAATAAATCGGTTGAATTAAAAATTGGTGTTGCTAAATTCTTACTTGGTTATAGAAGACAGAGTAGCAGTGGGTGTTTTTCAGAATGGAGATCTGTAGCTAGTGGTATTCCATAGGGGTCAGTGCTGGATCCTCTGTTGTTTGTAATGTACACAAATGATCTGGAGGAAAATGTGGGTGGTCTGATTAGTATGTTTGTAGATGACATGAAAATTGGTGGAGTTGCTGATAGTTCCAGGGATTGTCAGAGTATACAACTGGATACAGATATCTTGGAGACTTGGGCATAGAAATGGCAGATGGAGTTTAATCCAGATAAATGCAAGGGGATGCAATTTGGAGGATCAAATTTAGGTGTGAATTATATAATAAATGGCAGAACATAAGGAATATTAAAATACAGAGGGATCTGGGTGTGCAGGTCCACAGTTCCCCAAAAGTAGCAACACAGGTGACCAAGGTGATTAAGAAGACATTTGGCATGTCGCCTTCATTGGCCAGGGCAGTGAGTACAAGAACTGCGAAATCATGTTGCAGCTATATAAAACTTTGGTTGGGCCATATTTGAAGTATTGCATGCAGTTCTGGTCGCCACACTACCGAAGGACGTGGAAACTTTGGAGAGAGTGCAGAGAAGGTTCACCAAAATATTGCCTGGTCTTGAAGTTGTTGACTATGAGGAGAGGTTGAATGAACCAGAATTGTTTTCATTGAAAAGACAGAGGTTAAGGGGGGACCTGATAGTGTATACAAAACTATGAGAAGCATAGACAGGGTGGATAGTCAGAGGCCTTTTCCTAGGATGGAAGCATCAATTACAAGGGGGCACATGTTGAAGGTGAGAGAAGGAAAGTTTAAGGGAGATGTGCAGGGGAAGTATTTCACACAGAGAGTGGTGGATGCCAGAGGAAGTAATGAAAGCAGGCAAATTAGCAACATTTAAGAGACATCTGTCTGGATACATGAATAGGGAGGGAATTGAGAGATACAGATTGAGTAAGGGCAGAAGGTTTTCTTTAGTTTAGTTAGGGCATCATGATTAGCTCGGAGGGCTGATGGGCATGTTCCTGTACTGTATTTTTCTTTGTTTTTTGTACTCAGAAGCTCAGCATTTGTGGAAAGAGAAACCAAAGTTAACCAAAGTTAACCGTTCAAATCGATCTTTTTGTGAATGTTGATGAAATTTCTTTTTACCAGCTCCAAAGTTTGAGAATGTAGACATTTTTGTAACATCATCTTGCTCCCTTAATTTTCTCCACCAACTGACTTATTGGGCAGAATACCTTTTTGTCTAAGTGGGATGGCAAATAGTCCTGGTGGCGCCCTTCCCATTGGACAGAATAGCGGAAACTCACGCATGATTCTGCCTTTGAAGCTTATTAATTATGCATGAACATGTATCTCTCCGGATCACCTTGCGGGCTGGAAGCTGATTTCAGCCAGCAGTCAGCTGGTAAATTCAAAAATCCCAGCACTATATTAAAAAAACAGTTCAACACAAACATCTCGCTCTCTCCAGCCCATCTGTCTTCATCAGACCGTGCACAATGCCTGGAACTTAGAAACAAAATGCTACCAATCCCAAAAAGAAATCTGCAAACCAATTCAGTCTCCCTCGAGGCCTTGATCACAGGAGTCTCGGCACAGAGGCATGTCTTCTATCCAGGAATGACTCCAAGAAGCTCTCCATAGTCACTTCTCCAACCTGGGAAGCCAAGGCCCAGGATATCAGCTGGGAACTGGGTCTGACGTGCTACATAGTGTAGGAAGCAAATGAATGGTCTTAATTGCTTCGTGAGGATATGGCATCTCTCAGCTCCCTGCACTATCAAACTCTCAGCATGGCATTATGAACTAAAATGACTATTCTCTTCATGGATCTGACACCTTCATTTGTGTGAGACATCATCACTCATTCTGTCATAGACACTTTCATATGTTTTTTCTGGGCTCACCACAAATACAGATAACATGCGTTTCACCCAGTCTCTGTTCCCTCTGATCACATGCTGTTCTTTCACCTTCATACATACCAAGTTGGCACACAACAAGAGGGAGCAAACCAGAGGGCAGACAGCAGAGATCTTTACTCTCATAGGATTTAAAAAGTTACAGCCAAGCAGGCTGGGAAGGATAGGGACCATTCCTATGGGGAAAGGGAGTTTGGCCTCTTTCAACAACAGAGTACAGAACACAGCCTCATCACTTCATCGAATCCTGACAATCATAATGAGTCAAATGTACTCTGAAATAGCTTCAGCTTATCCACCATACCTGCCATTTCTATCTTGCATGCACATGCAAATCATTGCTAGTCAGGCACCAAAGCAGTGGCTAAAACTTTAAAACATGTCTGAGGATGAGGGGACTCAGAAAGAATTGATACAGAATTCAAGGCAGAGAGACATGCCTCAGTGGAAAGTAGTTCAAGATTAGACTTGGGATCACTTTCTGGAGAACACCTCATTGACAAATTCCCATCAAATTTACAGGCAGTGACAGCCCAGGTCTCTGGCACTCTGAGGGCTACTGGAGATCAGCCACCTGCTCAGTCCCAGGCATACAGTGAGCCTCCAGTAGTGGCTGTCAATTCTGGTGGTGATTCAATGGCAAACAGTGGAACTTTGGGCAGAGTTTTGAGAGTCATGTATCAGACTGGAGTGAATGTTGAAGGAATATCTCCACATTCTGTTGATTGTGGCTCCAACATGTGATTGCCTCAAGGCCATCATGTGAAGGTGGGTGACCATCATTTGATTTGATTTGATATTGTCACATGTATTGGTATACAGTGAAAAGTATTGTTTCTTGTATGCTGTAGAGTCAGAGCATATCGTTCATAGAGAAAGAAACGAGAAATTACAGAACGTATACAGTCGTATACTACAGTATGAATAGCTACAGTCACAGCTAAGGTGTAGAGAAGGACCAGCTTAATGCAAGGTAGGTCCATTAAAAAATTTGATGGCACCCAGGAAGAAGCTGTTCTTGAGTCAGTTGGTAGTGACCTCAAACTTTTGCATCTTTTTCCCGACAAAAGAAGGTGGGAGAGAGAATGTCCAGTGTACGTGGGGTTCTTAATTATGCTGGCTGCTTTGCCAAGGCAATGGGAAGTGTAGACAAATTCAGTGGATGGGAGGCTGGTTTGCGTGATGGATTGGGCTACATTCACAATCTTTTATATTTTCTTGCAGTCTTGGGCAGAGCAGGAGCCATATGAAGCTGTGATACAGCTAGAAAGAATGTTTTCTATGGTGCATCTGTAAAAGTTGGTGAGAGTTGTAGCAGATATGCCAAATTTCCTTAGTCTTTTGAAAAAATAGAGGCGCTGTTGGGTTTTTTTGGGTGTTGGCATGGGGGGACCAGAACAAGTTGTTGGCGATCTGGACACCTAAAAACTTGAAGCTCTTGACCCTTTCTACTTTGTCCTCACTGATGTAGATGAGGCATATTCTCCTTTTCCTGAAGTCAATGACAATCTCCTTTGTTTTGTTGACATTGAAAGAGAGATTATTGTTGCTGCACCAGTTCACCAGATTTTGTAACTCATTCCTGTACTCTGTGTCATCACTGTTTGTGTCATCAGCAAACTTGAAAATCGAGTTGGAGGGGAATTTAGCCACACAATCACACAAATAAGGAGTGTAATAAGGGGCTGAGAACAGAGCCTTGTGGGGCACCTTTGTTGAGGATGATCATGGCGGAGGTATTGTTGCCTATCCTTACTGATTGGGGTCTGTGAGTTAGAAGTTCAGGATCCAGTCACAGAAGGAGGAGCAGAAGCCGAGGTCATGGAGTTTGGAGATGAGTTTCGTAGAAATAATTATGTTGAGGCTGAGTTGTAGTCAATAAATAGGCATCTGACATAAGTGTCCTTTGTTATCTAAGTGTTCCAGGGCCAGGGCGATGGCATCTGATGTGGACCTGTTGCAGCGGTAGGCAAATTGTAATGGATCCAAGTAATCGGGAAGGCTGGAATTGATTCGTTCCATGATGGATGTCAGAGTCACAAGATAATAGTCATTCAAGCACTCTGCTTGGTTTTTCTTAGGTATTGGGATGATGGTCATCGTTTGAAACAGGTGGTCATCTTTTGAAGCAGATTGTTGTAAAAGAGATTGAAGATGTCTGTGAATACTCAGAATACATGGAGACCTTCTTCCATCAGATCTTGTCAGATTTATGCTTGGCCCTGCACTCCATGACCACACATTTTGGTGGGCATCATCAGAATATAAGCCACATGGAGACCAGATAGCTTCACCTCCCCATCCATCACCCGCAGGAATCAGGCTGGGCCTCCTGGTATCTACAGGAAGAATGAGTGTAAGCCAGATACCCAAGAGCAGTCACTCATGTAACTCCAAGGATGTGTAGCTGCACAGATGCCCTCTGCTTGTGCCCTCACGCACTCTGCTGCTGAGGACATTTCTGTCTTGAGCAGGAAACTCTTCTTAGGCTGCGGCCTCTGGACTTCAGGCCACCAGAGAATATCCATCAAAATCATCACAAGCACCAGAACATAGCAGTCAGCAGGCTGCCTCTGTCCCTGCTGCAGCTTTTAGTGTTTCACAAAATCATAATGGTAAGGTTAGGAGAGTGAAATGAATCAATCAATCCATCATCTGCAGGAGTCAGGCTGGGCTGACTGGTATCGTTTGGACTCATGTTGAACAATCACTGAAACATCTATATGATGACATCAACAAGTTCCACCCCACCATCAGACTCACCATAGACTACTCTCTGGAATTGGTTGCATTCTTGGACACACGCATCTCTATTAAGCATGGTCACCTCAGCACTTCACTGTACCACAAGCCCACAGATAACCTCATGATGCTCCACTTCTCCAGCTTCCACCCTAAACACCTTAAAGAAGCCATCACCAACGGATAAGCCCTCCGTGTTTTGAAGATCTGCTCAGATGAGGAGGATCGCAGCAGACACCTCCAGACACTGAAAGATGCTTTCATAAGAACAGGATATGGTGTTCGACTCATCGATCAACGTTCTGACGTACCACAGCAAAAAACCGCACCGACCTCCTCAGAAGACAAACACGGGACATGGTGGACAGTGTATTCTTCGTCATCCAGTACTTCCCTGGAATGGAGAAGCTATGACATCTTCTCCGGAACTTTCAACATGTCATTGATGAAGATGAACATCTCATGTGAGAACACCATCCACCAGGTACATGGTACATACTCTTGCAATTCAGCCAATGTTGTCTACCTGATACACTGCAGGAAAGGATGTCCTGAGGCATCGTACATTGGGGAGGTCATGCAGACTCTACGACAGACTGAATGACACAGCTCGACAATCAGCAGGCAAGACTGTTCTCTTCCTGTTGGGAACACTTCAGCGGTCATGGGCATTCGGCTTCTGATCTTTGGATAAGTGTCCTCCAAGGCGGCCTTCACAACTCACAACAGCACAGAGTCGTTGGGCAGAGACTGATAGCCAAGTTTCACACACGTGAGGATGGCCTCAACCGGGATTTTGGATTCATGTTGCACTATCAGTAACCCCCATGACTTGCCTGGACTTGCAAAATCTCACTAAGTGTCCTGTCTGGAGACAATACACAACTCTTTAAGCTATGCTTAATGCTGTCTCCACTCACATTGTCTGTACCTTTTAAGGCTTGGTTAGCTGTAAAGACTCGTATTCCAATCAGTATTCTGTAAATTGAGTTTGTGTCTTTTTATGCCTGTTTGTGAACAAAACTCCCACTCACCTGATGAAGAAGCAGTGCTCCGAAAGCTAGTGATGTTTGCTACCAAATAAACCTGTTGGACTTTAACCTGGTGTTGTGAAACTTCTTATTGTGTGTTTCCCAGCCCAATGTCAGCATCCCCACATCCCATCTGGTATCCACAGGGAGAGTGAGTGTAAGCCAGATACCCAGCAGCATCTACTCATGTCACTCCAAGATGTGTAGCTGCACAGAGTTCCCTCTGCCTGTGTCCTCACTAACTCTGCTGCTGAGGACATTTCTGCCTTGAGCAGGTGACTCTTGTCAGGCTGTGGTCTCTGGGCCTCAGGCCACCAGAGAACGTTGACTAAAGTCGCCACAAGCATCAGAACATAGCAGTCAGCAGGCTGCCTCTACACCTGCTACAGCTTTTAATGCAGCGCAGAGTCATAATGGTAAGATTAAGAGAGTGAAATGAATCAGTATCATCTCTAGTTCACAGGAATGCTATCATTGTAAGTAAATTGTTCTTGTTGACATTTGTTGGAAGAGTGTATGAATACCAACTGAAGGTGTTTTGATTTTGTACTTTACAATCCTCTTATCTGAAGGTCTAGCCATCCTCTCACTCAGTGAAAGTGTCTCATTATAAGATTAACAACCATTTGATTTCAATTTCATTGCAATTAGTGTTTGGACATCTTGTGTCATTTAATTCTTTATTAGGAGTGCATGACTGGAAAGTTTTGAATTTTTATCGTTTAATGAGCAGCTATGGTTGAGGGCAGCTCATCAACATCTGTGTCTCCTCACTATTAGCGTCCAAACCCAAGCCATGTACTTTTGGATGAGTCCTAAGATGGTCCACATGTCATTTGCGGCAATATTTCCACCGTTAGATGGTGTCGAAAGAGTCAGGCCTTGTCACACCACTGTTGTTCCTTCACAGGACTTGGCATTTACAAAGTGTTACATTTATGGACTCCCAACCTATATATCGGAGTGCGCATGCATTTCCTTCCAGTAAATGATGTGGTATCCTTTTGACCCTTTTGTTTGACAGCGCTAAAAGCATCCTTATTGAAGTATATCTTTCAAGTCCTTGGTCTTCCCTTTGCTTTCTCTCATCCACTTCCTTCTTTCCTTTGCCTTCCATCATGTACTCTTGCATTTGCCTCCCCTACACTTGCACAGCTCCCCCTACGGTCAAACCTCAGTCTGTGAGTGTAGAAGCTGCATGAGTTCTATAGCACGTGCTGTCCAGACAGGAAACTGTGTCAGGCACTGAGAGCAGCAGACCACTGCACTCCACAACCCCAGGTATAGTGGAGATCTGAGCCGATGAAAGGGAAGGATCCCTGAATCCAGCAGCACAGGGGTCCCCATAGGAAAAACTCAGCACAGAGCTGGAAGGCATGAACCAGTCTGCCCCAGCAGTGTGGTGAGAGTGCTTACTGGAGCGGCACACCAGTATGGCAAGTGTGCTATGTATGTTGTACTCACCTCAAAGTCACAAACACACTGAAGTCCAATTTGTGCACACCACTCAATTGCAAACCAGTTTAAGATTGATGTGATTTCCCACTGGCATATTGGATTATGGAGTGCAATTGTTTTAATGAGTATTCATGAGATGCAAATGAATGTAAATTGCATTCACCTCAGCAGGAAGTGGGACAACCAGTCCACCATTAATCTGCCATGATGAGATTGCAAACTGTTTTTACATCAGTGTGTTTCCATTTTTTGGCTTGCGCTGGTTTCTCCACTTCCACATGTCACCAAATCTGCTGTGGGCACAAAAGAAGAATTCTGGCCATTGCCTCTATTTTTTAATCAGTGCAGGAATTGATCGCTTTTAACTAGACAAATTACAAATAAAGTTGTGTTCTGTAACCTGAGGATTTCTTATTTATTCCCTTTTATTTCTCTATAGATATTGCAGAAAGTTTATTCCATGATGTACCAGATTGCAGTATGTTTTATTTTGGATACGCTGATCAACCTCACAAACGAAATCTGGTCCAACGCAGAAAAGAGTTAAACTGGTATAAGAGGAGCAATTTGAATGTGAATGACATAAAACCAGATGTAGGAACTACAGTGTCCCCGAGATGTGGTTTAACAGGTTGGTAATAGCACCTTAAATTGTATGGTGGAAGTGAAAAATTAAGGCTCTCAAAGTCAATTCACCTTTGTGTAACCATCAGTTACTTAGTCACATCACATCAATTACATCTTAATTGGGATCAGTTACTTCAATGCAATTGTTTCTACACACCACCATCTTACCTATTTATCTTACATGTTTACCTTAACCCGAGGTTCTCAAAGTCTTTCTGACCCTCATAGTACACACTGACACCAATGATTAGCCCCCAATCTCTGACTATTCCCTAACTACCCCCCATTAACTTTCCTTCTGCTCTATACTTGCCCACCCCATTATACTTCAGAATCCACTGACCAACCCCCTGATTACCTGTGCACTGACAATCTTGGCAACATGCCGTACTACACTGGGTCTCAGGAACACATTGCACTACACTGAGGCCTCGGGAGCACGCTGCATGCACTAAAGGCCTCAGGAACACACTGCACTGAAGGTTTTGGGAACACACTTCATGGCACTGAGAGCTTTGGGAAGACACTGCACTGAAGACTTTGGGAACACACTTCATGGCACTGAGGGCCTTGGGAAGACACTGCACTGCACTGAGGGCCTTGGGAACACTGCACTACTCTGAGGGCCTTGGGAAGACACTGCACTGCACTGAGGGCCTTGGGAAGACACTGCACTGCACTGAGGGCTGTGGAAGACACTGCACTGCACTGAGGGCCTGGGAAGACACTGCACTGCACTGAGGGCCTTGGGAAGACACTGCACTGCACTGAGGGCTGTGGGAAGACACTGCACTGCAATGAGGGCCTTGGGAAGACACTACACTGCACTGAGGGCCGTGGGAAGACACTGCACTGCACTGAAGGTCTGGGGAACACACTACACTGAGGGCCTTGGGAAGACACTGCATTGCACTGAGGGCCTTGGGAACACACTGCATTGAGGGCCTCGGGAACACTCTGCATTGCACTCAGAGTCTGGGGAACACACTGCATTGAGGGCCTTGGGAACTCTGCACTGCATTGAGGGCCTTGGGAAGACACTGCACTGCACTGAGGGCATTGGGAAGACACTGCACTGCACTGAAGGTCTGGGGAACACACTACACTGAGGGCATTGGGAAGACACTGCACTGCACTGAGGTTTGGAACACACTGCATTGAGGGCCTCGGGAACACTCTGCATTGCACTCAGGGTCTGGGGAACACACTGCATTGAGGGCCTTGGGAACACTGCACTGCATTGAGGGCCTTGGGAAGACACTGCACTGCACTGAGGGCATTGGGAAGACACTGCACTGCACTGAAGGTCTGGGGAACACACTACACTGAGGGCCTTGGGAAGACACTGCACTGCACTGAGGGCCTTGGGAACACACTGCATTGAGGGCCTCGGGAACACTCTGCATTGCACTCAGGGTCTGGGGAACACACTGCATTGAGGGCCTTGGGAACACTGCACTGCATTGAGGGCCTTGGGAAGACACTGCACTGCACTGAGGGTCTGGGGAACACACGTCACTGAGGGCCTTGGGAACACACTGCAATGCACTGAGGGCCTCAGGAACACACTGCACTGCACTGAGAGTCTAGGGAACACATTGCACGCTGCACTGAGAGCCTTGGTATCACCTTGCAGTGCACTGTGGATCTTAGGAACAAGTTGCACTAGGCCGTGGGGACATACTGCACTGCACTGGCCACTAGGAACATACTGCACTGGTTATTGAGAACATGCCACATTGCACTGAGGGCTTTGGGAACATGTTGCACTGTAATGGGCCTTGGGTACACGATGCACTGGGTCTTGGAAACATACTGCACTGGGCCTTGGTATCTGCTGCACTGCACTGAGATTGGGAACACAGTGCACGGCACTGGACATCTGGAACATGCTGCGCTGCACTGACGGCCTCAGAACACACTTCGCTGCACTGGGTCTTGAGAACACACTTCACTGCACTGACGGCCTCAGAACACACTTCACTGCACTGGGTCTTGGAAACACGCTTCACTGGACTGGGTCTTGGGAACATGCTTCACTGGACTGGGCCTTGGGAACATGCTCCACTGGACTGGGCCTCAGGAACACACGTCACTGCACTAGGTTTTGGGAATATGGTCCATTGCAGGCTTCAGGAACATGCTAAACATGCACTGAAGGCATCAGGAACACACTGCATTGAGGGCTTTAGGAACACGCTGCGCTGCACTGAAGGCATTGGGAACGCACTGGACTGCACAGAGGGCCCCTGGAACACACTTCGCTGAGGGCCTCTGGAATAACTGCACTGAGGGCCTCTGGAATAACTGCACCAAGGGCCTTGGGAACATTACATTGAGAGCATTTGGAACACACCACTGCACTGAGGGCCTTGGAAATACTTTGCACTACATTGAGGACCTTGGAAATACACTGCACTGAGAGCCTTGGGAACACACTGCACTGAGGGCCTGGAGAACACACTGCACTACGTTGAGGGCTTTGGAAATACACTGCACTGAGGGCCTTGGGAACACACTGCACTGCACTAACAGCTGCTGGAACGTGTTGCATTGCATTGAGGGCCTTGGAAACATGTTGCACTGCACTGAGGTCTTGGGAAAACACTGCACTGACAGCCTTGGGAACTTAACTGCACTGAGTGCCATGGGAACACACTGAACTGAGGGCCTTGGGAATACACTGCACTGAAGGCCTTGGGAACACACTGCACTGCACTGAGTGCCATGGGAACACAATGCACCGAGGGCCTCAGGAACATAGTACAGTGCACTGAGGGCATTGGGAATACACTGCACTGAGGGCTTTGGGAACACGCTACACTGGCTTTGGGTACATATTGCATTGTATGAAGGCCTCGGAACACACTGTACTGCACTGAGGACCTTGGGAACACACTGCACTGAGGACCTTGGGAACACACTGCACTGAGGACCTCGGGAACATACTGCACTGAGGACCTCAGGAACACACTGCACTGAGGGCCTCAGGAACACACTACACTGAGGACCTCAGGAACACACTGCACTGAGGGCCTCAGGAACACACTGCACTGAGGACCTCGGGAACACACTGCACTGAGGACCTCGGGAACACACTGCACTGAGGGCCTCGGGAACACACTGCACTGAGGACCTCGGGAACACACTGCACTGAGGACCTCGGGAACACACTGCACTGAGGGCCTCGGGAACACACTGCACTGAGGACCTCGGGAACACACTGCACTGAGGACCTCGGGAACACACTGCACTGAGGGCCTCGGGAACACACTGCACTGAGGGCCTCGGGAACACACTGCACTGAGGGCCTCGGGAACACACTGCACTGAGGGCCTCTGGAACGCACTGAGGACTTGGGAACACACTGCACTGAGGGCCTCGGGAACATACTGCACTGAGGACCTTGGGAACACACTGCACTGAGGGCTTCAGGTACACACTGCACTGAGGACCTTGGGAACACACTGCACTGAGGGCCTCAGGAACACATTGCACTGCACTGTGAGGGCATCTGGAATACACTGTACTGCACTGAGGCCTTGGAACAATTTGCTACACTGAGGGCCTTGGGAACACATTGTACTGTACTGAGGACCTTGGTATCATCTTGCACTACACTGTGGATCTTGGGAACAAATTGCACTAGGCCATGGGGACGTGTCGCACTGCACTGGCCGCTGGGAGCATGCTGCGCTGCACTGGTTATTAAGAACATGCTGCGCTGCATTGAGGGCTTTGGGTCCACGATGCACGTAGTCTTAGAAATATGCTGCACTGTACTGAGATTGGGAACATTCTGTACGGCACTGGACAGCTGGAATATGCTGCACTGCACTGACAGCCTCAGGACACACTTCACTGCACTGGGCCTCGGGAACACGCTCCATTGCACCGTGCCTTGAGAACACTGCACTGCAGTAGGCCTCTGGAATGCGTTGCACTGCACTGGAGGCATTGGGAGTGCACAAGCTTAGATACTGTAAGAAGCTGAATGTGAGATGCATCTTACATTTGAATGTCTTTGAAAACAGAAGCTTCCAAAGTAAGTGAGAGAAGTGCTTCATTGGAAGGACCTTCCAATTGATTGAAATGAGTGAAAACTGCATACTCTCCACTAATTGTCCCATTGTGTTTCTCAAAAGATTGAATATCTGTGTCAAGGTCACAAATCTGGAATTCTCTTCCTAACCTCACTGTCTCTCTCTCTCTACTATCTTTTCTCTTTTAACCTACCTTTTTGGTGAATCTTTTATCCAAATATATCATTACGCCAGGAACTAAAATTTGATGATATTCCTATAATGAACTTTGCAGTATTTCTCGCCAAATTTGCCAAATTCTTGCAAGTTGTTGTCAGAAAACCAGATTGTGAAAACAGATTTTACATTCATTTTCACTTCTAGTTCCTGTGGAACAGTGATTTTGACTGGAATTTGAACATATCTTATGTTTGTGCAGTCTATTTGTAATTAGTTAGTTATCCTCCAAGTCCTGGGTGGGACACATGGCCACAACAACATTCCTCCATTGGACCCTGTCTTGTGCCTCACTCCATGTATCTGTAATGCCAGCTTGTATTTAGCCCTGTTTGCATAAGTTTGCCATACAGGTGATGAATGAAAAGAATTATAGTTTTAAAAACAGAAATAATTTTGAATTCAAATTGATTACAGCTTCTGAATATGGCCATTCATTTAAAATGTCATTTTTTTTAGGAATTGGTGCTAGTCCGTATGTTATGAACTGCAATGTGACTATAGATACGCAGGATCTGAACATTGGTCAGCAAATTGCCAGTGCTATACGAGGAGTGAACCCTGGTGGCCTTCGAGGCATTCAAGCAATGGCCTTTCCTCATGAGGGTACTGTGGAGATAGCCTGTAATGTGGAGAGCTTTAAAGACAAACCTCCCTTGCCAATGACGGAAGAAAGCACAAAATATATTTCTTATTATATTCAGGGGGAAGAACACTTTTACTTTACTCCAGTATTGATAGAGAAGCAGATTAAAAAGTTGGCTGCTGGCTTTGGAGTTAAAACAGTTGGCACTGCATTAGTTGGGTTCACGCCCGAACACTGTAAATGCTTGGCAGAAGAGGCAATAAGGGAAGGGTGTGGAGAGTTCTGGAAGAAGCGTAAGACCATTACTATGTAAGAGAGGCATCGGTGGGTGATTAATGCCATGAAGCAATCATGTTCAAACTAATCATATCTCTCACCAGACAAATTCAATACACTGTGGTGAATTTTTTTGAGTCTTATTATTCCTGGAAAATATATGGGAAATGATTATAATATATGTATGACAGGAAATTAGATATATCACAGAAGTTATTTGAAATAGGGGCAAGTTCTTTTGAGATGGTAGATGGGCAATTGTTTTCCAAGATCTTGCCAATACCACTGTTGACATGACTCATGAGAAAGAATGAAAGTGGTCCTGGACTGTTTTATTCATTGATATTCTTTTCAAGACGTAATCTTTCTATTACTGAAGGCAATAGCCAATGTTTAGTTATACAGAAAACGTAGAAAATAGATGCAGATTCAGTATTTTGAGCCTATACAGTCATTCGATGTGATCCTGGCTGATCATGGGTGATTTTGATCCATCACACAAATAAACCTGTTGGACTTTAAGCTGGCGTTATGAGACTTCTTTCTGATTTTAATTTGCACATAAATAGGGCAAATCAAATTAGACACAATACCATGGAGGAAAAATTCCTGGAGTGTATACGGGATGGTTTTCTTGATCAATGTGTCAAGGAACCAACTGGAGAACAGACCATTTTAGACTGGATACTGTATAATGAGCTGGGAATCATTGACAGTCTAGCTGTATGAGACCCCTTGGGGATGAGTGACTATAATATGATAGAATTGTTTGTCAAATTGGAGAATGAAATAGTTGATTTAGAGGCTAGGATGCTGAACCTTAATAAAGGAAACTATGATGATATGACAGGCATTTCTGTGGCCGCAATCAAGACTCCAGGATGATGTGTTGTCTCCCTGATGCCAGGGTCAGGGATATCTCTGAGTGGTTGCAGGACATTCTTAAAAGGGAGAGTGAGCAGCTAAAGGTCATTGTACATGTTGGTACCCAACAACATATGTAGGAAAAGGGATGAGGTCCTGAAATGTGAATATAGAGAATTAGGCAGAAGGCTAAAGTGCAGGACCTCAAAAGTAGCAATTTTTGGACTACTCTCAGTGCCACATGCTAGTGAGAGTAGGAATAGGAAGATTAGGCAGATGAATGGCTTGAGGGCTGGTGCAGGAGGAAGAGATTTAGACATGTGCATCATTGGGATCTCTGCTGGGACAGGGCTGACTTGCTCAAGAGGGATAGGTTACACCTGAACTGGAGGGGGCTAATATCCTGGTGGGGAGATTTGCTAGAACCACTTGGGAATGTTTTAATTAGTTTTTTAGGGGGTGGGATCCAAAGCAGTGGGGAGACAGAAGAAAAGGTTGAGGACAGCCCAGAAGTTGAAGAGAGAACATCAAGTAGTAAAGGTAGCATCAGTAATCCTAGTGCTAGACAGATCAGGAAAAAACAGGGCAGAGAGCTAGGGAAGTCTAAATTAAACTTCATTTATTTCAATGCAAAAGGCCTGACAGGCAAGGCAGATGAACTCAGGGTATGGATGGATATACAGGACTGGGATATTATAGTAATTATTGAAACATTGATAAGAGAGAGACAGGACTGTTAGGTCAATGTTCAAGGGTATAGATGCTATAGGGAAGATAGAACAGGAGGTAAGAGAGGAGTTGCACTTTTGATAAGGAAAACATCATGGCAGTACTGAGGGGATATATCCCAGGGTTTGCCCACTGAGTATATATGGATTCAATTGAGAAATAAGAAGAGGGAAATCACTTTGATAGGATTGTACTATAGGCTCCCAAATAATCAGTGAGAAATTGAGGAGCAAATATATAAGGAGATTACAGATAGATCCAAGAAAAATAGAATGGTAATAGTGGGGGATTTTAACTTTCCCAACGTTGACTGGGACAGCCATAGTATTAGAGACTTAGATAGAGAGAGATTTGTTGAGTGTATTCAGGAGGAATTTCTCATTCAGTATGTGGATGGCCCAACAAGAGAGGGGGCAAAACTTGACCTCTTGGGAAATAATGAAGGGCAGGTGACAGAAATATTAGTGAGGGATCACTTACCAGTGACATTAGCTTTAAGATAGCAATGGAGAATGATTAGTCTGGCCCAAAAATTAAAATTCTAAATTGGGGCAAGGCCAATTTTGATGGTATCAGGCAGGAACTTTCAAAAGTTAATTGGAAGAGTCTGTGAGAAGCCAAAGGTAAGTGGGAAGCTTTCAAAAATATGTTAAGGATTCAGGATAAGCACATTCATAGAACATAGAACATTCCTCTTAGAGTGAAGGGCAAGGCTGGTTGAAGAAGGGAACCCTGGATAATTTGGGATATTGAGGTCCTGGTCAAGAAGAAGGAGCACATGACATGTATAGACAGCTGGATCAACTGGATCCCTTTGAAGAGTATTGAGGGTGCAGGACTAGAGTTAAGAGAGAAATCAGAAGGAAAAAGGGAACACAAGATTGTTTTGGCAGATAAGGCAAAGGAAAATCTAAAGAGCTTCTACCAATACATAAAGGCAAAAAAGTAACTGGAATAGAATCTCTTAATGTGCAGATCCACAAAAGATGGGTGAGATCCTAAGTGAATATTTCTCATCAGTATTTACCGTTGAGAAAAGAATAGATGTTAAGCAATGTGGGGAAATAAATAATGATGTCTTGAGGAGTGTACATATTGCAGAGAAGTAGGTCCTAGAAGTCTTAAAGGGAATCAAGGTAAATAAATCTTCAGGACCTGATGAAGTGTATCCCAGGACACTGTGGAAGGCTAGGGAGAAAATTGTGGGTTCCCGAGCAGAGATATTTGAATCATTGATAGTTACAAGTAAGGTGCTTTAAATTGGAGGGTGGCAAATATTGTGCTTTTGTTTGGGAAGGGCTGTGAGGAAAAGCCTGGGAACTACAAGCCGGTGAGCTTCATATCTGTAGTGGGTAAGTTGTTTGAAGGCATTTTGAGAGACAGGATCTATAAGCATTTAGAGATGCAAGGACTGATAAGGGATAGTCAGTATGACTTTGTGAATGAAAACACAAATTTGAGTTTTTTGAAGGGGTAACCAAGAAGGTAGATGAGGGGAGTGCAGTTGATATTGTCTACATGAACTTAAGCAAGGTATCACATGGTAAGTTGTTGCATAAGGTTAAATCTCACGAGATCCAGGGTGAGGTAGCCAAACTGACTCAAAATTGGCTTGATGACAGAAGCCAGAAGATGGTTGTAGAGGGTTGCTTTTTAAACTGGAGGCTTGTGACCAGTGGTGTCCCTCAGATATTGGTGTTGGATCCACTGATATTTGTTGTTTGTATTGATGGTTTGGATGGGAATTTAGTTGGCATTTAAAATTTAGTTAGTAAGTTAGCAGATGACACCAAGATTAGTGGCATAGTGGACAGTGAAGAAGGTGATCTAGGATTGTAATGGGATCTTGATCAATTGGACCAGTAGGCTGATGAATGGCAGATGGAATTTAACTTAGATAAATGTGATGCGATGCATTTTGGTTGATTAAACCAGGGCAGTTAATAGTAGAATGTTGGGAGAGTTATAGAACAAAGACCTAGGGGTATAAGTTCATAACTTCTTGAGAGTGGAGTTACAGGTGAACAGAGTGATAAAGAAGGCATTCAATATGCTTGGTTTCATTGGTCAGAACATTGAATACAGGAATTGGAATGTCTTGTTGAAGTTGCACAAGACATTGATGAGGCCACACAGTGTACCATTCTGGTCAGCTTATTATAGAAAGGATACTGTTAAACTAGAAAGAGTGCAGAAAAGATTTACTAGGATGTTACTGGGACATGATGGATTGAGTTATAAGGAGAGGCTGGATAGATTGGGACTTTTTTCTTTGGAGCATAGGAGGCTTAGAGGTGATCTTATAGAGGTCTATAAAATAATGTGGGGCATAAATCAACTAAATAGCCAATATCTTTTCCTAAAGGTAGAGGAGTCTATAACTAGAGTGCATAGATTTAGGGATGAGAGGGGAAAGATACAAAAATGTCCAGAGGGGTAATTTTTTGACAAAGAGGGTGGTGAGTGTCTGTAATAAGCTGCCAGAGGTAGCAATTAGAGATGGGTACAATTTTGTCTTTTAAAAAATGTTTAAATAGTTCCATGAATAAGATGAATGTAGAAGAATATGGGCCAAATGCCAGCAATTAGGATTATTTTAGGGATTAAAAAAAGGGGCAGCATGGATAAATCGGATCAAAGGGCATATTTCCATGTTGTAAACCTCTAAGAGACTTGAGTTGGCCTTGATAGATTGGGGAGAGTTAGTTAAAAGGGTGACAGCGGATAGGCAATGCAAGCGTTCAAGAAAGCATGGGGTAACTGCAGCAGTTGTCTATTTCTGTCAGACACAAAAGCAAAATGGGTAAGAGGGCCAATCCATAGTTCGCAAAGGAAATTAGAGAGGGAATCCAATCTAAGGAAGAATTATATAGATTCTTCCAAGAAAAATCTGAGGATTGGGAGCAGTTTAAAATTCAGCAATTCAGCAAAGGATCGAGGGATTGATTAAGAAGGGGAAAATATAGCATGAAAGTAAGTATGCAAGAAACATAAAGATTGACATTAAGGGTTTTTACAGATAAGTGAAGAGGAAAAGGTTGGTGAAGACAAATGTGGGTCCGCTATTGGCAGAAATGGTGGACTGTATAATAGGGGACAAAGAAATAGCTAAGCAACTGAATACGTGCTTTGGTTCTGTCTTCACAAAGGAAGCACAAATCAAGTGCCAAACATGATGGAGAGTGCAATATTTAGTGAGATGGATGAACTGAGGGAAGTCAATATTAGTAGAGAAAAGGTGCTGGGAAAATTGATGGGATTGAAAGCAGATAAACCCCAGGGCCTGATGATCTACATTCCAGAGTACTTAAGGAAGTGGCTATAGAAATAGTGGATGCACAGAAATAGTGGTGGCCACCTGCCAGGATTCTGTATGTTCTGGAACAGTTCCTGCAGATTAGAGGGTAGATAATGTCACTCTAATATTCAAAAACTGAGGTAGAGAGGTTATTTTGGACAAGTAAGCTTAATATCAGTAGTGGGGAAAATTCTCAAATTCATTATCAAGGACTTTAAAGTGGAACATTTAGAAAACAGTGACAGGATCAGACAGAGTCAGCATGGATTTATGAAGGGGAAGTCATACTTGACAAATCTGTTGGAATTCTTTGAAGGTGTAACTAGTAGAGTCGACAAGGGGGAACCAGTAGATGTGGTATATTTTGATTTTCAGAAAATGCAAGACATTATCATACAAGATTAAAGCTCATGGGATTAGGGAACGTGTATTAAGATGGATAGAAAACTGATTGGCACAGAAGAAACAAACAGTAGGAATTTTCAAATTGGCAGGCAGTAAATAGTGGGCTGCCACAGGGATGAATGAGATCCCAGCTATTTACATAATGGTTTGGATGAGGGAACAAAATGTAACATTTCAAAGTTTGCAAATGATTCCAGGTTGGGTGGGAAGGTGAACTGTGACAAGGCTGCAGTGATCCTTCAGAATGATCTGGTTGAGTGGTTGAGTGAGTGGGCTAATCTATGGCAGATGCTGTATGATTTGGATAAGTGTGAGGTTATTCACTTTAGAAGCAAAAACAGGAAGCCTAAATAGCTGTAAATTGGGAGAGGAGAATGTGCAGCAGGACCTGGTGTCTCTGTGCACCAGTCACTGAAAATAAGCAAGCAGATGTAGCGGTGGTAAAGAAGGCAAGTGGCATGTGAGAGTTTCAAGTACAGGAGTAGGGATGTGTTGCTGCAGTTTTACAGCGCCTTGGTGAAGCCACACTGAGAGTATTCTGTACAGTTTTAGTCTCCTTTTCTGAGGAGGAATGTTCTTGCTTTCAAGGGAGTGCAGCGGAGCTTTACCAAGCTAGGAATGGCAGGACTGATGTATGAGGAGGGATTGACTAGGTTAGGATTGTTTTTGAATGAGGGGGGAATCTCATAGAGACTTATACAATTCTAACAGGACTAGACAGGGCAGATGCAGGGAGGATGTTTCCTATGGTGGGGGAGTCCAGAATCAAGGGTCACTGTCTCAGGATTCAGGGTAGTCCATTTAGGATGGAGATGAGGAGATATTTCTTCATCCAAAGACTAGAATTCATTATCACAGGAAATAGTTGATGCCAAAACATTTGAATATATTCAAGAGGAAGCTGAATATAGCACTTGGGGTGAATGAGATCAAAGGTTATAGGACGGATATCAGAGGTAGGTTCTTTACTCAAAGAACATAGAACATAGAACATAGAACAATACAGCACAGAACAGGCCCTTCGGCCTTCGATGTTGTGCCGACCAAAATAAAAAGCAATGCCCCTCCTAACTAAACCATTCCCTTCTCATCCATATACTTATCAACTAAAGAGTGATTAGGGAGTGGAATGCCCTGCCTGAAGCAGTTGTAGATGCGCCAAGTTTGGTGGCGTTTAAGAGGTTAATTGATAAGTATATGGAAGAGAAGGGAATGGTTTAGTTTGGAGGGGCATTGCTTTTTATATTGGTCGGTACAACATCGAAGGCTAAAGGGCCTGTTCTGTGCTGTAATGTTCTATGTTCTATGTTCTATGTTATGGGGAAATAGCAGGATTAGGCTATTGATGATCAGCTATGATCTTAGTGAAAAGCAGTCTGGGTTCAAAGGGCCAAATGTATGGCCTTCTCCTTTTCCTATCTTCTAATTTCTATATTCTTATCTAAAACAACAAATGATTCCTGCATAGTGAAGCCCCACAAGTAGCAATGAGATAAATGACATGGTGATTGGTTTTAACGGTTCCATCAGCTGAGAGAGCAGATGGAATAGACCTCCAGTGCACCACTTCATCCATATGGAACTGATGTCTCAGGCTGCGATTTCCTCAAATGGGAACTAAGTGTTCAAGCTAGCAGGAAATCCTCAAGGTTTCCCGTTGGTGTTAGCAGTGTTTTTCAGGTAGGATTCTCCCACCTGCAAGATGTCCATTTATTCATAGCAGATAACCAGCCAGTCAACCCCAATGTCCCAAAACTAGGCTGCCCTTTTCAAATGGCAACATGATCTTTGCACTTGGGAATAGGCTCCATCTCACAAGAACAATCAATAGCATTACCCCCAACACTGACTAGGAATGTATCACCAAAACCCATCTCTCTTCCCCCAACCTCCCAAGACCAAATTACACAGGCATGAGGATGACCTGATGTCCTCCACCACTCAGCATCTCTCTCCCCCCTCAGATCCTTTACTCAGCCTCCTTCTCTTCCAGAACCCCCCCACTCAGCCTCCTTCCCTTTCAGACCCCCCCACTCAGCCTGCTTCCCTCTAGAATCCCCAATCAGGCCCCTTCAGACCATGCAGCTTGGCTCTGCCAACGGCGCACTGCCCCCAGGCGTTGACACACTGGACTAGTGCCTTGGGACCAAGAGAATTCAAACAGGTAGGTACAATGGCCATTTTCCCCTCTGCTATTGCAAGGCTGCAGAGGAAGGGTTCCTCAAGAATCTTCGGGGTTGGATGGGCTTGGGTCACGAGGCAAGTGGTTGAACATGCCTCTCTCTGCCAGAATGGGGGTGTCGTGGTTGGAACGGTTTCCTCCAGCCCTGGCAGACCTGATGGTAACTCCTGGCCTAGTGAACTCAGGAAGCACCATAATCAATATCTGCATTCCTACCTATCAGTTGTGAAAATTCTGGTGACCTGGTCACTTTCATCTCCATGCCCCCTTGTCACCTGATAGGCTTTTAAATTATTACAGCACTCCATTCTGCAGCGAAGAGCTCCCTTTCCCCTACAGAAGCTGAGGATGAAAGCAGGACTCTTTGAAGTCTCTGACAGAGATGAGATGCCCATTCCAATCTGCCTAGCTGTGCACTCAGTCTCAATTTATGGCCACAGTTTTGAATTGAAGTTGCTGAGGCTTCCCAGCAAACTGAAATCATTGAAACCTTCTCCATTACACTTGAAGTCTTTTCATAGGCAGTGTGTTGTAAAAGATTCAGTTGTCATGTCAATAGATTTCTACCATCTTCTAGCTACTTGTGTTTATTTTTATTTCCTTTTACGGTTGAATGTAGTGCAAGTACACCATTGATCCTGACTATAATATTGACAGAGTCTAATCCTGGTTGACAGTCTGTGGTTTCACTTCCTCTTTGAAGTAGTTTGAAGGAAGGCTGAATGGGGAGCATCTGAGGAGGAAGGGGTGTTAAGAGGGGGAGGAGTCAGATAAACCTCATGCCTGCATGGTGGGAAGAGGGGTGGTGCCTCTCATAGCTGGGGAGTTGGTGGTACTTCCTTTACCCTTGGGGTCCAATACGGCAAGTTCTCACTTGCGAGGAGCTGTACAGAAGCCCGTCCAGTGCAGATCGCAATCTATGGAGGCAGGCAAACAGTGAGAGCTATTTGAATCAGATTGCAAACCTGCTAATTATGTTTAAAGTAGTATGAATATTCATCATTTTGCTATCCTCTTTAAGCAGGATCTTGATTGAGGTGGCAAAAAACCAATTTTTTAACAATTCCCAATTCTTGCTGGGAGCTAGTGTACCCAGAAAATCCACCCCTCACCAAACTCCCCTCCCCCCCACCCCAATCTAGATCCTGCTTCTGGGGAATAACTAAAACCCATAATATTCTGACAGAAGCATGTGTACTTTCCACAAAGCCAAGACCAATATCTACTATGTTGTCAAATTTCCTTACTATGTAAGGAAATTCCTTTCTACATTTTCATTATTATAATTCATGTATTTTTAAGCAGATTATGAAGCTAAAATTCAACTTTGATGGACTGCAAAGTGACTAATAGAGAATTGAGTGTCAGTTATACAACTTTCATTTTGCACACCATTGAAGTCGATAGGGTGAGCTGTATTTAAAAATAGAAACTGGAAGCAGGAGTAGGCCATTCAGTTCTTCGAATCTGCTGCGCCATTCATTACGTTCATGGCTGATCATCAAATTCAATATCCTGATCCCATTGCCCCACAGATCTTTTGATTTGTTTAGCTCCAAGAACTATATCTAATTTCTTGAAATTGGATAATGTTTTGGCCTCAACTACTTTCTGTGGTAGCGAATTCCACTATTCAAGGCTAAACAATCCAATACTGTCAATTTTGCAGAAGCTGAAAGCCCTGGCAGTAATCTTTCATCCTTAAAGTTAGCATTTATCACTGTAGAATAAGAAACCTTGGGTGGAATTTTATGAAAAAATTTAAGTGCCAAAGGAATGAAAGGACTGGAGAGTTTCACATTTGTTTTTTGGGTAAGTTTGAAAATGCAGTCTTACAGCACTTAGTGCAAAAGAAATGCCAAGATGCAATTTCCACTTCAGGTTGCCAGTGAAGCAGGCTACTAAACCCTAGGGGTGCTATTGCGCAGGCACCCTGATGTCCCAGTGTATTGAGAGAATTCCTGTCTCCACTACCACTTCTCCTATACTCCCCATTGGCATCAGAACTCCTCGCTAATGGACATCAGGATTCCACCCCCTCTCTACCCTCTCCTTCCCTCCCCAATTGCTGATTGCCATCCACCCCCATCGACAGAGTTCCATCACTCTCTCCCTGATCATCCCCTCAAAAATATCCCTCTCTTCCCAATTGCCCCAGCAATTGTTCTCCTTCCCTCTTTTTGTGACCATCCCTCACAAAGTTCACCCTTACGACCTCTGCTGATCACCCCCATGGCAGAGCTGCCTCCTTCCTCCCACACTAGCAGAGTTCCCCACTTGTCTCCCTCTCTGCCATGGCTCCACCCCTACTCTGGCTCCATGCGCCATTCTGGCTTTGTTCCCTTGGCACTGCCTATTGTAGTTTTCGTAACTGGAGGGCAGCACCACAAGCACTGCCAGGCTGTTGCTGCCAGGCTCTGCCTCCGACCACCCACACGAAGGCTTCAATCATCTTCAACCCCCCCCTGCAAGACCATTACAAATGGGACCATACATGATTCTCGCTGAGGAAACCTCAGCTCATGAGGTCATACAGGAATTTGAGCCCAGATGACAGCATATGGGTCTCATTCAAATGATGCCATTAATACTAAATCAGCTTTGTTGGCAAAACAATGCCAGTGTAATTGATCTAGGTGAAAAACCAGGTACAATCCTGATTTTTCATGTTTCACCTGATCTTACCACCTTATCTTGTCAAAAATTGACTCAGTCAAGGTCGTAAGATTGCACCCTTAGTGTTTAATCCTTTTAACATTAGTAAAAAGTTGGCATATAATAGCTGATTTGAAAATTTGGATGCCATTGATTGGTGCACTGTACCTCTTTGCAGCATGTCTGTGACTAGTTCCACATTTCTGCCTGGTCAGTGATGAAAGGTTAACAATATACATCAGGTCTAGCAATCCTGTTCTACTATCAGCAGGGACCCCAATTACTGAAGTAAATTGACTCCTTACATCTATAAATATTCAAGGTTATTTAATTGCATATTTTTTAGCTGTAAAATTAAACACTATTGTACACTATTGTGACCTACAAAATAGATTATCCCTGAACTCATTAAAAGATGCATAAGGCACATTTCAGATTAAAGCAAGGTTAATAGTACTTCCTGAAGTTTATAATAATTAACTGACTTTATGGTGTGTGAACCATCATGTGACTTCATATCTAACTCCAATCTATAACCTTGCATGAAGGACTTAATCTTTAAAAGAAATTTACCCATCTTGTTTTGTTTTAATTCCATTTCGTATCTTTGCTGGAATGTCACCCACAACACTTGATTGTCAATGAGTCTGATGCTGGTTACAATTTGCTTGGTTTTATTTTCACATTCTGTGTCTCGTAGTTGTGGTATTCACTCTCTTCTAAAGTTTATTTATTAGTCACAAGTAGGCTTACATTCAAACTCAACGAAGTTACTGTGAAAATCTACCTCTTTGGATTAGTAAATCAATCATATCTAGTCCATTGTCAAGGGCTTGTGGCTAATCTTTCCCATCCATCCTGAAGATATTGTCCAGTTAGCTTAATTTTTAGCTTAATTAATTAGCTTAAAATTAGCTTAATTTTTACATTATTCCATTTCTGCTGGAAAGTGTTTTGTAATACTAACGTTTTAGAGTTGTACCATAATAGACATTCACTCAATGAAATAAGGATATCACCATTGAGATGTTGGTGTCACCTTTTTTAAAAAATAAATTTTCATGCCTCCAAACTCATAACACTACAATTTTGATTTATTATTGTTATATATTAACATATAATGAAAAGTATTGTTTCTTGCACGCTATACAGACAAAACACACTGTTCATTGAGAAAGGAATGAGAGACTGCAGAATATAGTATTACAGTCATAGCTAGGATGTAGAAGAAGATCAACTTAATGCAAGGTAAATCCATTCAAAAGTTGGACAGCAGCAGGGAAGAAGCTGTTCTTGAGTCAGTTGGTACATGACCTCAGACTTTTGTCTTTTTCCCGAAGGAAGAAGGTGGAAGGGAGAATGTGAGGGTGCATTGCATCCTTAATTATGCTGGCTGCTTTGCCAAGGCAGCAGGAAGTGCAGACAGAATCAATGGTTGGGAGACTGGTTTGCGTGATGGATTGGGCTACATTCATGACCTTTTGTTGTTTCTTGCAGTCTTGAGCAAAGCAAAAGTCATATCAATCTGTGATACAACTAGAAAGAATGCCTTCTATGGTGCATCTGTAAAAGTTGATAAGGGTCATAGAAAACATGCCAAATTTCCTTAGTCTTCCGAGAAAGTCGAGGCACTGGTGGGTTTTCTTAACTATAGTGTCGACATGGGGGGAATTAGGACAGGTTGTTGGCACCTAAAAGCTTGAAGCTCTTGACCTTATGTCGTCCCCATTTATCTAGATAGATGAGGTATTGGACCACGCAAAGGTCCGTTGACCTTGGGCAGGATTTTCCAGTGACTCACCCAAACTGCCTGCAGCTGATCTGTCCTAACAAGGGAGAGCTTCATAAAAGCTCCAGGGACAGACAGACAGGCAAGTAGTGCAGGAAAATAACTTTAAGAAAACCCACCCCCCCCCCCCCCCCCTTTTCTCTGATGGAGAGCCAGCCAAGTTGCTAGAGGTAGTGGAGGATAGAAGAGACATCCAATTTCCCCCTCCCTCTCCCAGAGAGATTCTGCCCCAGGGGAAAGATGGTAAAGTAGCCTGGGAAATGGTAGCAGTAGCTGTCAGTACAAGGTAACTGGCACAGAGAACAGGAAACCAGTGCTGGAAAAAATTCAACGACCTAACCTGAGCAATAAGGGTTAGTGTTAAACCTGATCTAACATATTTCCCCTATGTGACCGCCACTTCACCCACCTCCCACCCTGCTGTTCCCACCCACCTTCCCAATGACAGTTTGGAAAACTGCTCAGATGATGGGACCTCTGAGGCCAGCACCAATCTCATGTCAGCTTTCACCTCACGGTTCATTACATCGATGGGTCAAATTATCTGCTGATGGAGGAGAGATTGTCCAAAGCCTCTGGCATACAGGGACCTGCCGGAGATGAGAACTTAGCTGGCCTAGGTTACATGCTGGGCCTCTGCGAGCAATTCTTTCTCACACTTGAAAACTGTGTACAATTCTGATCACATTATTATAGAAAATAAGAAGTTTCACAACACCAGATTAAAGTCCAACAAATTCATTTGGAATTCATCAGATGTAGAGAGGTAGGTTTAACAAACACAGTATATATAGACAGACATAATTGCAAGGTAATGGTTGCGATGCAAATTTTTTCAGGAAATCAAGTCTTTACAAGTACAGACAGTGTGTGTGGAGACAGGGATAATCACAAGTTAAAGAGATGTGAATTGTCTCAAGCCAGAACAGTTAGTAGAATTTTGCAAGTCCAAGCCAAATGGTGAGGGTTACATGTAGTGTGACATAAACCCAAGATCCTAATTGAGGCCATCCTCATGTGTGCGGAACTTGACACACAAGTTTCTGCTCAGCATTTCTGCATTGTCTTGAAGATTGAAGGCTTACCCAAAGATTGAAGGCTTAATGCCCTTAACTGCTGAAGTGTTCCTGACTGGAAGGAACTGTTTGGCAATTGTTGCATGGTGCCCATTCATCCATTGGTGTAGCGTCTACATGGTCTCACCGATGTACCATGCTTCTGGACATCCTTTCCTGCAGTGTATGAGGTAGATAACATTGGCTGAGTCACAGAAGTATGTATCGTATACCTGGTGAGTGGTGTTCTCACACTGATGGTGGTATCCATGTTGGTGATCTGGCATGTGTTGCAGAGATTGCTTTGGCAGGGTTGTGTGCATCATGGTTGCTGTTCTGCTGAAGGCTGGGTAGGTTACTGCAAACAATGATCTGTTTGAGGTTGCATGGTTGTTTAAAGGCAAATAGTAAAAAGTGATTGTAACAGTAAAAAGTGGGTGGCATGGACAAGTTGCACTGTAGGGTCTGTTTTCATGCTGTAAACTGCTATGACTCTATTAGGCAACATTTGTGAAGAGTTAGATTTAAGCTTGATGACTTTTCATCAGTGTTCTTAGTCATTGTTTAGCCAACATTTTTAATGATATTTGTTGAGGGATCAGTATTACCCAGAATACGGAGTAAAGCATCTTATGTCCATCTGAGAAATCAAATAGGAATCTTGTTATTATCTGAAAGATAACAGGTGCAATCTTACCAGCTCACCATGTTGGTTGGTCAGGGTGATGAGCCGGGATGAAAACCTGGAAGATTAAAACTATCACTAACCTCCCAGCCACTCTTTACTGGCGAGAGTGGCTTTGTACTCTCGTATTAACATAAAAATGATGAAATTTAAAAGAGCTTAACTGATTCGACATGGTTCCTTCTGCCCTCCACTCTCAGTAGCATGACGTCACACCTGCTAGAATCACTATCACTCTGCAATAACAGGGACCAGGCATACGGATAGCAGGGGGGAATCAGAGGCCATTGAAGCATCTGGGTGGTAGGGGACAAGGATGGGCAGTACCCATCAGGCAATGCCACCCTTGCAATGCCCACTGCCAGCCTGGCAGTGCTTAAGTGGAAATGATAAGTGTGCCAGAGGCAGTGCAAAATGGGTGGTGCTTTTATGAGAGTACACACAGTGATGGGGGGCTTATGCAGGAGGGTGGTGAGGAAGGGGAGCTCTTCAAGGATGGTAGTTGACAGGAGGGAGCTCGATAAGGGTAGTTCTGTAAGGGGGATGGTTGTGCAGGATGGTGGTGCAGGAGGGGTGTGCAGGGGGCTGTGCAGGGGCGGGATTTTATGATAGGGGTGAGGGAAAAATGTCATAGGTCCACCAGGGGACTCATTGGGAGGGTCCTGATGCTGGCAACTAATGTTGATGTGTGAAGGGAGAGGTGTGACAATGCTGCCATGGACACACCTCCACAGCAATGTCTGTCTGGACACCAGGAAGTCTCCCTGCCGTTGCGCGAGGTTGTGGAATACACAGCAGACATTCCTGTTGGAGGCTAATCCGAAACAATTTAATCATAGCTGTGGGGTGCAATAACATTTATAACACTCAGTGCTGATGTATTAAAAGTGCAAGGTAAACTGAATGGTGCCTAATTCCCCAATCTAACTTGTGCCATCTTGGTGACGCTACAACTTCTTAATTCTACATGGCCTAGCATTGCGTCTCGTTTTCTCCCAGGATGTACATTGTAGATGGAGGCTGCCAGCTGCCTACTGCACCCCTTGACCCGTGTTGCCCTTGGCCAGTGGAGATCCTGGACCTGGAAGGTTCTGGCCGGCTTCTGGGTGTCACAGATGTATCCATGCCGTGCGATTCATTTCGCTGCCCCTGAGAAACCTGATGTCAGGGAGGGGGGAAGCCAGAAGGTGTGGCCCCAGCTGCTGTGAGCTTCAGAAGTTCTGGCATCACCTGGCTCTGCCAGTCCTATAGGCTCACATGTATTCTTTCAATGGTGTGCAATTCCTTGGTGGTGGCCCACTCAGTCTGGGGCCACCTGCCAATGGCAGCAGAAAATGCCTCTAAGACTGGGTCATGCTCTGCAGTCCCTCAGCCACGACTGTGTGAGTGAGCCATGCTCTATAGACCTTTACTCGCTTTAAAATCCAAAGAAGAGCTTAGCTGAATCAGAATGACCATTCTAAGTAAGGCCTGTTGTATCGGTCCCACCCAAATTTGAGTAACACTTCGTGAAGATCGAGGTGAATTCTAGTGGGTTTAGTCCACTGGAGTTTCACTTTACCTCCGCTTGCCCCAGTTGCTGTTAATCATCTGTGCCCATGGAGAAATGCCTTTTGTATTTCAGTGGTTAAACAGGTTAATTTGCTTTGGTATCCTATATCTTGATTGCTATTGCCCACCCTCATTGTTACATATATCCCTTCCCCTACAGTTCCACCAGTGCAAGAAAGGGGTCTGTGGGGACTCTTCTAGTTTTTTACTGTGACTAGCAACACACCCTGTTGCTCTCCGGTGTGCTGCCTAAACTTCCCCAAGTGTTCTTCCTCTTCAGACCGATGCTGAGACAGATGATGTCCCTGATGTCCATCAGTTCGGAGCATGCTTTTACTCAGTGACCTTTTTTGCAGTAGTGGCATTTCTTGGAAACCTCCCTCTGTGGGGAGCTTCTGGATCCTTGGATCTCTTTTCTGTTTGCAGCGTACGGACTTTGGCTCCCATGACAAGAACTATTGGTTACACTGCTCCACCAATGCTCTGAGTGTTCCGATTTTGTCTTATTCTAGCAAGTGTAACTTTACCATCTTCAACAACTCTGGCTTTAGGCTGGCTACACATGTTTTCCTAGGAGTAAAAGTACTGGCATCCATTTCTTTGGGTCCACCATTGCCTATTCCCGAATATTCTGTCCACATATTTCTAAACCGTTCATCATATTTCCAGTACCTTTCTGTGACTGGTCGCTACTTTTCCCCAATCCGTTTTCGAGGGCCTGAATATCTGTAGCCACTGCTTGATGGTGTCCTATCCTGTATCTGGCTGTTGCTCGTCTTCACGTAGAACCGTTTTCACCTCTTGTTATAGTCGCTTTGCTGCTCAACTGGGCACCATTACAGATATAATCTGGACCCTGTCCCATGGGTGGAATTGGTAGATGGCTTTGAGACAGTTCAGTTGATCTCAGGTCTTCAGGTTCCCTTTCTTAGGGTGTGGTAATTCTTTAGACCACTTATCAATTTTCTCTGGATCTGCCGATTTGTGTAACTGGGTGGTAAATATACTGGCCCTCTTTAATGGTTTTTCAATCTGCCTATGGCTGTCTCAGATTTAATAAAACGTTGGTTAGACCTCATTTGGAATACCGCGTCCAGTTCTGGTCGCCTTACTACCGGAAGGACGTGGAGAATCTGGAGAGAGTGCAGAGGAGGTTTACCAGGATGCTGCCTGGTATGGAAGGTCTGGGTTACGAGGAGAGATTAGGCATATTGGGACTGTTTTCCTTAGAAAGACATAGACTTAGAGGAGATCTAATAGAGGTGTACAAGATTATGAGGGGTATAGATAGAGTAAACAGGGTTAAGCTTTTCCCTAGGATGGACTGGAATAGCACGAGGGGTCACGGGCTTAGGATGAGGAGAGTAAGGTGTAATTTGGATGCTAGAGGGAGTTTTTTCACACAGAGGGTGGTGGGGGTATGGAATGCGCTGCCAAGCAAAGTGGTGGAGGCAGTACACTGGAGTTATTTAAGAAATACTTAGATGGACAAATGAACAGAATGGGAATGGAGGGGTATAGAAAACTGATTTAAAATAGGGATCATGAGCCTTGGGAGTCCCTGGGAAGTGTGGAAATAGATGATGATATTGATGTACTTGTTTTTATCCTACAGGTGCTTTGGTCCACCTTGTTGTCTAACAAGGGGCATACAGGCGATGGGTCGTGAGAGGACTGCTCTTGGATTTTTTCGAGAGTATCCTAGTGCTTCACGTCGTTAGTGTACGCTTGACCTGGACCATTTGGTGGGCAACACGACAGCTCAGTGACTATCGCTGTGCTGTGCAGATACATGGATTTGGGCCTGTGTCTGTGGGAGTTTGCGCATTCTCCCCGTGCTTGCGTGGGTTTTCTCCGGGTGCTCCGGTTTCCTCCCACATCCCAAAGATGTCTCTTAGGCTAATTGGCAAAACAAATTCTCCCTAAATTGTCTCAAATTTGGTTTTTAATCCATAGATCTATAAACATGGACAGGGATCGCGGGTAGAGGTGGGAACATCGGGGTGGTGGCGCGGGCTCATTGGGCCGAAGGGCCTGTTTCTCGTGCTGTTTTATTCTTTGTTTGTTCTTTGTTCTTTGTTCTAATCTTGACTTGGGCTGTCCTTAAGGGTACGAGTCTTACATCAAAGGTCCCTTCTGCAGTGTTGCTGTCTTTGCTAGGGTCGGTAGACGACCCTAAGTCTGCTTCTGAAGCAGCCTCGTGCTCCTGCACATCTCACCATTTCTTTCTCATCTGCTGCATGCTAGAGTAACCTGGTCTACTCCTGATATGTATTCTTTTAGACAGGGCTAGTTCTTTAAAAGATGGGTTATTTAAGTCTTGGTTCTCAACTTTAAGTTTTTTGTTTTCAGTCTTAAATCCCTTAAATTCTGTTTGTAACTTCTCTGACTCCTGCTTTTTATTTTCCAACTGTTCGTATATCAATTGGTTCTTTACATTAGTCAGGTCCCGGTCATGTTAGGAATTCTTCATCATTTCATCCCGTTGTTGGATTTGGGCCATGATGGCCAGGGCCCATCTTAGACATTCTTCATCTTACATGTGAGTCGTTTCCCCCAGACCTTCTTTATCTCATCCAAGGACCATTGCTCTTTGGAAATGCCATACTTCTGTTCAATCTCAGTACAGATTTTTGGCAAATCAAAATGATGTTCTATATACTCTCTTAATTGCTGCAGAATCTCAGTCTCTGACAGAATAGGTGGGGCCTGCCTTCTTTTAACTGTGATCTGATTCTGTGGCACAGTAGCACAGTGATCACACTGCTGCTTCACACTCCAAAGACCTGGGTTCAATTCCTCGCTTAAGTCACTGTCTGTGTGGAGTTTGCACATTCTCCTCATGTCTGCATGGGTTCCCTCCGGGTGCTCAGTTTCCTTCCACAGTCCAAAGATGTGTGGGTTATGTTGATTGGACAAATTGGCTAAATTGCCCCTTAGTGTCCCAAGATGTTTAGGTTACAGGGATTAGCGGGTAAATATATTGGGATACGGGGATAAGTCGTGAGTGGGATTGTTGTCAGTGCAGACTTGATGGGCTGAATGGCCATTTTCTGCACTGTAGGATTTCCATGGTTTCTGTCATGGCTACAGAGTGTTAACAGGCCTTGAGCTGTAGGTTTTCTAGCCAGGTTGGAGTCACATATCACAGACATTACTGAAACGAGATCTCTATTTGGGGTGTCGAGCCAAGGATAACTAGAATGCCGAATTTAACAACTGACTGAGGACTTTTAAACAAGAACAGTCCTTACCCCTGGGTTGCGATGTAAGTGCAATGTCCTGGATTCAGTCCAAAGGCTTTTAGCTGTTCCTGTTTGGGTGCCAGAACTGAAGAGTTTGCTTATTTCCTCAGAATAAACTTGAACACAAGTGGTCCGAAGTAAATACTCCTTTATTTAAGTATCTTTTATAGGCATTTTACAGAAAACCAAATAAGGATTATTTAAGAGAGAAAGAAAGAGAGAGAGAGAGAGAGCAGCCAAAGCCAGCACTGAGATCAAACAACTCAGAACACAGAGTGGATCGAACTAACTGAACATCAATTGCTTCTTGGTCTTTTGGCTAAGATCATGTGTAGTATCAACATGCTGTACTTGGTTGAAGTTATTAAGTTACACTTCAGCTTTATTTGAAGCAATTTTTAAAAGTGGCATCTCGGCCTTTTGTTTAAGATGCAAATGAGATCAAGCCTAGAAGGAGCTATACCTACTCCAATCAGTTTGGATCGTGTAGGTCAGGTCTTGTCAGCTTGGATCAGGAATGTCTCGCTTGTTGAGACCCTGAATTGGACTTGATTTGATTGAACTGGATTAAAAAAAAGCTGAACATTGATCTGTGTCTACAATATAACTGAATATTTATATTATTACAATGTTGGGCAAAACAGTCTACAGCTGCATCAACAACTGGTTTCTGTGGCACTGTTTACCTTATGAACAAGCTTACTTTTAGGAAATGCAGCTAAAATTCTAGGCTGAACCCAAAGCTCCAAGCTGATGTGGCCAAATTAGTTTAAGTTAGCTTAAAGTGTAGCTCAATTACTTATGTTAGGCAAAAATACCTTAAAATGAAATCTTTTAAGTGGGTAAATCATACAGAAGATCCCACAATAGAATAATGACCCTGTTCACATAGAAATAATTAGCCCTGCATATACTGACATTGTATGTTAATAAGAATTGCTAATGTCAAAAAGAAACACAGAAGCAATTGATGCCAACTTCAATAAAACAGAGAATGCAAATACATAATTGGTTTGTCAGCATCTGTGAATGAACATAGCATTTCACTGTTGAATGTGGGCTATAAAGTTCTGTTCAATGTCATCACCAAGCAGGAACTCAGTAAGAATTTAGCAACACCAATTTTAAATCCAACCAATTTATTTGATAGTAAAATTGCGAGCTTTCAACACTCTTGTGTCTTCGTCAGGCAAATGCAGTGTTCTGGTCTGCAATAGCACACATCAGCACAGACAGTCAGAGATTGCTGATTAGAATGCGAATCTTTACATCTAACCTGCTATTCAAGTGTTAAAGTGGCTAACAATGTGTGTGAAGGGAATCCTGATCATTGGTTAGAGAATTGTGTATTTTCTCCAGACAGCACAGTAAGTGAGGTTTTTTGCTAACCCAGGCAAGTTACGGGGGTTACAGATAGTGTGTCGTGAAGCCAAGATCCCTATTAAGGCCGTCCTCATGTGTGCGGAACTTGGCTATCAGTCTCTGCTCAGCGACTCTGCGCTGTCGTGTGTCACGAAGGCCCCTTGAAGAACATTTACCCGCAGGTCGGAGGCCGAATGCCCATGACTGCTGAAGTGTTCGCCCACAGGAAGGGAACTGTTTTGCCTGGTGATTGTTGAGCGATGCTCATTCATCCGCTGTCGTAGTGTTTGCATGGTCTCCCCAATGTACCATGCTTCGGACATCCTTTCTTGCAACATATTAAGTAGACAACGTTGGCCGAGTTGCAAAAGTATGTACTGTGTACCTGGTGAATGGCATTCTCACGTTTGATGATGTCGTCCATGTCTATGATCCAGCATGTCTTGCAGAGGTTGCTGTGGCAGGGTTGTGTGGTATTGTGGTCACTGTTCTCCTGAAGGTTGGGTAGTTTGCTGCGAACAATGATCTGTTTGACCTGAGACAGACAACCTCACAATGCTCCACTTCTCCAGCTTCCACCCTCGACACGTTAAAGAAGCCATTCCCTATGGACAAGCCCTCCGTATACACAGAACTTGCTCAGATGAGGAGGATCGTGACAGACACCTCCAGACACTGAAGGATGCCCTCGTGAGAACAGGATATGCCGCTCGACTCATCGATCGACAGTTCCGACGTGCCACAACGATAAACCACACTGACCTCCTCAGAAGACGAACACGGGACACGGTGGACAGAGTACCCTTTGTTGTCCAGTACTTCCCCAGAGCGGAGAAGCTACGACATCTTCTCCGGAGTCTTCAACATATCATTGATGACGATGAACATCTCGCTAGGGCCATACCCACCCCCCCACTTCTTGCTTTCAGACAACCGCACAACCTCAAACAGATCATTGTTCGCAGCAAACTACCCAACCTTCCGGAGAACAGTGACCACAATACCACACAACCCTGCCACAGCAACCTCTGCAAGACATGCCAGATCATAGACATGGTCGACATCATCAAACATGAGGATACCATTCACCAGGTATACGGTACATACTTTTGCAACTCGGCCAACGTTGTCTACCTAATACGTTGCAAGAAAGGATGTCCCGAAGCATGGTACATTGGGGAGACCATGCAGACACTACGACAGCGGATGAATGAGCATCACTCAACAATCACCAAGCAAAACAGTTCCCTTCCTGTGGGCGAACACTTCAGCAGTCATGGGCATTCGGCCTCCGACCTGCGGGTAAATGTTCTTCAAGGGGTCCTTCGTGACACACGACAGCGCAGAGTCGCTGAGCAGAGACTGATAGCCAAGTTCCGCACACATGAGGACGGTCTTAACAGGGATCTTGGCTTCATGACACACTATCTGTAACCCCCGTACCTTGCCTGGGTTAGCAAAAAACCTCACTTACTGTGCTGTCTGGAGAAAATACACAATTCTCTAACTAATGCTCAGGATTCCCTTCACACACATTGTTAGCCACTTTAACACTTGAATAGCAGGTTATATGTAAGGATTCGCATTCTAATAGCAATCTCTGACTGTCTGTGCTGATGTGCGCTATTGCAGACCAGAACACTGCATTTGCCTGACGAAGACACAAAAGTGTTGAAAGCTTGCAATTTTACTATCAAATAAATCAGTTGGATTTAAAATTGGTGTTGCTAAATTCTTACTGAGTTCTTATCACCCCAGTCCAACGCCGGCATCTTTACATCATCACCAAGCAGGTCAGGTCTGCTGTGAAGTTAATAGAACATAGAACATAGAACATTACAGCACAGAACAGGCCCTTCGGCCTTCGATGTTGCGCCAACCAATATAAAAAGCAATGCCCGTCCATACTAAACCATTCCCTTCTCTTTCATATACTTATCAACTAACCTCTTAAACGCCACCAAACTTGGCGCATCTACAACTGCTGCAGGCAGGGCATTCCACTCCCGAACCACCCTTTGGGTAAAGAACCTACCTCTGATATCCGTCCTATAACTATCACACCTTAATTTAAAGCTGTGTCCCCTCGTGCTAGCTTTCTCCATCCTAGGAGAAAGCTATCACTGTCCACCCTATCTAAACCTCTAATCATCTTATATGTTTCGATTAGGTCCCCTCTTAGCCGCCTCCTTTCTAACGAAAACAACCTCAAATCCCTCAGCCTCTCTTCATAAGACCTGCCCTCCATACCAGGCAACATCCTGGTAAACCTCCTCTGTACCCTCTCCAATGCCTCCACATCTTTCTTATAATGTGGGGACCAGAACTGCACACAATACTCCAAGTGCGGCCGCACTAGAGTTTTGTACAGTTGCAACATGATGTTGCGGCTCCGAAATTCAATCCCCCTACCAATAAAAGCTAAGACTCCATATGCCTTCTTAACAACTTTATCGACTTGACTGCCTACTTTCAGGGATCTATTGCACATACACCAAGATCCTTCTGTTCATCAAGACTACTAAGAATCCTACCATTTGCCCTATACTCTACACATTTATTATTTCTGCCATAGTGCATTACCTCACACTTTTCCACATTAAACTCCATTTGCCACCTCTCGGCCCAGCTCTGCAACTTGTCCAAGTCTCTCTGCAAACTATAACACCCCTCTTCACTATCTACCACTCCACCGACTTTAGTGTCATCTGCAAATTTACTAATCCATCCTTCAATACCCTCATCCAGATCATTTATAAAAATTACAAACAGCAGGGGCCCCAAAACAGACCCCTGAGGTACACCACTTGTCACCGAACTCCACGATGAATATCTCCCATCAACCACCACCCTCTGTCTTCTATCTGCTAGCCAATTCCTAACCCAATTAGCTAAATCACCCTCTATCCCATACATCTGCATTTTCTGCAGAAGTCTTCCATGGGCCACCTTATCAAACGCCTTACTAAAGTCCATATATACCACATCAACCGCCTTACCCCCATCCACCTCTTTAGTCACTTTTTCAAAAAACTCAATGAGGTTAGTAAGGCACGACCTACCCTTCACAAAACCATGCTGACTATCCCCAATCAATTCATTTCTCTCTAAATAACTATAAATCCTATCCCTAATAATTCTCTCCAATACTTTGCCCACAACAGAAGTAAGACTCACTGGCCTATAATTCCCTGGAAGGTCTCTCTTCCCCTTCTTGAACAACGGGACCACATTCGCTATCCTCCAGTCCTCCGGAACCACACCCGTAACCAACGACGACCTGAAGATCAGAGCCAGAGGCTCTGCAATCTCCTCTCTTGCCTCCCAGAGAATCCTAGGGTAAATCCCGTCCGGCCCAGGGGACTTATCCAACTTCAAACCCTCAAGAATATCTAGCACATCCTCCCTATCTACTTCAATCCTTTCCAGTTTGCTACCCTGTACCTCAGTGTTCTCCATAACTACATTTACATCACCCTGCGTGAATACCGAAGAGAAATATTTATTCAGTGCCTCTCCAATCTCTTCAGGCTCCACGCACAACTTCCCACTGCTGTCTATGACTGGCCCTAATGTTGTCCTAACCAATCTTCTATTCTTAACATATCTAAAGAAAGCTTTAGGATTCTCCTTAATCCTATCAGCCAAAGTCTTCTCATGTCCTCTCTTTGCTCTCCTCAATTCACTCTTTAGCTCCCTCCTGGCTAATCTATAGCTATCATTGCACTAACCGAGCCTTCAAGCCTCATCCTGACATAAGCCTCCTTTTTCCTTTTAACCAGCAAATCAACTTTTTTCGTACACCAAGGTTCTCTTACTCGACCATTTCCTCCTTGCCTGACAGGGACATACTTATCAAGGACTCGCAGCAGCTGCTCCTTGAATAAGCTCCACATTCCAGATGTTCCCAGTCCCTGTAGTTTCCTAGTCCAATCTATGCACCCTAATTCTCTCCTGATGGCCTCATAATTACCCTTCCCCCAGCTATAACTACTGCCCCCAGCTTCATGCCTATCCCTATCCATCACTAAGGTGAACGTAACCAAATTGTGGTCACTATCACCAAAATGTTCACTAACTTCCAAGCCTAACACCTGGTCTGGCTCATTGCCCAGCACCAAATCCAATGTAGCCTCACCTCTAGTTGGCCTATCTACATACTGAGTCAAAAAACCTTCCTGCACACTTTGTACGAAAACTGACCCCTCTAACGAGCTAGAGCTATAGCTATTCCAATCAATATTAGTAAAGTTAAAGTCCCCCATAACAATTACCCTATTACTTTCACTCCTGTCCAGGATCGACTTTGCAATCCTTTCCTCTACCTCTCTAGAACTTTTAGGAGGTCTATAAAAGACTCCCAACAGGGTGACCTCTCCTCTCCTGTTTCTAATCTCAGCCCATACTACCTCAACAGACAAGTCCTCATCAAACTTCTTTTCTGTCACTGTGATACAGTCTTTTACTAATAATCCCACTCCTCCCCCCCTTCTACCTCCTTCTCTACTCCGACTAAAGCATTTGAACCCCGGAACCTGCAATATCCATTCTTGTCCCTGCTCTACCCAAGTCTCTGAAATGGCCACAACATCGAAGTTAAGGATCCATCCTGACCAGACCTGCTTTGTACCCGGCAGTAAGATCTCTGATAACCTCCTACTACTCAGGGATACGATTGCCTGTGTCCAGGACAGAGATGAGGGTACCTGCCTCATCATCATGGATCAGGAGAAGGCCTCTGATACAGGATGATGGATGTGCTGTCCAAAATGAGGTTCGAGGAGGAAATCCGTAATTGGATTCAACTGCTCTGTACAAATGTCAATAGTGCAGTTTCAATCAATTGGTGGGAATCAGATATTTTTCAAATTAAATCTATGGTCAGGAAAGGCTGCCCTCCCTATCCTGTAAGCATGTTGAATAGACTCCTACGCTGCATCTGTGAAGAAGTATTTGGGCATAAGAGGAGTGATCATCCCAGGCAGTGCAGGCTCTTTTCCTGTGCATGGAAAATGTCACCGTCTTCTGCTCACATCCGCTGTTGATGAACAGACTGATCAACATCCGTGACTAGTTTGAAATGGCTTCAGATGCCAAGGTAAATTGTGACAAGAGTGAGGTCACGCTCTTTGTGAATAAGGCTGAATCATCCCTTCTCCCATTCACTGTCAGGTCAGATTGCCTAAAGAAGCTGGGGATGTGGTTTGGAAGGAGCAAGGCATGTGTTAGAAACTGGAAGGAGCAAGTAAGAACAAAGAACAGTACAGCACAGGAACAGCATGTTCTGATCACATTTACCTACTTAAACCAACCACTTACATTCCTCTATTTCTCGTTTGTTCATATGTCTATTAAGATAAGTCTTAAATGTGACTAGCGTAACTGCCTCAACTACCTCCCTTGGCAATGCATTCTAGGCCCTCAGCACCCTCCATCTAAAAATATTTCCCCCATACATCTCCATTGAACCTTTCCCTCTTGAACTTGTGTCCGCTTGTAATTGTCATTCCTGGCCTGGGAAAAAGCTTACAGCTGTTCACCCTATCTATACCTCTCATAATTTCATGAATTTCTATAGGTCGGTATAATGAATCAAAACTGGGTGTGTGGGAGTGAAGCTCCCTCTCCACTGAAGGTAAGAACCTGATTATGAGGTGTGAATTATTCTTAGTGTTGCTGTACTTGGTTGAAGTCATTAAGTTACACTTCAGCTTTATTTGAAGCAATTTTTAAAAGTGGCAGGTTTGGCACATTTCTCACTCCTGCATTGTGCAATCATCTGAGCCATTTTCCACTTCATCTGGGTGTCAAAAATGGCTATGTTCATAGGCACACAATATACAAACCCCTAAGGGGGGTGGAGGGGGACAACATGCCCAACATTACCCATATCCTGATGTCGACCTTTGTGTGTTGTTGTACCAAGCAATGCATAGATCTTCAGTAAACAAACACCTAGGATGGGATTCTCTAGCCTCCCAGTCATGTGTTTGTCAACAGTGGGGAGGCAACGGTGGTGGGATTCTCTGGTCCTGTTGCTGTCAATGGGATTTCCTACTGAAGCCACTCCATGCTGCCAGGAAACCCATGGACAGGAGGATCATCGACTTGGTGAAGTACACTCTTTTGTCTGTCTGAAATTTGTTGGTGTTCCAGTAAAAATGTTGCCCCTGACTGGTGTTGCAAACTGGCACATTCCAAAGTCCAGATTTATGTGCTTGAAAGATACACTAAAGCTCGCGGTAGCTGCTGCGGAGATGCGATAGAAAAGGTCACTAAGATGTCGCTAAGCCATAATGAATTGAAGGGAGTGGAATTGTACAGAATCCTCTTAGGCTGTATGACTCACACTGAATGCACACAATGAATACTACATGTTGTTGAATACTACAATTGTGTTGAAGCACTTCAGAGTGCAACATGATTTATGTAGACAACTCACTTTGCATCATTTGTAATGACCATTTTGAAATGTCTGTCATATTTCTTTGACTCAGAATACAACATGATATGTAGAAAACCTGAATATTATTGCATTTTGTGGTAGCCACTTTGAAATGTTTGTAAATTCTTTCAGATATTTAATAAATAAAGTATATTTATGCAAAAAAAAGACAATTGTGAAAGAGCCATGATCATGCTGCGATTAAGCGTGTACTTTCTGTTCTATTCAACTTTTCATGATGTGAAAAGGCAACAATTGAAAATATTTCATGAAAAGTTGCAAATTGTGTAGAGTTGATATCCTAATTGCAGCCAGTTTTGGCATTGTTGAATTAAAATCAAAAATACTCATTTAACTAAAACTCCATAAACACAAACAATTTAGGAAAGTTGTTTGTATCTCTTCATTTCTGTGATTCTCAGAGATTTACAGCACAGGAAGAGGCCTTTCAGCCAATCATGTCTGTCCCTGTCACCAAGCACCTATCTATTTCATTCTTCTATTCCACAACCTTGTATGCAGTGACATTTAAAGTGCTCTTAAATGTTGTGAAGGTTCCTACAACATCCTTTCAGGCAATGAGTTCCAGAATCCCAGCCCTTTGGGTGAAAAGGTTTCTCTTCAAATCCCCTTTAAATCTCATGTCCCTAACTATCTATGCCCTGTGGCTATTGGCCCCACTACTAAAGGGAAAATTTCTTTCCTATCAGCCCTGTGTCCCTCATAATGTCATACAACTTGATCAGGTTCCTCCTCAACATTCTCTGCTCTAAGGAAAACAGCCATCCGCCAGGTACATGGCACATACTCTTGCAACTCAGCCATAGTTGTTTATCTGATACACTACAGGAAGGAATGTCTCAACGCATGGTACATTGGGGAGACTGTGCAGACACTATGACAACGGATGAATGAACACCGCTCGACAATCACCAGGCAAGACTGTTCTCTTCCTGTTGGAGATCACTTCAGCAGTTGTGGGCATTTGGCTTCTGATCTTCAGGTAAGTGTTTTCCAGCATAGAGTCACTGAGCAGAGACTGATAGCCAAGTTCTGCACACATGAGGACAGCCTCAACCAGGATCTTGGGCTCATGTCACACTATTTGTAACCCCCATGACTTGTCTGAACTTGCAAATCTTATTAACTGTCCTGTTTGGGGACAATACATATCTTTTAAACTTGTGCTTAATGCTCTCTCCACTCACATTATCTGTACCTTTAAGGCTTGATTAGCTGTAAAGACTCGCATTTCAATCATTATCCTGTAAACTGAGTTTGTGTCATTTTATGCCCTGTTTGTGAAAAGAACTCCTATTCACCTGACAAAGGAGCAATGCTCCGAAAGCTAGTGGCATTTGCTACCAAATAAACCTGTTGGACTTTAACCTGGTATTGTAAGACCTCTTACAAAGGAAAACAACTCAGATGACACAACATCTTTTAGCTACAATGCTCCAGCCCTGGCAAGATCCTGGTTAATCTATCTGCACCCTCTCTAATGCAATTTTAATTGTTCCGAGTTTGGGACTATAATTTAGGCTGGTGCTTAACTGCAAAACTGAGTGCTCAGTCATTGAAATATTAAACCAAGGTTCAATCTGCCATCTCAAGCTGAGATAGTATTAATTATTATCTTATTCAGCTGAATAAAGATCTATTTCCATTCCTTATTTTGCTTCTCCCAATGTTATCATCATAATTAATTCAAAACTATTTCAAAGTGAAAATTATCCTATCCTTTAAAATAAAATAAACTGTAGAACTTAAGTGACAGAGTAAGTCAACAAATAAAAAAAAGTGGATGGAAAATGAACATAGAACACTACAGCACAAACAGGCCCTTCAGCCCACAAGTTGTGCCGATCATATCAGTACCTACCAGGCCATAGAACTATCTGAGACTCCCAATCCTATTAAATCCCATGTACTCATCCAGAAGTCTCTTAAAAGATCCCAGCGAGTTTGCCTCCACCACCACTGATGGCAGCTGATTCCATTCACTCACCACCCTCTGATGAAAAACTTATCTCTAACATCACCTCTGTACTTGCCCCCCAGCACTTTAAACCTGTGTCCTCTCGTAGCGACCATTTCAGCCCTGGGAAATAGCCTCCGAGAATCCACCCTATCTATTCCTCTCAACTTATTATAAATCTCTATCAGGTCGCCTCTCAACCTTCACCTCTCCAGGGAGAAGAGACCTAGCTCTCTCAACCTATCTTCATAAGGCATGCCCCCCAACCCAGGCAACATCCTTGTAAATCTCCTCCGCACTTTCTCAATAGCTTCCACATACTTCCTATAGTGAGGCGAACAGAACTGCTCACAATACTCCAAGTGGGGTCTGACAAGGGTCTTATAAAGTTGCAGCATTACCTCTTGACTCCTAAACTCAATCCCTCTATTAATGAAGGCCAGCACACCATATGCCTTCTTGACCACATCCTCCACTTGCGGGGCAGATTTAACAGTCCTATGGACCTGGACCCCAAGATCCTTCTGCTCCTCAACACTGCCAAGACTCCTACCCTTGATATTATACTCCTTCATCCCATTGGTCCTGCCAAAATGGATCACCACATATTTATCCACATTGAAGTCCATCTGCCACTTCTCCACCCAGTCTTGCATCCTATCTATGTCTTGCTGCAACTTCAGACATCCCTCCACACTATCCACAACACACCAACCTTCGTATTGTCGGCGAACTTGCTAATCCATCCCTCCACTTCCTCATCCAGGTCATTTATGAAAATGACAAACAGCAAGGGTCCTAGAACAGATCCCTGGGGCACTCCACTGGTGAAATCTCGGCAATGGATGTCTTTTCATACTCAGCGTGGACTCAGGTACATTCACTCAGCTCTTGAGATAATCACAAGAAATAATTTCATATTTTAATGTGAAAGCAAATAAATCAAAAAAGTTTGGAAGAAGTGGGCTGTTAATTTTATGAAGGGATGATACTTGAAGTGTTACTGTAATAAGGCGGTTTGCAGATAGAGGCAACGGTCATATTTCAATGAATATAGAATTCTGATGCTGACAGCTCTTTCTGTTTAGTTGTCTGGTCAATTATAATCTAGGCGGGAAAAGAAAAATTGCACCCGGAATCTCTCAAAGGAAAGAATAACATGATCTGACTCTCTCCTTCTGTTATATTTCCATTTTTAATTTTCCTCACCAGATTGAATATTTCTCCACATGCAAAATCTGAAACAAAGGAATGTCTTCACACACACAGCCATTTAACACCTGAGGGTTTAGCAAGAATTGAACATGTGGACTGGGTACTGGCTTCTGAATCCAGCTGAGCAAAGCAGCTGCTATCAGACATTGCAGGCATCTTATCCGTTGATCTTTTGAGACATGCTTTGAATCGCTGAACTCGACACTGATTTATGTAACTAATTAGTGCTAAAGTAATCAGCATGGATGATATTCATAAAGGACTCCCAAGAAACCTGCCCCTTTTGCCATTTGTTGAATTTGTGAACCAGGTCTATGTTCATTGTTTTAGGCTGAACTCCCTTTTCATTTATCTAAAAATGATTTTATTGATGTTCTGTTTGCACTTCAGTCCCACACTCCTCATTTACAGGCACCCAGTGGAGAGAGGCACCCAGTAGAAGGCAGAGGACCTCCTCATGAATTTTCTGCTGGGCCTAGCCAAACTCACCATAAACAGGTCCAGGCAGCAGGTGACTGAGGGGGTCATCTGACCTGACTGTCTGCCCCTAAATTGGCAGTTGGGTGTTCCTGGAGAGGGGGTTTGCAGTGTCTGATGGCACAATCAAGACCTTCAATGCCTATTTGGTACTATAGGAACTGTGGTGTATTATCAACCCCTTTAGTCACATTTTGATTTAATATTTTAAGTTTCCTTTCCACATTTTTTTTGTTTCAGGTGGTCATCTTTTTGGGGGAATTACTCTTCTTGCTTCGTCTCTGAGTTTGTTTGATTTACCAAAAAGAAACATGGTATTTGTAAAAAATTCTTTTGATTGTTGACATTATCAATAATCATTGACATTTTCAGAACGGTTGCTATGAGGCAGCCGAACATAATTTTGTTTGAGATATGAAATGTTCAATGTTCCCAAATCCATGCCCATTTTTCCTCAAACTCCAGCTTGGAATACTTCCAATCAAGTTCCCTTCCACAGAACCAAACCAAGTCTATTCGAAGACAAAAATGACATCCTACATCATTGGCAAAAGAAAACAATCTCTCCTCATCCATTAGAATCTACTTGCAGCTTTTCACACAGTCAAGCACATTGAGCGGAATTTTATGAGATTGATTCTAAGCGTGAAAATGGGAGAGTTCCTGATCCATGTTTTATACAAGTTTTCACGCCCAATCTTATGCAGTTAGTCACTGAAAAAATGTCTGGACTATTTCAAGCTGCTGCAGGCAGTGGGCTGAGCTCAACTCACTCGCCAGCCTTTAGAGGGGAGTTTCTATGCATGATTCCGTGCTTTGATTCTGCACATGCTCAATAGCAACTGCAGGGTTCTGAGAAAAAGGGCTGTCAGGCCCTTGCTATTGTAAGCAGCCTCAACCAGCACCTTTCTGCCTTCAGTTGTAAGGACCTCCAGTCAACCATTAGCCCTACAACACACGGGCATCTCTATCCTACTGCCCAAACCGATCGGGCCCTCTTCCCCCAATCTGATTGCAACTGCAGAGAAGCAGAAGCACCCACCATCCCCTTGGTCTGATCCCACTGCAGAGTGTGCAGCGAATCCCACTCTAACAGTTCCCCCCACAATTGGGTTGCCCTTCATAGCCTACCCCCCCATAGGACCTGCATCCTCTCCAATAGACCCTGCCCTTGTCCCCATTGGTGGGCAATGCCAAGGTGCCCACTGGGCATTTCCTAGATGTGATGATGTAGAGATGTCGGTGTTGGACTGGGGTAAACTCAGTAAGAGTCTGGCAACAGCAATTTTAAATCCAACCGATTTATTTGATAGTAAATCTGCAAGTTTCAACTTTTGTCTTCGTCAGGCAAATGCATTTGCCTGACGAAGACGAAAGTCGAAAGCTTGCAGATCTACTATCAAATAAATTGGTTGGATTTAAAATTGCCATTTCCTAGATGCCAGGCTTACAGTGCCAAGTACTGCTAAACTGGCACTGCCCAAGGGGCATCCCCTTGCCCTCGGTCTCCCCGGGAGCCTCAATGGCCCCTGGTTCAACGAGTAAATCCAATAAGATTGTTCCCTGTTCATGGGGAGAGGTGTTTTCTTGCCGGAGAGAATATGTTCCGGTGAGGCCATAAACACAGGAGAGTCCAGACAATTGGGCACTGGGCTCACTAAACACATGTTAATCCTCATTTAAATAAATTTGATTAAAATACTCAGCCTCTCATCCATTTCTGGCTGGAGGCTGACCCCACTGGAAATCTGGCTCTCGTACATTCACAAGAGTTGAGCAATTGGGTGTGATCCTGATAGCTCAGCTCTTGCACGATTTTACCAGCTCACTCAACTCATTGATGGAGTGAGCTAATAAAATTCTTCCCATTGTCTTTCAATACCGAAAGAGAAAACATTAAAAAATTTGAGCAGGTCTGGCAGCATCTATAGGGGAGGGGAGAAGAGTTAATGTTTCAAGTCTAGATGACTCTTTGTCAAAGCTAAAAGGCATAGAAAGTGGGAGATATTTATATTGCAGGGTGAGGGAATGAATTATAGCATTGAAATCAGGGGAAAGGACTGTTGCTGGTTGTCCAGAGAGAGAATAGAGGGTGTGAATGGCCAAACAATAGAGGGGACAGATGAAGATGTTGGGACTGGATGGATATGATGGGACAGAGATAGAATGTAGAAAAGGGGAAGGGGAGAAAAGCTAAGAGTGGGAGATGAAATCAGAGGAAAGAATGGGGAGAGAAAAATGAAGAAAGACAATAAAGAAATAAAAGGAAGAGAACAGTAAAAGAACTAAACAAAATAGAATGAAAACAAAGAGGGCCGAGATGGGATAGAGCAAATCATCAGAAATTGTTGAATTCAGTGTTGAGAGCAGAAGGCTGTGAAGTGTCTAGCTGGAAAATGAGATGTTGCTCCTCCAGTTTGCACTGAGCTTCATTGGAGCATTGCAGCAGGCCAAGGACAGACATGTGGGTACGGGAGCAGGATTGTGTGTTAAAATTGCAAGCAACCAGAAGATCAGGCTCCAATTTTGTGCACGGACTGGAAGTACTCAGCAAAGTGATCACCCAGTGTATGCTTAGTCTCTCCAAAGTGAAGGAGACCACCTTGGGAGCAGCTAATGCAATACATCAAATTGAAAGAGGTGCAAGTGAAATGGTCTTAACCTGGAATGAATGTTTTGGACCTAGAATGTAAGCATAAGAGAAGTAAAGGGACCGGTGTTATACCTTCTGCGATTGCGTAGGAGGGTGATGGGAATGATGGGAAGCACATATTAGAAGCACTACTTTGGAAAGTTGCATCATCAGAACAAATGTAACAGAGGCGAAGGAGCTGAGAGAAAGGGATGGAGTCCTTGTAGGATGTAGGGTGTGAAGAGCTGTGATCCAGATAGCTGTGGAAGTCAGTGAGCTTGGAACAGATATTTGTGCATGCAAAGCATACTCCTCTGCCATTTTTGCCAACTTCAGTGTGATGCAATCACCAAACACATCTTCCCCTCACTCCCTCTGTCAGCATTCTGCAGAGACCTTTCCCTCTGGGATAACCTGGTCCACTCCTTCACTATACCCAGCACATCTCCTGTCACTCATGGCACCTTCCCATACAATCTCAGAGAGTGTAACCTTTACCTCTTCTATGCTTACTGTTCAAGGTCCAAATCATTCATTTTAGGTTAAGCAGCGTTGTACTTCTTTCAATTTGATGTATTGCATTCACAGCTCCCTATGTGGTCTCCTCCATATTGGAGAGATCAAATGTAGACTGGGTGATCATTTTGCTGAGCACCTTCAGTCTGTGCACAGTCAGGATCCTTGCTATTTTAACACACAAACCTGCTCCCATGCCCACATGTCTGTCCTTGGTCTGCTGCAATGTCCCAGTGAAGCTCAATGCAAACTGGAGGAACAGCATCTTATCTTCCGGATAGATAGAACATAGAACATAGAACATAGAACATTACAGCACAGAACAGGCCCTTCGGCCTTCGATGTTGTGCCGACCAAAATAAAAAGCAATGCCCCTCCAAACTAAACCATTCCCTTCTCTTCCATATACTTATCAATTAACCTCTTAAACGCCACCAAACTTGGCGCATCTACAACAGCTGCAGGCAGGGCATTCCACTCCCTAATCACTCTTTGAGTAAAGAACCTACCTCTGATATCCGTCCTATAACTCATACCCCTTAATTTAAAGCTGTGTCCCCTCGTGCTAGCTTTCTCCATCCTAGGAAAAAGGCTATCACTGTCCACCCTATCTAAACCTCTAATCATCTTATATGCTTCAATAAGATCCCCTCTTAGCCGCCTCCTTTCTAACGAAAACAACCTCAAATCCTTCAACCTCTCTTCATAGGACCTGCCCTCCATACCAGGCAACATCCTGGTAAACCTCCTCTGTACCCTCTCCAATGCCTCCACATCTTTCTTATAATGTGGCGACCAGAACTGCACACAATACTCCAAGTGCGGCCGCACTAGAGTTTTGTACAGTTGCAACATGATGCTGCGGCTCCTAAATTCAATCCCCCTACCAATAAAAGCTAAGACTCCATATGCCTTCTTAACAACTTTATCCACTTGACTGCCTACTTTCAGGGATCTATTGACACATACACCAAGATCCTTCTGTTCCTCAACACTATTAAGAGCCCTACCATTAGCCCTATACTCTACACATTTATTGTTCCTGCCAAAGTGCATTACCTCACACTTTTCCACATTAAACTCCATTTGCCACCTCTCGGCCCAGCTCTGCAACTTGTCCAAGTCACTCTGTAAACTATAACACCCCTCTTCGCTATCTACCACTCCATACTTTACAGCCTTCCGGTCTCAACATTGAATTCAACAATTTCACATTATTTGCTCTATCCACCTTGGCCCCCTTTGTTTTCATTCTATTTTATTTAATTTAAAAAATTTTTCTTCCCTCCACTCTTTCCCCCAAGGTTTATCTCACTTTCCTTATCTTTTCTCCCCTGGCTTCCCTTTTTCTATGTTCTACCTCTGGCCCATCTTTTCTACCCTCTCCTCCCCCAACATCTTCATCTGTCACAGTTTACAGCTTCTCTGCCGTTTGGCCATTCACACCCTTTATTCCTCTGTGGACAGCTATTAACAGACATTTCCCCTGGGTTTCTATGGCTATGATCCATCTTTCATTCCCTCACCCTGCAGGATAAATGTCTTCCACTTTCTATGCTTTTTAGCTTTGACAAAGCTTCATCTGGACTTGAAACAATAGCTCTTTTCTCTCCCTACAGATGCTGCCAGACCTGCTGAGATTTACCAGTGTTTTCTCTTTTGGATTTCAGATTCCAGCATCAGCAGCAATTTGCTTTTATCCAGTCTTTCCAACATTGCCCAACTAAGTGGGACTGAGTGCATTTGGTTCTATTCTTATCTACCTAAGCATAACCATAGCATCAATTACAATGGCTTCTTCCTGTTCCCACATGGTTACCTCTGGTGGCCACTAAGGATCTTCCCTCCTATTTCTCATCTACACATTGCATCCTTGGCAACATCATCCAAAAACTTGGCTTCAGTTTTCACATGTAAGATGGAACCTCCCAAAAATTTCTAAGTGTTGAATTTGCAGGAAAACTGGGGTAATTCAAGCTGCTGTAAGCCTCTCTAGAGTAAAATACTCTGATGGGGTGGGAGAGGCCTGGAGAATTCAGTCCCGGGCCTGCTAAATTACAAATAAATTACATTTAGATAACTTACCTGTCTTCCTGCTGGTTTCCAGCACAGACTTGACAGCTCCTGAAATCCGGCACTGCGGGATGTGCTTGCAGTAGGAACACATGTACAAATCACATACTCCCATCCAGCTGCACTAGAAAATTAGTGCGGCAAGGTGGGAGAATCACCTCTATACATTGACAACACCCAGCTCTGCCTTATCACCATCTCACTCAACCTGTCCACTTTGCTCAATTAGCAGATTACTCACTTGAAATCCAGATCATTGAATCTTAGAATGATACAATGTAGACAAAGCATTTTGGGACAACAAATCTGCACCAACATGGGAGAAACACCAGGAGTGAAAATCTCAAACCACTTTGGTCTAAAAACCAGGAATTCCCACCTGACCGTAAGTGATGTTTCACATTCTCTGCGACCCATCTGCTAAAACTCCAGTGGTGGGCAGGATGGGAGAATTCTGGCCCGACCTCCCACTTAGTCCCATTTACCAGCACTTGGCCCATAGCCTTCAATGTTATGAAATGTAAAATTCTCATCCAGGTACTTTTTAAAGGATGTAAGGCAACATGTCTCTACTACTTGTATACCTCAATCAGGTCACCCCTCAGTCTTTTCTGTTCAACAAAACAAACCGAGCCGATCCAACCTCTCTTCATATCATAAATATTCCATTCCAGTCAGCATCCTGGTGAATCACCTCAGCACCCCATCCAGTCCAATCACATCCTTCCTATAATTGGTGACCAGAACAGCACACAGTACTCTAGCTGTGACCCTACCAGCATTCTATACAACTCCAGCACGACTTAGAACATAGAACATAGAACATAGAACAATACAGCACAGAACAGGCCCTTCGGCCTTCGATGTTGTGCCGACCAAAATAAAAAGCAATGCCCCTCCTAACTAAACCATTCCCTTCTCATCCATATACTTATCAACTAACCTCTTAAACGCCACCAAACTTGGCGCATCTACAACAGCTGCAGGCAGGGCATTCCACTCCCTAATCACTCTTTGAGTAAAGAACCTACCTCTGATATCCGTCCTATAACTCATACCCCTTAATTTAAAGCTGTGTCCCATCGTGCTAGCTTTCTCCATCCTAGGAAAAAGGCTATCACTGTCCACCCTATCTAAACCTCTAATCATCTTATATGCTTCAATAAGATCCCCTCTTAGCCGCCTCCTTTCTAACGAAAACAACCTCAAATCCTTCAACCTCTCTTCATAGGACCTGCCCTCCATACCAGGCAACATCCTAGTAAACCTCCTCTGTACCCTCTCCAATGCCTCCACATCTTTCTTATAATGTGGCGACCAGAACTGCACACAATACTCCAAGTGCGGCCGCACTAGAGTTTTGTACAGCTGCAACATGATGCTGCGGCTCCTAAATTCAATCCCCCTACCAATAAAAGCTAAGACTCCATAAGCCTTCTTAACAACTTTATCCACTTGACTGCCTACTTTCAGGGATCTATTGACACATACACCAAGATCCTTCTGTTCCTCAACACTATTAAGAGCCCTACCATTAGCCCTATACTCTACACATTTATTGTTCCTGCCAAAGTGCATTACCTCACACTTTTCCACATTAAACTCCATTTGCCACCTCTCGGCCCAGCTCTGCAACTTGTCCAAGTCACTCTGTAAACTAAAACACCCCTCTTCACTATCTACCACACCACCAACTTTAGTATCATCTGCAAATTTACTGATCCATCCCTCAATACCCTCATCCAGATCATTTATAAAAATTACAAACAGCAGGGGCCCCAAAACAGACCCCTGAGGCACACCACTCGTCACCGAACTCCACGATGAATATCTCCCATCAACCACCACCCTCTGTCTTCTATCTGCCAGCCAATTTCTAATCCAATTAGCTAAATCACCCTCTATTCCACACATCTGCATTTTCTGTAGAAGTCTTCCATGGGCCACCTTATCAAAAGCCTTACTAAAGTCCATATATACTACATCAACCGCCTTACCCCCATCCACCTCTCTGGTCACTTTCTCAAAAAACTCAATGAGGTTAGTAAGGCATGACCTACCCTTCACGAAACCATGCTGACTATCCCCAATCAATTCATTTCTCTCTAAATAACTATAAATCCTATCCCTAATAATTCTCTCCAATACTTTGCCCACCACAGAAGTAAGACTCACTGGCCTATAATTCCCTGGAAGGTCTCTCTTCCCCTTCTTAAACAATGGGACCACATTCGCTATCCTCCAGTCCTCCGGAACCACACCCGTAACCAACGAGGACCTGAAGATCAGAGCCAGAGGCTCTGCAATCTCCTCTCTTGCCTCCCAGAGAATCCTAGGGTAAATCCCGTCCGGCCCAGGGGACTTATCCAACTTCAAACCCTCGAGAATTTCTAACACATCCTCCCTATCTACTACAATACTTCCCAATTTGCAACCCTGTACCTCAGTGTTCTCCATAGCTACATTTCCAGCACTCTGCGTGAATACCGAAGAGAAATATTTATTCAGTGCCTCACCAATCTCTTCAGGCTCCACGCACAACTTCCCACTGCTGTCTATGACTGGCCCTAATCTTGCCCTAACCAATCTTCTATTCTTAACATATCGAAAGAAAGCTTTAGGATTCTCCTTAATCCTATCAGCCAACATCTTCTCGTGTCCCCTCTTAGCTCTCCTCAATTCACTTTTTACCTCCTTCCTAGCTAATCTATAGCTATCCATTGCACTACCTGAGCCTTCAAGCCTCATCCTGACATAAGCCTCCTTTTTCTTCTTAACTCCTTTTTCTTCTTTTTCTTCTTCTCCGCTTTTGTAATCAATGCCTTGATTGATAAAGGCAAATGTACCATACACCTTTATTACCATGATAGTAACATGCCCTTCCACCTTCAGAGATCTATGGACAAACACATCAAGGTTTCTTTGTTATAGAGTCATGGAGGTTTACAGCGTCTTAACCGGCCTTTTGGCCCAACTTGTCTGCACAGCCCTTTTCTTAAACCCCCAAGATAAACCCAAACATTTGGCTCATATCCTTTTATACCCATCTTATCCAAGTAGTTGTCTAATTGTTTTATAAAAGACAAAAATTGAACAAAGAACAAAGAACAAAACAGCAAGGGAAACAGGCTCTTTGGCCCAACGAGCCCACACCGCCACCTCGATATTCCCACTTCTACCCATGATCCCTGTCTATGTTTATAGATCTATGCATTGAAACAAAATTTGAGACAATTTAGAGAGAATTTGTTCTGCCAATGAGCCTAAGAGCACATTTTTGGGATGTGGGAGGAAACTGGAGCACCCGGAGAAAACCCACGCAAGCACGGGGAGAATGCGCAAACTCCCACAGACACAGGTCCAAATCCATGTATCTGCACAGCACAGTGATAGTCACTGAGCTGTTGTGTTGCCCATCAAATGATCCAGGTCAAGCGTACGCTAATGACGTGAAGCACTAGGATACTCTCGAAGAATCCAAGACCCATCGTGTGTATGCCCCTTGTTAGACAACAAGGCGGACCAAAGTACCTGTAGGGTAAAACAAATACATCAATATCATCGACAATTTACACACTTCCCAGGGAACTCCCAAGGCTCATGATTTCTATCCTATATTCCACATGCATTTGCTTTCTTTATAAGTCTTCAATGGGGACCTTGTCAAAGGCCTTGCTGGAATCGACAAAAACCACATCAACTGCACTGCCCTAATTGACACATGTGGTCACCTCTTCAAAAAATTTAATCAAATTTGCTGTGTATGACCTCCCTTTGACAAAGCTATATTGACTATCCATGATTAATCCTTGCTTCTCCAACTGGAGATAAATGTTCTCCTTCAGAATTTTCTCCAATGGTTTTAACATAGAACATAGAACACTACAGCACAAACAGGCCCTTCGGTGCACAAGTTGTGTCGATCATATCTATATTTACCAGGCCATAGAACTATCTGTAATTCCCAGTCCCATTAAATCCCATGTACTCATCCAGAAGTCTCTTAAAAGACCCCAGCGAGTTTGCCTCTACCACCACTGACGGCAACCGATTCCATTCATTCACCACCCTCAGAGTGAAAAACTTACCTCTAACATCTCCTCTGTACTTAACCCCCAGCACCTTAAAACTGTGTCTTCTCATAGCGACCATTTCAGCCTGGGGAAATAGCCTCCAAGAATCCACCCTATCTATTCCTCTCAACATCTTATAAACCTCTATCAAGTCGCCTCTCAACCTTCGTCTCTCCAAGGAGAAGAGACCTAGCTCTCTCAACCTATCTTCATAAGGCATGCCCCCCAATCCAGGCAACATCCTTGTAAATCTCCTCTGCACCCTTTCAATAGCTTCCACATCCTTTCTATAGTGAGGCAACCAGAACAATACTCCAAGTGGGGTCTGACAAGTGTCTTATAAAGTTGCAGCATTACCTCCCGACTCCTAAACTCAATTCCTCTATTAATAAAGGCCAGTACACCATATGCATTCTTGACCACATCCTCCACTTGCAGGGCAGATTTAAGAGACCTATGGACCCGGACCCCAAGATCCTTCTGCTCCTCAACACTGCCAAGACTCCTACCTTGATATTGTACTCCTTCATCCCATTGGTCCTGCCAAAATGGATCACCACACATTTATCCGCGTTGAAGTCTAATTGCCACTTCTCCGCCCAGTCTTGCATCCTACCTATGTCTTACTGCAACTTCAGACATCCCTCCAGACTATCCACAACACCACCACCTTCGTATCGTCGGCGAACTTACTAAACCATCCCTCCACTTCCTCATCCAGGTCATTTATGAAAACAAACAGCAAGAGTTCTAGAACAGATCCCAGGGGCACTCCACTGGTGACCGACCTCCATGCAGAAGAAGGCCCATCCACAACTATTCTCTGCCTTCTGCAGGCAAGCCAGTTCTGGATCCACAAGGCCAAAGCCCCTTGGATCCCATGCCCTCTCACCTTCTCAAGAAGTCTTGCATAGGGGATCTTATCAAATACCTTGCTGAAATCCATGTAAACCACGTCCACGGCTCTTCATACGTCAATGTGTTCAGTCACATTTTCGAAGAATTCAACTAGGCTCGTAAGGCACGATCTGCCCTTAACAAAGCCATGTTGACTATTCCTGATCATATTGAATTTCTCTAAATGCTCATTTTCTTACCATTGACGTGAGATGCATTGTCTGTAGTTCCCTGGTTTATCTCTACAACTCTCCTTAAGTAGCAAAGCCACCATTATACCTGCTAAAAACTTTTCTTTTCCTTTTTTATCATATCCTGAATATCTCTGGTCAGCTATGGTTCACTGGATTTGTGCTATTTCCTATTACCATAGAGGCTGCTTGTACCCTTCCCATTTCCTTTTTGAATGTCTCCCATCCTCCACTGCTGTTCCGTTGATTGCAGCCGTTCCTAATCTACTTTGGCCAGATCTTGCCTTATTTAGCTAAATTCCTCTCTCCCTCAATCTAAATTTTTTTTTGCAACTTGTCTATTTCTTTGTCCACAATAAGATAAAATTTTACCATGTTGTGAGTGCTATCATTAAAGTGCTCCCCCGCCATCACTTCAACAACCAATCTGGCTATGTCTCCCAGAATTAAGTTCAGCAAAGATGTCCATGGTCCCTTGCTGGACCATGGACATATTGACCTAAAATGTTCTCCCATACACGTTTCAAGAAATCCTCTCCATCAAAGCCCTGAACATCCCATCTATCCAGTTAATGTTGGGAAAGTTGAAATCACATACTATACTCACCCTATTAATATTTTACACTCCCACACTTTGTGATGTGGCTTCCATTTTTTTTCCCCAAGCTCTACCCATGAAACTTCATTCAATGTTCCCTCCAAGATATCGAGCATTGCACTGGTCGATTAGTGTGTCAAGGCCCAAAAATAGGACAATTGCCAAATAATTGATTTGCACCCTCTGTCAAGCGATTTGTATCTTCCCAACTAATATTCCAGTCATGCACAGCTTCGTGCCCAAAGTGGATGAGAAATCAATTTGCATGCATTTCAATAAACAAAGAACAAAGAAAAGTACCATTCCCTTCCTGCTGGCGAACACTTCAGTGGTCACGGGCATTCGGCCCCTGACCTTCAGGTAAATGTTCTTCAAGGGGGCCTTCACGACACACAACAGCGCAGAGCCGCTGAGCAGAGAATGATAGCCAAGTTCTGCACACATGAGGACGGTCTTAACAGGGATCTTGGCTTCATGTCACACTTATCTGTAACTCTCATGACTTGCCTGGGTTAGCAAAAAAACCTCACTTACTGTGCTGTCTGGAGACAATACACATCTTTTTAACCTGTGCTTAGTGCTCCTTCCACTCACATTGTTAGCCACTTTAAGACTTGAATAGCAGGTTAGGTGTAAAGATTCGCATTCTAATCAGCAATCTGTAACTGTCTGTGCTGATATGTGTGCTATTGGAGACCAGAACACCTCATTCGCCTGACGAAGGCCACAGAGCCGAAAGCTTACAAGTTTACTATCAAATAAATCGGTTGTATTTAAAACTGGTGTTGTCAGACTTCTTACTGTGAATAAAGATAATATCAGGGCGGTAGTAAGAAAAGATATTGGGTCCAAAGAGCAAAATGTGGAATCATTGTGGGTGGAGATAAGGAATAGTAAGAGGAGAAAGCTGCTGATGGGTGTGGTCTATAGGCCCCCAAATAATAACTTTGAGGTGGGGCGGGCTATAAACAAACAAATAATTGATGCGTGCAAAAATGGAACAGCGATAATTATGGGGGATTTTAACTTGCATATTGATTGGTTGACTCAAGTCAGACGTAGTGGGCTTGAGGAAGAGTTCTTAGAATGCTGTCGGGATAGTTTCCTTGAACAGTATGTAACGGAATCTACGAGGGAGCAAGTATCTTAGATCTGGTACTGTGTAATGAGGCAAGTAGAATTAGGGATCTTCTTGTGAGGGATCCTCTTGGGATGAGTGATCACAATATGGTTGAATTTCTGATGCAGATAGAGGATGAGAAAGTAGGGTCTCAAACCAGTGTCCTCTGTTTGAACAGAGAGAAGTATGATAAGATGAGGGCAGAATTGTCTAATGCAGATTCGTTGGTAGGACAGCTGAGGAACAGTGGAGGATTTTTAAGGAGATCTTTTTCAGTACTCAGCAGAAATATATTCCAATGGTAAAGAAGGACTGTAAGAAAAGGGATAACCAGCTGTGGATATTGAAGGAAATAAAGGAGAGTATTAAATTAAAAACCAATGCGTACAGAACAGCTAAAAACAGTGGGGAATTAGAAGATTGGGAAAGATTTAAAAAATAACAAAGAATGACTAAGAAAGCAATAAAGAAAGGACAGATAGAGTATGAAGCTAAACTAGCTCTAAATATAAAAAATGATAACAAAAGTTTTTAGAAATATATAAAGAAGAAGAGACTGGCTAGAGTGCATGTTGGAGAACGAGAGAGGGGACTTAATAGTGGGTAACGAGGAAATGGCTGAGACTTTAAATAAGTTTTTTGTGTCGGTCTTCACGGAGGTGGACACAAGTCTATTTAGTGCGATAGACAGAGGGGAACCGATGGATGTGGTGTTTTTGGATTTCCATAAGGCATTTGATAAGGTACCTCACAAAAGGTTGCTGCAGAAGGTTAGGGTATACGGAGTTGGGGGTAAAGTGTTAGCGTGGATTGAGGATTGGTTATCTAACAGGAAGCAGAGAGTTGGAATAAATGGGTGCTTTTCTGGTTGGCAGTTGGTGACTAGTGGTGTGCCGCAGGGATCGGTGCTGGGGCCTCAACTGTTTACCATATACATAGACAAACAGCGAATGCATGAAATTGCTTTTAATTAAATGCTAGGCTATATAATCTGATAACAAAAACTATAACCATTCTGCTCTTTGGCATGAAATCTGAGATCTTTTGAGAATGCCTCATAGCTCAATTGCTGTGTAGGTGAAATCAGAGATCTTCCTTTCAGCCAAAATAAATTTGTCTTGTCTTAATTGTATGGTTGTCAGTCTATTTTTAATTTGTAATGTTTTTGATCCTAATATTTCAACGTTTTAATAAAACTAGTTTTTTAAAAAATAAAATTTTATTACGCCTTAAAGACTGAGTTTTGTTTACTTTTGCTTATCAAAGCAGTTGTTTATTTTTGTTTACTTATCAAAATTACTTTTTAGAAATTTCGAAAACAATCTGGCCACCAAAATAGAATTCCCCACTACAGTATCAGAGTAGTGTTAAAAGGGAAATCAGGATGATAAAAAGAGGACATGAGATCAGGCAAAGGAGAATCCAAAGAGCTTCTACATATATTTAAAGGACAAAAGAGTAACTAGGGTGAGAGTAGGGCCTCTTAAGGGTCAACAAGAGTCATCTATGTACAGATCCACAAAACATGAGTGAGATCCTAAATGAATATTTCTCATCAAGGATAACTGTTGAGAAAGGCATGGATGTTAGGGAACTTGGGGAAGTAAATAGTGTTGTCTTGTAAGTACATATTGCAGAGAAGGAGGTGCTTAAAATGCATCAAGATAGATAAATCCCGGGACCTGATTAAGTTTATTTCAGGATGTTATGGGAAGCTAGATAGGAAATTGCGGGTCCCCAAGCAGAGATATTTGAATCATCGATAGCCACAAGTGAGATGCCTGAGAATTGGAGAGTGGCAAATGTTGTGCCTTTGTTTAAGAAGGGTTGCTGGAAACTACAGGCCCTCCATGAGCCTAACATCTACAGTGGTTAAGTTGCAGAGGCAAGGACTGATTAGGGACAGTCGACATGCTTTGTGGGTGGAAAATCAAGTCTCGTGAATTTGATTGAGTTTTTTGAAGAGGTAACCAAGAAGGCAGATGAGGGCAGCACATTAAATCCCACAGAATCCAGATTGAGGTAGCCAATTGGATATAAAATTCTTTTGATGATAGATGACAGAGGCTGGTTGTTGAGGGTTGTTTTTTAAACTATAAGTCTGCGACCAGTGGTGTGTCTCAGCAGTTGGTGCTGGGTGCACTATTATTTGTCATTTATATTAATGATTGGATGGGAATTTAGGAGGCGTGGTTAGTAAGTTTGCAGATGTTACCAAAATTGGTGGCATAGTGGATATTAAAGAAGGTTATCAAGGATTCAATGGGATCTTGATCAGGCCAGTGGGCTGATGAATGGCAGCTGGAGTTTAATTTAGATAAATGTGAGGTGATGCATTTTGGTAGATCGAATCAGGACAGGACCTATCCAATTAATAGTAGGCATTGGGTAGAGTTATAGAACAAAGAGATCTTGGAGTATTGGCTCATAGTTTCTTGAAAGTGGAGTCACGGGTGGACAGAGTGGTGAAAAAGGCTGGTTTCATTGGTCAGAACATTGAATATGGAAATTGGGACATCTTGTTGAAGTTGTTCACAACATTAGAACATAGAACATAGAACATTACAGCACAGAACAGGCCCTTCGGCCTTCGATGTTGTGCCGACCAAAATAAAAAGCAATGCCCCTCCAAACTAAACCATTCCCTTCTCTTCCATATACTTATCAATTAACCTCTTAAACGCCACCAAACTTGGCGCATCTACAACAGCTGCAGGCAGGGCATTCCACTCCCTAATCACTCTTTGAGTAAAGAACCTACCTCTGATATCCGTCCTATAACTCATACCCCTTAATTTAAAGCTGTGTCCCCTCGTGCTAGCTTTCTCCATCCTAGGAAAAAGGCTATCACTGTCCAAAAGTCATTAGTCAGGCCACACTCAGAATACTATGTACAGTTCTGATCACCCTATTATAGAAAGAATATTATTAAACTAGAGAGAGTGCAAGAAAGATTTACCAGGATGCTACCGGGATTTGATGGTTTGAGTTTAAAGGAGAGGTTGGATTGCCTAGGACCTTTTTCCCTGGAGCATAAGAGGCTTTGAGGCGATTTTATGGAGGTGTAGAAAATAATGAGAGGCACAGATCAGCTAGATAGTCAATACCTTTTCCCAAATATAGGGGAGGCTAAAACTGGATGGCATAATTTTAAGGTGAGAGGGGAGAGATACAAAAGGGCCCAAAGGGGCAATTTCTTCACATAGAGGATGGTGAGTAGTCACAAGCAAGGCTTACATTAGTTGTTGTGAAGTTACCTTGAAGTTCTATCTGGAACAAGTTACTAATCATAAAATCAAAAGGAGGCCATTCGGCCCATCGGGTCTGCAATGATCACAATCCCACCCAGACGCTATCTCCGTAACCCCCTGTACTTACCCTAGCTAGTAACCCTGACAGTAAGGGGCAATTTACCTTGGTTAACCCACCTAATGTGCACATCTTCGGACATTGGGAGGAAACCCATACAGACACAATGAGAATGTGCAAATGACCCAAGCTGAGAATCAAACCTGGACCTGGTAATGTGAGACAGTAGTACTAATCACTGTGCCACGGTGCCACCCCCACTGTACCACTGTACTGCCCCTCTACAACTCTAGAGGGTTGTGAGTCTCTGGAACTCTCTTCCCGAAGAGGCAATGGAAGCAGAATTTTTGAATAATTTTAGGGTAGTTGTAGAGGCAGGTACAATTTTGTTCTTTAAAAAGCATTTCAAGAGTTACACGAGTAAGATTGGTATCAAGGGATATAGGCTAAACATGGGCAACTGGGACTAGCTTTATAGTAAAAACTCAGCAGCATGGGCAAGTTGGGTCGAAAAGCCTGTTTGAATGCTTTAAACTTCTATGACTCTTCTCGGTGCCAGACGTTTAGCAGTGTCTGCACTCCCTTGAGGAACCAGGGATCAAGACCCCAGGGGACTTCTTAATTAGCTGCCTGTTCTTCTTGGACTGCCTGGTGGTCTCCCATTCTCTTTCTTCCTTGGGTCCCTTCAGCTGCCTGGTGACCACCACTCTAAACATGCTCTCAAATTCACGGATGCTCCACAGTGTCCCCAGCAGCCATTCCAGCTCCAAATTCCAGATTTCCGGGAACTGCAGCTGGACACACTTCCTGCCCACATGCTGGCACTAGGCTTTGGAAATGTGCCCGGCCTCCCAAATAGAGCAAGAGGAGAGCAAATAGAGCATGACTTTGAGCTCTTCTGCCATGATAAATCCCTTTTAAATTTAAAATCTTTAGAAGAATTTTTAACAGGAAATATATTAAATAATCCAATAACTTTCTTAAACAGTGATTTAAAACTTAATATTGTTTGACAATATCCACCAGGGCATACTCACCAATCAGTTGCTCCCATTGGGAAATTGCTTCCCTATGCTCATTTAAGACAGAGATAATGATTTTCTTTCTCTCAGGCAGTTGTGGAAGCAGAGTCTTTAATAATTTTAAGGCAGAGCTTGGTAGATTGCTGTTTAACAAAGAGGGGTGTTGAAAGAATATTGGAGATAGGCAGGAATGTGGATTTGAAGTTACAATCAGATCAGCTATGGTCTTATTGAATGATGGAGCAGGTTTGAGGGGCCAAGGGGAGCCATGCAAACAGGCTCTTCGACCCAACTCCTGCTTCTAATTCGCACATTTGTATGAGGAAGTGATTGATGGTGAGAATTTTTTCTTGAATAACTACAATCAATTTCTGTAGAAGTTTGATAAAACAGAATGGTTTCTGAGGCTAATTCAGCAGGTCTAGAGACATATATAGGCTAGAGTTAGTAAAATTAAAACAGGTTTTAATTTTCAGGACATTAATGAACAATTTTGTTTTTCCTTATAGTTTTATGGTCAGATTTATTGCTCCTATCTTTTAAATTTAATTTGTAGATTATTAAATTGGAATTAAAAAATTGTAAGCCACTATGTGGGATTAAACTCTTGTTCTCAGCAATGTTAGTCCAACACTCACTGTACCCTAATTTTTGCACATCCATGGTCAGAATGATAATGATAATTCAGGAATTATATGAATATGAGTAGGCCATTTGAGCCATCTGCCATTTAATTTGATTATGGTTAAATGGTGAGTTGACTTGCTAACATGGCAACTTACAAAACTTATAGCCAAGCAAATCTATCTGAAGTTTAGACTTGATCACGCAATCGAGAGCTCCATTTTGTCCAATCTGGCTCACTTGTGAACAAGGAACAAAGATTTTCAAGAAACACATCCTGATGGATTCTGAAAGTGCAGTCTTTTATTAGAGCCTGGAATTCTTCCCACTCAGTTAGGTGTATTGTGTTCCAATAAGAAATCTATTTATATTTTGTAAGTTATTAGGTAATCATATTTCTACCACCCTATTTGTTCTACTTTATGTCACTCGTACTGGAACAAAAGTTATTCTGAAGAGGACCCTCACTCACTATCCACAGATTGGAAAACGCAGCGCAGCATAACATTCAAATTTATGCTATGGGCTGTCATTTGGACTAGAATCCCCCTTGCACCTCCCTCCCAACCGTCTATGCTTCAGCTGATCTGTAAAATTGTCAGGTCAAAGTGAAGCATGGGAGCAAATTGGCAGTACGATAGCACTGTTGCCTCATAGTGTCTGAAACTCAGGTTTAATTCCAGCTCAGGCGAGCCTATGAGGACTTTGCATGTTCTCCTCGTGTCTGTATGGGTTTCCTTCGGATGCTCCTGTTTCCTCCCACACTCCAAAGATATTTGCATTAGATTGATTGCCAAGCTAAATTGACCCTTAGCATCAGAAGAATTAGCAGGGTAAATATGTGAGATTTGGGGATAGGGCTTGCGTGGGATCAAAGAACAAATAACAAAGCAAATTACAGCACAGAATAGGCCCTTCAGCTCTCCAAGCCTGCACTGACCATTCTGCCCGACTTAACTAAAACCAAATCCCTCTATTCCCATATTTGTCAAGACACCGCTTAAAAGTTACTACCATATCCACTTCTACCACCTCCCCAGCAACGAGTTCCAGACACCCACCACTGTGTAAAAAAATCAGCCTTATACATCTCCTTTAAATTTTGCCCCTCACGCTTAAAGCTGTATCCTCTCATAATTGACTCTTCCACTCTGGGAAAAAGCTTCTGACTATCCACTCTGTCCATGCCTCTCATAATCTTGTAGACTTCTATCAAGTTGCCTCTCAACCTTTGTTATTCCAGTGAGAACAAACCAAGTTTCTCCAATCTCTCCTCATAGCTTATGCCCTCCATACCAGGCAACATCCTGGTAAGTTGTTTCTATACTCTCTCCAAAGCCTCAACATCCTTTTGGTAATGTGGCGTCCAGAATTCAACACTTATATTCCAAGTACAGCCTATCTAAGCTTCTATGAAGCTGCAACATGACTTGCCAATTTTTAAACCCAATGAAGGTAAGCTTGCTGTGTGCCTTCTTGGCTACCTTCTCCACCTGCGTTGCCACTTCAGTGATTTTTTTACCTGTACACTCAGATCCCCTTGCCTATCAACATTCATAGGGTTTTGCCATGCACTGTATATTTCCTATCTGTATTAAACAGATTCAGGGATCTGTTTTGGGGCCCCTGCTGTTTGTAATTTTTATAAACGATCTGGATGAGGGCATTGAAGGATGGATTAGTAAATTTGCGGATGACACCAAAGTCGGAGGAGTGGTAGATAGTGAAGAGGGGTGTTATAGTTTGCAGAGAGACTTAGACAAGTTGCAGAGCTGGGCCAAGAGGTGGCAAATGGAGTTTAATGTGGAAAAGTGTGAGGTAATTCACCTTGGCAGGAATAACAAGTGTGTAGAGTATGGGGCTAATGGTAGGACTCTTAATAGTGTTGATGAACAGAGGGATCTTGGTGTATGTGTGCATAGATCCCTGAAAGTTGGCAATCAAGTCGATAAGGTTGTTAAGAAGGCATACGGAGTCTTAGCTTTTATTGGTAGGGGGATTGAATTTCGGAGCCGCAACGTCATGTTGCAACTGTACAAAACTCTAGTGCGGCCGCACTTGGAGTATTGTGTACAGTTCTGGTCCCCGCATTATAAGAAAGATGTGGAGGCATTGGAGAGGGTACAGAGGAGGTTTACCAGGATGTTGCCTGGTATGGAGGGCAGGTCTTATGAAGAGAGGATGAGAGATTTGAGGTTGTTTTTGTTAGAAAGAAGGCAGCTAAGAGGAGACCTTATTGAAACATATAAGATGATTAGAGGTTTAGATAGGGTGGACAGTGATAGCCTTTTTCCTATGATGGAGAAAGCTAGCACGAGGGGACATAGCTTTAAATTAAGGGGTGGTAGTTATAGGACGGATGTCAGAGGTAGGTTCTTTACCCAGAGGGTGGTAAGGGTATGGAATGCCCTGCCTGCGTCAGTTGTAGATGCGCCAAGTTTCGTGGCGTTTAAGAGGTTAGTAGATAAGTTTATGGACGAAAAGGGAATGGTTTAGGTTAGAGGGTCACTGCTTGTTCCTAATTGGTCGGTGCAACATCGAAGGCCGAAGGGCCTGTTCTGCGCTGTAATGTTCTATGTTCTAAATGTTTCAAAATGCATTACCTCACATCTGCCATCTTCCGTCCAAGTCTCCAACTGATCTGTATCCTACTGTATCCTCTGATGGTCCTCATCAGTATCCGCAAATCCACCAATCTTTGTGTCATCTGCAAACTTACCAATCAGACCAATCATGGATCATTGTCAGTTCATGTTCATCAGGCTGAATGATCTCTTTCTACATTGTCAAGATTCGGTGATTCTATGAAATGTAAGGCTCAGGTATGTACAGCAACGGCCTATCAACTACATCAAAGAATCAAAGACCAACACAGCACCGGAAACAGGCCCTTCAGTCCAACAAGCCCGCGCTGCCATTTTAACATTGTGAGTGCTCTCTTCTACTTGTGACCTTTGTCTATGCCTATTGGACTCCACAATAAAGGAATTATAACCAGATTGAGCGATGCCTAATTAAGGGACAATTTGTTAATATCAGCTACAACTTTAATGTGGATAAGGGTAAAGTTGTCCAGCAGTCAAATTCTTGGGAGGCAGTGGATCAATTTCCACCAGACCCCAGGATACTGCCTCCCTCACACCCCACAGTCAGTATGCCAGCTTCCCTTGGTAACTCCTACCAGCAGACTGAATTTCTAGAGAAAACTAAAGAACTCTGAAAGAGCTACTTTTCAGAATTCCAATTCTCCCCAGAGCCAGAGGTCACATCATTGACTAGCCTTCTGGCTTTATAGCAATGTGTTAAAGTCCAACAAGTTTGTTTGGTAGCACAAGCCACTAACTTTCAGAGCACTGCACCTTCATCAGGTAAGTGGGAGTTCTGTTCACAAACAGGGCATATAAAAACACAAACTCAATTTAGAAAATAATGGTTAGAATGTGAATCATTACAGGTAATCAAGTGTTATAGGTACAGACAATGTGAGTGGAGAGAAGGTTAAGCACAGGTTAAGGAGATGTGTATTGTCTCCAACCAGGACAGTTGGTGAGATTTTGCAAGCCCAGAAAAGTTGTGGGGTTATAGATAGTGTAACATAAACCCAAGATCCTGGTTGAGGCTGTCTCCATGTGTGCGGAACTTGGCTATCAATCTCTGCTTAGCGACTCTGCATTGTCGTGTGTCGTGAAGGCTACCTTGGAGAACACTTATCCGAAGACCAGAGATCGAACGCCCGTGACTGCTGAAGTGTCCCCCAACAGAAAGAGAACAGTCTTGTCTGGTGATTGTTGAGCGGTGTTCACTCATCCATTGTCATAGCATCTGCATGGTCTCCCCAATATACCCACACTATCTGTAACCCCCACAACTTGCCTGGGCTTGCAATCTTGGGTTCATGTCACACTATCTGTAATTCCCATGACTTGTCTGGGCTTGCAAAATCTCGCTAACTCTCCTGGTTGGAGACAATAGACATCTCTTTAACCTGTGCTTAGCACTCTCTCCACTCACATTGTCTATACCTTAAGTCTTGATTACCTGTAAAGACTCACATTCCAGCCATTATCTTGTAAATTGATTTTGTGTCTTTATGTGCCCTGTTTGTGAACAGAACTCCCACTTACTTGATGAAGGGACAGCACTCTGAAAATTCATGGCTTATGCTACCAAATAGACCTGTTGGACTTTAACCTAGTGTTGCAAGACTTCTTACTATGTTCACTTCAGTCCAACACTGGCACCTCCACATTATTTATAGCAATGGGACATGCTATCTAAATTGCACAGAACAAAACCTGGTTTGATGTCTTACCACCTAACACTTCACTGACGGAATTTACCCGCAAAGATATTAATTTTGGGACTGAAGAAGCAGGTTACGATTGCATCAAGATTTTGATGTATTGTGCTAAACCCCAATAGGTCTGTGGCTTGGTAGGTATAGTTGTGATCGACGCTACTCGTGGGCCGAAGGGCCTGTTTGTGCTGTAGTGTTCTAATGCGACAAAGATGTGATGGAACTTCCATGAAGCAGCTTGGAAAAAATCAAATGAGGTCTTTGACTGTGTCATTGTAATTATATCTATTCATATTATACATGCAGCAGAACTATTAAGCTGCTTTGTGGTGTTATTGACAAAGATGCTTACAAAACCATCCCTCATGGCTACTGAGCCATCTCCATCACTTGTCTTGAAGCAGAGGTGCAGCAGTCCTATAGAAATATGAACTCTCAGGTGTTCCTGATATGGCAGACTACCTTATTGGATCACTCAATGACAGATAGGAGGAAATGACAGCAGGTTTTTTTCACTCATTCCAATTGGAAATGCTGGATTCATTGGAAATTCACCAGTTGCCAGTCACCTGCCAATGTAGCAAGGACACCATTGGAAAATAAAATGCATCACCTATAGCAAGCTGGTAACTATAACAAACAAAGACAACAATATACACAGTATGACAGCCATGATCCCTTCATGATCACAGAACCAGAGAAAGCATTGAAGGACCTGAAAGGACTCACATGTGTTGTGGATATACTGTACTTAGATTTCCAGAAGGCATTTGATAAGGTACCACATCAAAGGTTATGATGGAAAATGAAAACTCATGGTGTAGGAATAATACATGGGTTGAAGAATGGTGAGATAACAGGAAACAGACAATAGACATAAATGAATATTTTTCTGTTTAGCAGGATGCAATGATTGATGTTGTCACAGCAATCAATGTTGGGCCTCAACTTTTTATAATTTATATAACAACTTGAATGAAGGGACTGAAGGTATGGTTATTAACTCTGCTGATGTCACAAAGATAGATAAGAAATTAAGTTATCAAGAGGATGTAAAAGGCTGAAAAAAGATATATTGTGACAGAATCTGGAACTAGGCTTCAGTGTTTAAAAATAAGGGTAGCCCATTTAAGACAGAGACAAGGAGAAATCTTTCCTCTCAGAGTTACGAGTTTTTGGAACTCTTTTCTCAAAAAGACAGTAGAAGCTGAATAATTTAAAGGCAGACCAAGACAGAATTTTGATCAGCAAGAGTTGAAAGGTTATTGGGGTAGGTAGGAATATGGGTGGCATGGTGGCACAGTGGTTAGCACTGCTGTATCAAAATGCAGAGTGATGTGGGTATGATTGTGACTTACAAAGAACAAAGAACAACACAGCATGGGAAACAGGCCCTTCGGCCCAACGAGCCCATGCCGCCATCCTAACGTCTTAATGACATATAGAGACCAATATAGGGACAATTTGTTACCCAATCAGCCTAAGAGCACATTTTTGGGATGTGGGAGGAAACCGGAGCACCCGGAGAAAACCCACGCAACCACGGGGAGAACGCGCAAACTCCCGCAGACACAGGCCCAAATCCATGTGTCTGCACAGCAACAGCGATAGTCTCTGAGCTGTCATGTTGCCCATCTGATGGTCCAGTTTAAGCATACACTAACGACATGAAGCACTAGGCCACTCCTGAAGTAACATCCAGGAGCAGCCCTCGCACGACCTGCCGAATGCATGCACCTTGTTGGTCAACAAGGTGGACCGAATAGCCTGTGGAAACAAATAAAGTATTTAAACAGTCCTCCTATATCCCTCTATCTGCAGACCGCTCATGTGGCTGTCCAAGAGACCCTTAAACAACCCTAGCGTGCCTGCTCCCACCACCTTACTCGGTAGTGCATTCCACACCCCCACTACCCTTTGTGTGAAAAAATGCCCTCTAATATTAGTCTTATACATAGCCCCCCTCACCCTAAGGCCGTGACCCCTCATTCTATCCGAATCTAATGGTGGAAAAAGCTTACCACCATTTACTCTATCTATACCCCTCATAATCTTATATACCTCTAATAGATCCCCTCTCAGCTGACGTCTTTCAAGGGAAAACAACCCCAGTATGTTCAACCTTTCCTCGTAAGACAGCCCTTCCATACCAAGCAGCATCCTGGGTGACTGTGAGTAATTTGCTCATTCTCCCTGCATCTGTGTAGATTTCCTTTGGGTGCTCTGGTTTCCTCCCACAATCCAAAGCCTATGGATTAGCCATGGTAAAAATGTGTGATGCTACAGGGGGTGGATCTGAGTAAAATGCTCTTTTGGACAGTTACTGCAGCCTTGATGGGCTGAATTCCCTCCTTCTGCACTATTGAGATTCTATGGTTCTATGGTTGAAACTAGAAGCAAATCAGCCATAATTATATTGAATGGTGGAGAAGGCTCAAATGGGAAAGTGAACTACTTCTGCTCCTAATTCATTTGTTCATATGTAAACGTTCAGGCACTTACCAGTGAAAATGGCTTCTGAATCTGAAGACAGGCATCGTGCTAATGGAATCACAGCTACCTATGATTCTATGCAGCACATTGGTCTGCTCTAAAATTGTCCAGAATGCTTCCAACCTGGACAGCACAGTTGTCGAAATACTTCTTCACAACAGATATTCGGAGTCAACTTCTGGCAGGTAAGATGTTGAGGAAAAAGACTGGTCAAAACTCTACAATGGGGCTCAGTGCTAGTCCCATAGTCAATGTATATACAAATACTACCAACAGCCATATCCCACAAGTTCATCTATGATGATGATATTTGTTGTGCCACCCAAGCTTCATCTTTCTGCACCCTGGACTAGCCACTTAATAAAAAAATTACAAAGTTGACGCACTACCACAGAATGGTCCCCCATTATATTCAGTGTATTCCACCTCTCCAATTCCAATGCCAAAGAAGAATTGCGGATTATCTGGATGGCTAGAGACTAAAAGCATGGTTCCAGCCCAGCATACATGGGAGTGACTTTGAACAGACTCCCTCCTTCCAGGAATATCTGAAAAGAGGTATTTTTGAACAGTAAAAGTTGAAATCAGAAACCACAATGAACAAAACTTGCTAAATCTATGTGCGGTACTGATGCTGCTGTGACTCTGTTGACATTCTGAAAGTAAATACTTATTTGATCATACTCTGCAGCAGGGTATTATATTGTCCAGCAAAGGTCATCTCACACACATTTTGTTGATACTCCACAGTATCAATGAAGCAGTGGTGCATCATGACTAGAATCCTCTGCTCACAGTGTCTCCCCTTGTCATCCTGTCCTCGTAAATACCACTCTGCCACACATCCTCCACCTGATGAAAATCCACAAACTGGTTGAAACCATCCATGCTGCACTTTACCGATCATTCTATGATGACCTGTTCACCTCACCTTCTGCCAGTCTTCCTTCTTGACACCTCATTTGAAGTATTCCTTCTGAGTAAGATCCACCAGCAGACATCCTTTGGACTAATGAATGGGAAATACAGCATTAGTCAAATGGCAGGCTTTGAATTACTAGGACAACAGTGGTCCTTGCTGGATAGGTTCGGAATAGGCCAGGTTCCCTGTATAGCCAATCTCCTTTGCTTCGGCCTCAGTACAAATTCTTTATGCACTTATGGAAAGACACATACAATGGAATACATTACTCAGGACTGTCCTCTCTGCAGACTAAGTGGCAAACTAGTCTCCAAAGTAAGAGGCTAGTGCTCGGCTTTTGGCATGTGCATTTACTAAGTAAATAAAATAATGGAAAGTATTTAAGTAGATAAGGAGGATGTGCTAGATATTCTTGAGGGTTTGAAGTTAGATAAGTCCCCTGGGCCAGACGGGATTTACCCTAGGATTCTCTAGGAGGCGAGAGAGGTGATTGCAGAGCCTCTGGCTCTGATTTTCAGGTCGTCGTTGGTTACGAGTATAGTGCTGGAAGACTGGAGGGTAGCGAATGTGGTCCCATTGTTCAAGAAGGAGAACAGAGACTTTCCTGGGAATTATAGACCAGTGAGTCTTACTTCTGTTGTGGGCAAAGTATTGGAAAGAATTATTAGGGATAGGATTTATAGTTATTTAGAGAGAAATGAATTGATTGGGGATAGTCAGCATGGTTTTGTGAAGGGTAGGTCGTGCCTTACTAACCTTATTGAGTTTTTTGAAAAAGTGACCAAAGAGGTGGATGGGGGTAAGGCAGTTGATGTGGTATATATGGACTTTAGTAAGGCGTTCGATAAGGAGCCCCATGGAAGGCTTCTGCAGAAAATGCAGATGTATGGGATTGAGGGTGATTTAGCTAATTGGATTAGGAATTGGCTAGCAGATAGAAGACAGAGGGTGATGGTTGATGGGAGATATTCATCGTGGAGTTCGGTGACAAGTGGTGTACCTCAGGGGTCTGTTTTGGGGCCCCTGCTGTTTGTAATTTTTATAAATGATCTGGATGAGGGTATTGAAGGATGGATTAGTAAATTTGCAGATGACACTAAAGTCGGTGGAGTGGTAGATAGTGAAGAGGGGTGTTATAGTTTGCAGAGAGACTTGGACAAGTTGCAGAGCTGGGCCGAGAGGTGGCAAATGGAGTTTAATGTGGAAAAGTGTGAGGTAATTCACTTTGGCAGGAATAACAAATGTGTAGAGTATAGGGCTAATGGTAGGACTCTTAATAGTGTTGATGAACAGAGGGATCTTGGTGTATATGTGCATAGATCCCTGAAAGTTGGCAATCAAGTCGATAAGGTTGTTAAGAAGGCATACGGAGTCTTAGCTTTTATTGGTAGGGGGATTGAATTTCGGAGCCGCAACGTCATGTTGCAACTGTACAAAACTCTAGTGCGGCCGCACTTGGATTATTGTGTGCAGTTCTGGTCCCCGCATTATAAGAAAGATGTGGAGGCATTGGAGAGGGTACAGAGGAGGTTTACCAGGATGTTGCCTGGTATGGAGGGCAGGTCTTATGAAGAGAGGCTGAGGGATTTGAGGTTGTTTTCGTTAGAAAGAAGGCGGCTAAGAGGAGATCTTATTGAAACATATAAGATGATTAGAGGTTTAGATAGGGTGGACAGTGATAGCCTTTTTCCTAGGATGGAGAAAGCTAGCATGAGGGGACATAGCTTTAAATTAAGGGGTGGTAGTTATAGGACGGATGTCAGGGGTAGGTTCTTTACCAGAGGGTGGTAAGGGTATGGAATGCCCTGCCTGCTGCAGTTGTAGATGTGCCAAGTTTGGTGGCGTTTAAGAGGTTAGTAGATAAGTTTATGGACAAAAAGGAGTGGTTTAGGTTAGAGGGTCATTGCTTTTTCTTAATTGGTTGGTGCAACATCGAAGGCCGAAGGGCCTGTTCTGCGCTGTAATGTTCTATGTTCTATGATACATTATCAACATCATTTTCTGCCAGTCAAGCGGAAAGTCAACAGAATTGCTCCCAAAGAAATCTTAGCCATACAACTGGAAGACAGCATAATGCTGGTGGAGAATCTAGGCCACTATGTAAAGACATAACAAATATGAACAGAAGTAGGCCATTTGGTCTTCTAAGCTTACTCGACTATTCAATATGATCATGGATGAACCTCCACTTTAATTGTACCATCCCGTGACCCTTAATTCCATTAGTATTCAACAATCTTCTGACCTCTGACCAATGATTGAGACCCAGAGCTCTCTGGGCTAGAGAATTCCAAAGATTTACAACCTACTGACTGACAAAATTACTTTTCACCTCAGTTCCAAACTTCTGACCCCCATATTCAAAGACTATGTTCCCATATTCACAGCATATATATTGTCTTTAAGAATTTTATATATTTCACTGTGTGAGCAATATAAAGTCAAGTGAAATTTAATGCAGACTAATGAAAAGCCCTGCACATAGGGAGAAAAGGTGGACTAGACATACTCCATGATGTACTGCAGGCTATGAGGTATTGACAATGGAAATCAGTAGTTACAATATAATTCCCTATGTGTGGGGAAATTAAGTTAGCACTTGTAATTCATAGCTACCTTAGACACTGGTTAATGTACTAATATAGCAATAGTTCTAAATTTATACATACAATAGAATTCAGGATTCTATACATTATAGCATATGCTCATAATCTTTGATGTATTATGAAGCAAATAAATCTGAGTAATTAAATCAATATAGTTATGAATGTATTATTACCAGTATAATTCATACATTTTATAAATACTATTTTCAATTTCCTTATGTATTTTCTTCCAATTAAGATAATATTTAGTCCTTTGAAGAAAATCTGTATTCCTACTCAATAGGCAGGAACACCAGATGGTTAAAAAAAGAAATTTTGTGTTTGATGCAATGGATGCTTTAAAACAAGCCAGGATGTTGTCTAGCACATCAGCGCACACACTTTTAATGGCTAACAATAGGCACGCAAGGGAGCAGAAGAAATCCATCTTGCTCTAGGCTGCATCTTTGTTCTGAAGTATTTGTTCTTTGTTCTCAAATTTCTTGGCAATAGGCTTGCATTTCTTTTCATATCTCTCCCATTTACTCTCTTTCCTAAAGGTGCTGACTTTCTGAAACTCAACTAATCATTCTCCATGTATGAGCCTTGACAGACAGTGTTAATATTAGCCTAAAGTCATAATGATCAAACCAAATGTTATTCTGACTCGATGTCCAAATATGTGCACCTTCTAACATGAGTTGATGTTGAAAGTAAGCACTTAGTCAGATTTTTGCCTCTCCTTGCCCAGGATTAGTTGAAGGTACAATACTGACTCAAGATGGACCAAGGATCAAAATTACAACTTGCTTAGTTTGCCTAGTTTAGTCCATACATTAGCAACAACTTGCATTTATATAGCACTGGACCACATAAAGGAGGAAAGAGAGGTAGAGAAATTGGGCAGGATTATGGCCTTTTTTATCCTGAATCCATAAAATGCTTCCCAAGGCCAACAGGCTTTCCTATGCTCCGCCCCTCATACGTTCCGATTCCCATGGCGGGCAGGATGATAAAATTTTGGCCATGGTGTATAGTGAAGGAATTCCAAAACTTAGGCCCCAGTCAATTGAAGGCAATTCAATTCAGGATGTACTAAGTGCCAGAATTGGAGAAGTGCAGAGATCTCAGAGAGCTTTAGGATTGGTGGAGTCTATATAGATAGCAAGTGCTGATGCAAGGAAAGTATTTCAAAGCAAGAACAAAAATTTTAATATTGAGGTACTGCGGGACTGGCAGCCAGTATAGGTCAGCAAGCATATGGTGATGTGTGAAAGCAACTAAGTGCAAGTTCAAATAAAGGCAGCAGAGTTTTAGATGAGCTCAGGTTTGCAGTGGGAAGCCAGGCAATGGAATATCAGAAAAGGCGAATCTAGGAGCAAATTATAGCTTGTGATGCGATTATCAACGAACTACTGAGTGTTCTATAGTTCCAAATAAACAAAGAGCATTGAACTTTTCAAAGTATATTAATCATTAACTCAGTTGTATTCTACTAACCCTCTATTGGCCTTTGAAGACATAAGTGACATATTAAATGGTTAGTTCCTGCAGCCACTCCAAGAAATTATTTCATCAATAAGTCTCCCAACACTAGGTTAAAGTCCAACAGGTTTATTTAGTAGCAAGAGCTTTTGGAGTGCTGCCCCTTCATGAGGTGACTCATCTGATGAAGGGGCAGCTCTTTAACCTAGTGTTGTGAGAGTTCTTATTCTGCCTACCCCAGTCCAATGCCGGCATCACTACTTCTTCAGTGTGCATACTAACGCTGGAAAATTGGATTTCATCCTAACTCAGTGCAGCACACAATACATGTGCCTAACGAACCTGGTGATAGGACAATAGAATAGGTTCAACAGCCTTTTTTGGATGGCAAATGCTCAAGGCAGTTTATTAGCTGTCATGAAGGGAAGAAAATTCAGGCCACCTCAAACATTGGTAAAATGCCTCATTTCAGGTATGTGAAGGGACAGGTTGGGATGGTAATCTCTCATTTTAATTAGTACGGGAAGGAAACTGTCAGAGTTACATAAAAAATTGAAATGTACTTTTGCATGACAGCTTCCAGCGATCCATGCAAGAACCACTCTTTAGCTGCTATGTACTTGCAAAATCTTGCCTCAGCATGCAGATGTTTGCTGTGATCAGTTGCAATCGATTTTCATTAATGGATATGAAACATCTGTTAGCAGCCTGATTTACATCAACAATGGGACTATGCCAGGTTCTGGTGAGTATTCTAACCAATATGGTATGTGGCAGATATCCATCATGGCACCAGAATTCACATTACATATACCTTATTAGATCCTGCAGCACTTGCTTCTCCCCGAATAAAAAAAGAAAATAGTGGAAAATCTCAGCAGGTCTGGCAGCATCTGTATGGAGAGAAAGGAGCCAACATTTCAAGTCCAGACGACCCCTTGTCAAAGCATCTTTAGCAATCCTGCCAGGCCTGCAGAGGTTTCCCAGCATTTTCTCTTTTGGTTTCAGACTCCTGCATCTGCAGTAATTTGCTTTATCTCACTGAATAAGTTGGTCCAGCAGAATGATAGGCCAAAAGGCTACCTTCTGATGAAAACATCAATTAAGCTATGAATCTACAATCTAATATCGGGGATTTGGTTTGTTTTTTTCCAATTGGGTTGCTATACAAGGAATCACATGGGGTAGTTAATAGGCAGAGACTTCTGTTCACTTACACTTTTCAGGCAACATGGCGTTTAAAGCTTTTCAAAGAAATTGGAGGGAACAGAAAAAGCCTGTTTTCATTTTTGAAACTGCAGCAGTAGCCACCAGTATTAATTCACCTGGTTAGTGAATGATTAACTTTGCATGATGCATCAACCAGATAGTAAAATGTTTTGATTTATTGCCACACATTTTCCTTCAACGAGGGTATTTAAGTTCATACTTCAAAATCCTATTTGAGTGTAGGCGGTAAAGGAGACTGAGAGAGATAACAAGCTGCATACAGATAAAAAATAAAATGGAGTTTACTGCCACTTTCCTCCATGGCCAACTGTGTCACACAACATCTTCCAATCAAAATTAGCAAGGGTTTCATTTCAATAATAATACATTTCAATTAAGTAGAGGCAATTTTTTGACCATTCCTTTCAACAAGTTAGAGTAGGCCTAAATCAATCTCCCTCTATTGTGGAGCTCTTAAAGAGCAAAGCATTTTAAGCCATTTCTTCGAATTTTATTTCACAATTCAAGGGCAATTAGGGATAAGTATTAAATGCTAGTGTTGTCAGCAACACCCACGTTACATGAATGAATAAAAACTTAACTTGTATTTTCTCCGTTTATATGTTTTGGGACACTTTTAACATCACAATAGTATCTTAGGTTTATGTGGAATCTAAACTAGGTGATTATTTTCTGTCTTGTAAGCCATGCAAAAGCTGACTGCATTTGAAGTATTTAGAAACCTGGATGGTCAGGAAAAAATTAAAAAAGCAGGGACATGAGAAATGGTAAGGAAAGAAATATTCACAAGAAGTCAGAGAGAAACGGGCATGTAAATACAAGATGTTGAGTCCTGTGACAGCCAGCAACTCAAGAATTAGGTTGATTTTAAAGTGCTTCAGGTTCAATGTTTTATGGTTGAAATAGTGCAAGATATAAAACAATAGGGCAGAGAACCCAGTAGTCAGACTGCTCACATTTGCTAGAAACCACTCTGTGTTCCGAAATACTTACCCATGAATGGGAATGAAAACTGACTACACAGGTCTAGGTCAATACACAGCTCTTTACATAGATAAAGCTTTTGCTGTAAAGCCACTTAAAACATAACCCCCACCAATGTACACAATGTGTGTGTGGTTATACACAATACTGTGTGAGAATGAGAAGTAAACTGATGATACTAAGGAAGGCTGACAGCTGCATCTTCTCTTACTCCAAGAAAATCTCAGGCTTGTCATCTCTGAGCCATTTCCTGGTTTAGGTCTACATTTCATATCTTGATTATGCAAATACCAAAATTTTCTTGGGATGTTGTGAATTAGAAGTTGAGAAGGGAGTTTAATAGGAGTTTCCCCTACGTATGTACAGGCACCCCTGGGTGCTGTAAATGACTTCTGCTATATTTGGTTCCATCAAATGGCAAAATATATGTGGTCTTCAAAGATGAACATTCCAAACTTTTAAATCATGATTTTCAGTTTTAGTGAATTAGAGCATGGGAAAATGTGAGAAGTAATGCAAGATACCAAGGGGAAGAGACGAAGATGATTGATGACGGTAGAGCAGTCGATATTGTCTATATAGACTTCAGTAAAACCTTTGACAAGGTCCCTCATGGCAGATTGTACAGAAGGAGAAATTGCATGGGATCACAGGTGAGCTGGAAAGATGGATACAAAAAGGGCTCAGTCATAGAAGTCAGAGGGAAGCAGTGGAAAGATGTGTCTCTGAATGAAGGGATGTGACAAATGGCATTCTTCAGGGATCAGTGTTGGGGCCTTTGCTGTTTGTATGATTTCGAGGAAAATGTAGTAAGTTTGCGGACAACACAATGCTTTGTGGAATTGCGGATAGTGATGAGGACAATCACAGGATACAGCAAGATACAGATTGAAGACTTGGCCAGAGAGATAGCAGATGGAGTTTAATTCTGACAATAATGAGGCAATGCATTTTGGAATGTCTAATACACATATACAGTAAATGGTAGGACCCTTAAGAATATTGATAGGAAGAGGGATCTGGCGTACAGATACACAGGTTTTGAAAGTAGCAATGCAGTGGAGAAGGTAGTCAAGAAGGCATGCTTACTGTTGTCACTAGGGCACTGAGTTTAAAAATTGGCAAGTCATGTTACAGATTTATAGAACCTTAGTTAGCTGCAGTATTCAATATAGTATTCAATTCTGATGATCATACAAGGAAGCTTTGGAGAGGGTACAGATCAGATTTACCAGGTTATTGCCTGATATGGAGGGCATTAGCTATGAGAAGAGGTTTGATAAACTTGGTTTGTTCTCACTGGAACGACGGAGGTTGAGGGACAACCTGATAGATTATGAGGGGCATGGACAGAGTGGATAATCAGAAGCTTTTTCCCAGGGTGGAAGAGTGAATTACTAGGGGGCATAGGTTTTAAGTGTGAGGGATAAAGTTTAAAGGAGATGTACGAGGCAAGTTTTTTATACAGAGGTGGGGTGAGTGCCTGAAACTTGTTGCTGGGTGAGGTAGTGGAAGCAGATATGATAGTGAATTTTAACAGGCAACTTGACAAACACATGAATAGGATGGGAATAGGGGGATATGGTCCCTGGAAGAGTCAAGGGTTTTAATTCAGTTGATACAGGCTGGGAGAGCCGAAAGGCAGATTTGTTTTTTACATAGAGGGTAGTGGGTGCCTGGAACTCGTTGCTGGGGGAGGTAGTAGAAGCAGATGCAGTAGTGACTTTTAAGGGGTGCCTTGACAAATACATGAATGGGGTGGGAATAGCGGAATATGTCCCCAGAAAGATAGGGGGTTTTAATTAAATTGGGCAGCATGGTAGGAGCAAACTTGGAGAGCCAAAGGGCCTGTTGCTGAGCTGTAATTATTATTGTTCTTTGAAAGCATACAACAAACATTACATGTATCTCAGTTGTACTGAAGCACCTTGGAGTGCAACTTTTCGTATGTAGACAACATTTAAAATAATTTTACAACATTTATAAGACAATTATAAAATATTTGAAAAGTTTTGTTTACTGTATTGTAGCATCTCAAAATGTCCAAAGATGTGTGGGTTAGGTGTATTGGCCTTCTAAATTGCCCCTTACTGTCCTAGGATGTGCACGTTAGAGGGATTAGCGGGGTAAATATGTTGGTTGTGGGATAGGGCCAAAGTGAGATTGTTTTCGATGCAGACCTAATGGGCTGAATGGCCTCCTATTGAACTGTCGGATTTTTATGCTTATTTGATGTATGTAAAGAACAACCTGAATATTATTGTTTTTTGTGTGATGGCTGTTTTGGAATGTATGCAATGTTCTCACAGTGTTATAAATAAAGTAATTTTCAGGAAAAAATGGCATATGGAATGAGGCCCTGATGTATCATTAATTGTCATTGATCTTCCTGTCCCTGAATCAAAGAACAACAAGAACAGAGAACAAACCACAGTACAGCACTGGAACAGGCCCTTTGGCCCTCCAAGCCTGCCCCGATCATGATGTCTGCCTAAACTAAAACAATATGCACTTACAGAGTCTATATCATTCCATTCTCATCCTATTCATGTATTCACCTAATTGCCTCTTAAATGTTGTCATACCTGCTCTCATATCTTCCCCAGACAGAGCGCTCCAGACATTCACCACTCTCTGTGTAAAAAACTTGCCTCACTCATCTCCTGTGAACCTTTCTCCACAGACTTAAACCTATGTCTCCTAGTACTTGACTATCCGCTCTGTCCATGCCACTCGTGATCTTGTAAACCTCTATCAGGTCATCCCTCAACCTTGGTCATTCTATTGAGAACAAACCAAGTTTATCCAACCTCTCTTCATAGCTAATACCATCCCAGACCAGGCAACTTCCTGGTCTGTACCTGTTCCTGGTACAAACATCTTTTGTACCCTCTCCAAAGCATCCACATCCTTTTGGTAGTGTGGCAACCAGAATTGCACACAATACTCTAAATAAGGCCTAACTAAGGTTCTGTATAGTTGCAACATAACCTGTCAATTTTTGTACTCAATGTCTGACTGAAGGCAAGCATCCCACATGCCTTCTTGACTATCTTATTTACCTGCATTGTCATTTTTAGTGATCGGCGGACATGTACGCCCAGGTCTCTCTGTCTATCAATGCTTCTAAGGGTTCTACTATTTTCTGTATAATTCCTACATGCATTGGGCCTTCCAAAATTCATTATCTCACACTTGCCTGGGTTAAGTTCTATCTGTCATTTCTCTGTCCAAGTTTCCAACCAGTCATATTAGTGGAAATCAGGAGGAGTCAGAAAAGCAGTGTGCTTCCTTCATGATTCTGTGAATCATTCCCATTCCCATCTCCCAAGCTCCTCCTGAGGGCAAATTAATTTCCACCACATGTGGATCCTGAGCATCCCACCAGGACATTGTAGAGAAGGCTTTTAAGAGCAAGCTCTTCACATTCTCATGTAGCAGTAACTCCATTCAATGGAGGGTTTGGCCTCCACACTACCTTGAGTCTTCCTCTTTGATTTTTGCCAACTGTTTCTTTCCTTTGCTCGCTGTTTGAAAGATGAAAAATAGATTTCAAATAGCAGTTGTAAAGGCTGAAACTATTTTGACCCCCAGTGTGGTCATTTCCCATCTCTAAGCATATCCAACATTGTATTCAGTCCTTAAAGATCAGGTGATGAATATTTTTTGTGCCCCCTTCCCTTCCTGCTCCTCTCCCAGAACCCCCATCCCAGACCACTGATAACCTTCATATCTCAAACCCATTACAGATTGAGAGCTGACTTATTCATTGCCAAACTTACTATTAATACAGCAACCAGAAAAGTCAGCCTTACATTTGTTTTCAGCTTGTTTATATTACTCTCTCTATCTTACACTCTAGTGATCATTTGGACTGGCATAGAAATTATCTCTTACTTCTAATAGCTGGATCTAAACTTCAAACAACTCCCCTCCCCCACTACACATGTTCACTTAAACACTGATCCAATCTGGCAAGTTCACAAATTATGGCATTAACATCCATCACAAGTCACCTGCCGCAACATGGAGTAAAGGTCAAAACACACTGCAGCAAGGCTGATTACATCACTAGCAGATAGCTCGATGACTGCTTGTGTCTGGCAAGCGAATTGGCAGCTTTGGGAGTGATAGCTGATGCAACTCTTCTAATGTCTGTGCTTTGTAAACACTCACATCCATAAACTTTACCTGTTCTCTCGGGCAGCTGGACTGGGCCTGTTGGTTGTGTATTAGTTGCAGCTGCAGATAGAAAATGTGCAGACATTGGCCTCACTTGATGTCAAGTGTTCTCAGAGAGTTGAAGGACGTGATAAGCTGTTATGTGCAAAGTATGCATTAAAAATCTTTCACAGCACTCCAGATAAAATAACCTCATTAATCCCTTTAAATTGAGCAAGCAGATAAAATGTGCTAAGAATAAGCAGATAAAAGCAGTAAAGAATGATATAATTATACATTAAACTTTATATCCAGGAAACTTTATGATTATACAGTCCTTTCAGATAATTTGGCTGAGTTTTATGGTAGAGGTATTATTATTATTTACTACTTTTCTGTAATTTTAATGTAAAATCACTTTCATAATAAAGTGATGGCTTTGCTTGATCACTCTGTAATAACAGGGCTTTGTGAATTACTGACACTTCCAGTATTTTGGATAATGCAAGTTCACAATTAGATCTCTGGATAGCTGTTCGTCGCATGTGAGAGAAGGCAGGTAGAATGATGTTGAGTTGTTAACAAAATGAAATAGCAGCTCAGGTGAATCATTCCAAGCTCCATCCTTTTGAGTCAGTAACTTGATGATGAGTGAGAATATTTTCAGTTGACTTTACTGGTCCATTACTTCTACCCTCACTTAGGACTTTTCCAAAGGATTTGAAAGTGAAATCAAAAGCCAATTCTTTGAGAATTGACAATGGTGGGCAACTAGAAGCCTGGGGACAATATCAGGTTCCTGAATATCAGGTTGTAAGCAAGGCCCACAAGACATTTTTTTGACTGTTGCTCATGTGTAGAGTTGCCACATTCCACTGGTTATATGCACTTAGCTTTTTTCTGACTATATGACTGAAGTAATACACATGTTAAGCACATGAAGTGAGGTGTATGCTGATTGCGCACAACATAGACTGTAACAGCCAAGCACACTCTCTGCATCTAATCAAGTATAAATATTTATTTTGATTTTACCACCTCTAACAACATACCAATGTTTAAGTACTTTCTATAACTTATTATGGAATATTCAGAGTATCTTAAATGTATTCAATCTTATTCATGGGATCATGGTGAGTGAACATGCCTGATTTCAATCTTGTGGCCCATTGAGAAGAAGAAGGGCCACTCATGCAGCCCATTTACTAGACTAGATTGCCCATCATTGTTGTAGGCACAAATTCCTCCGCATTCACATGAAAATATACCAATGTACAGCATCACTAAGCCACCAATTCTTCAGATTGGTACTTAAAAAGATAAATCATAGAATGATACAATATAGAAGAAGTCATTTGGTCTCTCAAGTCTGCATCAACATGTGAGAAACACCTGGGCCAAGATGCTCCCAAAATAAACTTTCCCCTGCGCTTTTTGGGCATACTTAGTTTAATGAATCTCTGGCACTCTGTGCATCACAGAGTCGGGCAGCATGGTCGATGCAGGCTTGGAGGGCTGAAGGGCCTGCTCCTGTGCTGTAATTTTCTTTGCTCTTTGTACATGATCAATGCAGCAGATGAATCCTGGCCATGATCTCCCACCTGATCTAATTTATCAGCACTTGCCCTTGAATGTTATATCATGCCAAATGCTTATTCAGGTTCTTTTTAAAGGATGTTAGGCAACCTGGCTCTACTGCCTTCCCAGGCAGTGCATTCCAGACTGTCACCACCCACTGGGGTAAAATGGTTTTCTCTCATACCTCCCAAACCTCATGATCCTCACATTGAATCCTCACAATTGACTTCAACTAAGGGGAAACAGCTGCCCCATATCCACCCTGTCCATGCTCTTCATAATCTTGTACACCTTAATCATATCAGATTTTTCTGCTCCAATGAAAACAAATCAAACCTATCAAACCTTTCTTTATAACTTAAATGTTCCATCCCAGTAAGCGTCATCACTTCATCCACCTCCTCTTGGATGAAGATGGACATGAAGTATCAATCAACACTCTGCCAATGCCCTTTGGCCCCACCCACTGATTGCTTCCTTGGTCCCTTATGGATTCTACTCTGTCCCTGGTTATCCTCTTCCTATTTATATACTTATAAAATATCTTGGGTTTTCCCTACTTTTACCAGCCAGAGTTTTCTCTTTAGCCCATCTTCGCTTTCTTAATTTCTTTCTTATGTTCCACCCTGCACTTTCTGTACTTCTCTACTGCCTCTGGCTAATTTAATCCCCTTGTACCTGCTAAAGTTTTTCTATGCCTTCTCATTGTATCCTGCATTAAACCATTCATGTTGGGGCAATCCATTTGTATAAAAGGTTTGTCTGAAGTAGAGCAATAGATAGAAGGCTCAGATGGAGTGTAAAATCTAGCATAGAGAAATTGGGTCAAATGGCTTGTTTTTGCGATGTACATTCTGGGGGTTTGTTAGGTCAGTAGGTTAGACAGCTGATTCATAATGCTGAGTGGCGCCAACAGCGTAAGTTCAATCCCCGCACTGTCTGAGGGTATTCATGAAGGTCTGCCTTCTCACTCTTACCCCTTGCTGATATGAAGCTATCCTCATATTAAATCACCACCAGTCAACTCTCTTTCAAAGGTCATTTGGGACTGTGGCAACCTTACTTTACTTGTAGCAACATTGTGAAGCATAGAAGACTAGTTGGTGAGTTTTCCTTCACACTACTGATACAGTGCATTCCAAACCTCTTTTGAGTAATCAGATGTTACACTAATCAAATGCAAAGAGCTTCTATCACAGAAAAAAAACAAGATTTGAGGACATGTTTGTCTCCACTGAGAGATCTGGAGGAGACCATCTTTATGTGCCTCCAACTAAGAGGTGATACCAGCAGTGCCTGCCTGTTTGTGCACTGGAGTCCTGAATTAATTTCATATGTGAGTCTAATTTCACTGGTACACTGCTCGTGTATACTAAACAGCACACTGAATTGCTCCTGACCTTAAGGGACAATTTATCAAGGCCATCTTTGGGAGGAAACTGGAGCCCACAGAGGAAACGAGTGCAGATGTGGGGAGAATGTGCAAATTCCACACAGTCACCCAAAGGCAGATTTGAACTTGGGCCCCTGATACTGTGAGACAGCAGTGTTAACCACTGTGCCACCCCTGAGAATTAATTTTTCACTTTTACATTTCACTCCTGTTTCTGCCCACTGCTGTTTGAAGTTGGCTTGTCTGGTCTACTGAGAGATGGATGGATTGGCACATGCTTCACTCATTAGAACTGAAAATTGAAATGGAAACGTGTTGTAGGTAAAATAATACCTCTGAGACTGTTAGTGAGTCAAAGTACAGTGGTTTTTTACAAAAGCTTTTGGGAGAAGCAGGTTCCTAAAAGTGGTCTGCCAGACTTCTGTCTGATTACAAGTGAGTGTGGATATTTATACAATATATTCCCTGTCCCAATCACGGCGCAATTCTTCCTGCTCCAGTCACGATCGCAGCTTCCAGTTCCAGTCATGATCGCAGCTCCTTCCTTGTGTAGTCGCAGTCATTCTTCAGCATGATTCCTTCTTTCAAACAGCCGTTATCATGCTACAGCATCTGCAGCTGTTTAGCTATGTTTAGTTAGCACACAAGACTGCACAAACAGATAAGGTTTGCAATGCTCTTCCATAAATTCCAGGTACAAAATTCATTAACTCTTTCCCTTCTTCAGTCCCCCCTTCCTTTTTGATTGGGGCCAGGTCCAAGCATGACCCCATGACCAATTCAGAGCTAAATGTTACCAGCATATGGGCTTACCTCCTTCCGTCAGGAGGTCTGCCCCTTCTGCCTGTACACTTGCACTTGGCATAATCCGGATTGTTACTGTTTTACAACAAGTGTTCAATACAAACACAACAAGCGATAGCAATGACAATTAATACAATCAACCCATGCATTGCATGACCGATCGTATAATTCCCATGATCCAGACTATTGCTCCAGCCACCCTGAGGGGGTTATAATTATGACATTGGCTCCTTTCATCTTGTATTGTCTTCGCTACTTGTTTGATATGATCTTTGGTATGAGTTATATTTTTTGAATCATCTGGGATATATGTACAGCAGTCAGATTCAATTATAGCACACATTTCTCCTTGGGAGGCTAACACATAATCAAGTGTGAATCATTCTATAAAGCAACGGTCCAGATAGCTAAACCTTGGCTGATACCTCAGAGATAGCTATGCTCATCTCCTTGAATCCGTCTCTAGTTTAATTTGCAATTTTCTCTAAGGTTGAGGTCATACGTATAACTCCTGAGCTGCTTTTGCCATTCCATAAAGTGGGTAGACTATCATGAAGTGCTGTCTCACTGATGGCTCGCTTAGCCCTGAACAGGTGTATCTCGGGGTGGTCCCTTAAGTCAGTGTAATGGTGAATATAGGGCACACATATGCTAAATAACATGATCCTGCCCAATCCCACGGAAGCCAAGGATAGGCATTGTTTCTACAGACAAAATAGATATCTTATGCAGTCACACTGCTCACATAAGCAGAGGAGAGGTTGACCAGGACATCGACTGTGGGGCAATGGATTATAGTCCGTGGAACAAAGCTCAGGTGCCTCTGGTGACATTAATTTGCTGAGTACAGTAGCTATAGCCAACAGGTATGGTTCCGTTTCATACCAAGCAGATAGATCCTCTTTGTTGGTTTTTCACAATGAAGTGGGGAGGACATTCTGACCTATTATAGCTAAGCTGAGAATGTTTCTTAAAGGCTGATAGAGTGCAACCTCCTCCTCCTAATCCTAAAACAGCATCACCGTCACTGACATTGAAAGTACCTTGCATAATGGTACCTGATGGGGTTTTAAATGTCACTTTCCTTGTCCTGTCCTGGGTTCCATTCTGATTCAAAATCCATTCTACCATTTCCAGAGTTGACAAATAGATAGGGAATAAAGGACTTCTGCCCTCTCCTCCGTGCATGGGAACGTGTGAGCAGACCCAGCACTAAAGAATTGGTGCAATGACCACTTGGACTGGCTAAATCGCTTGTTGATGTACTCAGCCTCCTGAGCCTTCTGGTGTTGCTGGTTACAGGTCTATCCGGTCCCTCAGCTAAACACTGGAAATTCCAGTTACACCAAGTTACATTGCATGGGAGACCTCAATCACTTTGCTCCTCCAACAGAGTTGGCAATATGAATGGTTAAGGAATCCTGAGCAGCAGTCCCTACGGGTTATCTCCCAGAGGTCTATCCATGTGTTGGAAAGTTACAATAGACAGAGTCATCATTACAGAGATGTTTGCGATGCTCTGTCCCTAAGTCTACACAATTCTATCTATACTTTCCCTCTGTGGCTGGCAGGGCAAGGTCATGAGAAGCATCAAGAGAATCATCCTATCACATAATTATAACCCGCGCGACTGTAATACAATGGACCAAAGGCTATATTGCTCATCCGCAACTTCCCACATACTTGTTCAGCTTGCTTGGAGATAAGTCATTTCATGGATCTATGAATTGAGCATATTACATATTTTACCAATTGGTGTCGGTATATTCTTTCAACTGAGTTCAATGTTTCCAGGCGCCCCTGCCTTGCACATCTACGCAGGCACAAATATCAATTATGACCTCATAGAGGCCATTCCATTTGGAGGTGAACCAGGCTTTCCAGGTAATGTCTTCACCATAACCTTGCTGCCCACTGAGAGTACCTCAGGTGTCTGGTCTAGCTCATTTTGCTCATCTTGGCTATTTGGTTTTCCCTCATTGTTTTTCGCATATCCTTCAGTTGGGTGCTTAGTTCTAAAAAATATTGTCTGATCCTGTCCCAAAGTGGCCTAAATCTGTCGCATTGGTAACAATGGACTCGAGCAGTTGCATGCCCTTCATTAGCTCATATGGTGTCAGCCCTGTGGTTTGGTTTGTAGTGGCTCTGAGTTTCATTTTAATTTGGTGGGCAACACCTTGGAACATCTTTTTCACGAGTCCTGCATGACCTTTGCTAGGGAGGTCTTCCGTGTTCAATTTATACACTCCACTATTTCTGAACTTTGAGGGTGGTAGGGTACAGGAAATTTCTGTTTTATCCCTATCTTCATTAATTGTGAAGTGTATGCCTCGATTGGAGTATATTTGTAACCTTATCCCCCATCTTGGGATAACTTCCTCAGCTGATATTTTTGCCACCTTAGTGGCTAAACAATTTTTAGTTGGGAATGCCCCTATCCATTTGGTGAATTGGTCGATTACCACCAAGCAGTAGGTTCTCCCATGTGATTGAGGAAGAGGTTTTGTAAAGTCAATTTGTAGATGTTCCCAGGGACCCTTAGGGAAAGGCTGGTGCCTGATCCTGATTTTTACAGGCCTCCCTTCATTATATTGGGCACAGGTGACATATTGATAACAATACTGGGCAATGTCCCGTCCCATACCTTTCCACCACTACTCCTTCCCTATACTGGTTGTCATGGCATCTCTTCACCTTGTGACAGTCCATGATGTAACTGCATCAGAGTACACTGGTTACATTCTGATGCTAGAGATTTATCATTTAATCTCCATTTACTCTTTTCATCAGGTGCAGCTCCTTGAGCTTTCCACCTCACACTCTCTTCTCCAGGTGTATCAGCACATAGCTGTGAGATGTTTGTTGGGGGTTGAACTGTAACCGAGGTGGCCGACACGACTTACACTTCTCCTGTTTCTAAGGCTGATTGTGCTGCATTGTCGGCTGCCTGGTTTCCCTTAAAAATATACCATTCAGGACTTTGCTTATCTGGTTCCTTTTGGTGTGCCTTTACCTTTAACACCACAGCTTCCAATGGGGGCTCGCTGGCATCTAAAAAGGCTTTGATTATTTATCCATGCTTGACTGGAGTGCATCACGTGGTAACAAATCTTCTTCTTCCCTAAGCGGTCATATAGTCATGCACAATTCCAAATGCATATTGACTGTCAGTATAAATGTTAACCCTTCTCCCCGCACCTTAGTAAAAGCTTGGGTAAAGGCAACTACTTCTGCCACTTGTGCTGACATATCTCCCTCTATCCTTCCTGCTCAGACCACTTGTATGTCCATGTTTCCCACCACCCATCCTGTTCACAGTGACCCGTCTACATACTTCCGTGACCCATCCACAAACAGGGTCTCCTCCAGTGCCTCTAAGGGCACATCCTTTATTCTATTTTCCTCTATCTTCTCATCTAATTTCTGCACGAGTGTGGTTTCTCTTCACCTAACATTCCTTCAGTGGGGTTCTTTCTCAGGTCTCGTACGATGGTGCTGAACTTAGAGGGGGGAAGAAGTACTGCCTCCCATTTCACCCTTCTCATATTTGAGACAGATAGTAATTTTCCTGTGTTTAACATTTCCACCAAGGTTTGTTTGGTGTGCAAGACTATATTTCCCATCATTACAATGCTGCGCAATCTAGCGTATTGAAGCACTGGGGTAATCTGATTACTACGGGGCCCTTGGCTGTAGAATAGTATCCCACCGCCTGCTGTTTGTCCCCATGGGTTTGGGTTACTACTGCCAAATAGAACCCTCTTTCATTGTTATAATAGGTATGAAAATTCTTATCAGCGCCTGGTAAGCCAAGTACTGGGGCCGACAATAATCCTGCTTTTAGTTTACTATGTGCCTCTTCTTGTTCTAATCCCTACTCCATAGCTTCCAAAGTGGGTTTCCTCCTTTTAAATAGCCTTTGGATTGGCTCAACTAATTTGGCATATTCTGGTATGAAGTTGCGGCTGTAATTAAACAATCCCAAAACCTTCCCTACCCCTTGGACAATTACTGGCCTTGGCATTTGTCGTATCGCGGTTTTCCTTTTAACGGGCTATTTCTTTGGTCCCTTTGGATACTAAATGTCCCAGATATAACACCTATGATTTTCCTATTTGGGCCTTTTCTGAGCTTGCCTTCAGCCCTCGATCTTCTAAGTTCTTCAAGACTGAGTATAATGCCGTCTGATTTCCACTTTATTTTTCAAGATGTCATCTACATACTGTAAAATTGTGCTCACTTTTGGGAGTTCCACTTGCTCCAGCATCTTACTCATTACCCGGTGAAATATGGCCAGGCTGTTATGGAATCCCTGAGGGAGTCTAGTCCATGTATACTGCTTATCACCCACTGTGAAGGTAAATTTATCCTGCAAATCAAAATCCAAAGGGATGGACCAAAACCCCTTAGCAATATCTATTACTGTAAAAATCTCATGGGATTTTGTTTAGATGGTGGAAGGGCTGGCCATGATGGGATGTGGTTTAGGAATTACTTTATTTGAAGCCGTATAATCGATGGTTAATTGGTAACTCTCATCTGGTTTGGAGACCGGCCAAGTCAGGGAGTTGATGATACTAGTGGTCTCCTTTAGGATCCCTTTTTCCACCAATCCTTTCACAATTTCCTTGACCGCCTTCTTGGTTTTGGGCTTAATTAGATATTGTTAGTAAGGTTTATGCTCTGGATCTTCCACTATTACGGGGTCAAGTTTAATTAGCCCAGTATTTAGGTTAATTTTTGTTCATATCCTTGGGATAGAGGCACAGATGGCACCAAATCCACTATCCTCTAATTGCCAATCATTCCTATCACAGATATGACAAGGACAAGTCCCAAATGATTTCATAGGCCCCTTTTCCTTTTTCCCATCGGGATGGGGCCAAATCAATTCACCCTTTCCACAATCTATTAAAACTTCATATTCCTTCATTAAATTGTTCCCCATAATTGTTCCTTCGTTGTTCTTACATACATAAAATCGTATGGAAATATACAAATTATTTAATTCTACCAGAGTAGTTTCACTTAGATAAGCTAGGGTTTTCTGTCCGTTAATTCCTCTCGCATAAATCATTTTATTAGTTGTGGGTAGGGTTAGAATCATGATGAATATGGCGGGTCCTGTGTCCACCAGCATCTCACATTATCTGTTCCCTACTAGTGCAGACATGTAAATCCTGCCTTCCTTATTACCTGTACCCAAGGAGGCTGCCAACCATTAGTTAGCCTCCTCCGTTGCATCAGGGCAGGCGGGGTTAGATCAACCATGTTTGCTCCAATAAGTGGCTTCTGTATGTCCATTCTTGTTGCAAAATTATAACGTAATCATTTTCCTTTTACCACCCCCCACCCTCTCCCCGCACCTTTGGGGCTCTACAGTCCCAGGTAAAATGTCCTGACTTCCCACAATTATGACAAATCCCCTTAGACTTGATCCCATTAGTTAAGGTTATGTGATCCTGCTTTATTCTTGGGTATTGTTTCTCATCTGGTCCATCCTTAATCCCAGAAATTCATTCCACTAATTCATCATAATCCTGTGAGCTGGTAACTCCCATTTTAAGGATTTTCTGATGCGCTGGTGACAGCCCATCTTTAAATGCCTGAATAAATGCCCTATCTGTACTGACGGCTTCAGGCATCCCTGAGCATTCCTGGTAGACCTTAAAAAGTCACTCCCCATATCTGGAGGCCCCTTCACCTTCTGTTGTTTAGCATTTGTAATTTTAGACCAATTGGTTGGCACATTGCCCAGGACATGCTGAACTTCTGCCTTTAACTGATTAAAGGTTAGGCTCCTGTTGTGCCTCTATTTCTGCTGTTAATTCGACTGCGTGTGTCCACCTTCCTCCCCAGTAATCAAACTGAGGCTGGTCAGCAGGTTCCTGTCAGTCTACCCTGTCACTCATCATTCTCCATTTGTGCTATGGGCAGGCAGCGCGTATCAACAGATGTATATCTTGCAAGTGTAACTGGTGGTCAACCTAGACCAAAGTATGGAGATATGCTATGCAAAATAAAGGATTAGCAGAAGTCAGTTTTTCTTCGAATGAAAGGGCGAAAAGCCAGGACTTTATTGGCGAAAATGTATGTGAATGAGGGATTAGAAAAAAATTGCTCGTTTCTGATTTGTTGTAATTAACTATAATTAAGGTGTTTTTCTGTAATTTCAGAAACATTTTCAGAACAACTGCAAGGTGTTCCTCCTTGTGCTCAAGGCATTAAAGGCCTCACATTGAATTATGCGTGGTGCTTTGCGCTGTTTATACTCAAGTTGAGTAAGAGTTCTTAATGTTGCTGGTACCCAGGATCTCTGACACTGGCAGTCGTTAACATTGACTCCGGACTCCCTGAAGTCTCATGGCTTCAGGTTAAACATGGGCAAGGAAACCTGTTACTGGTTACCATGCACCGTCTTCCTTTGGCTGATGGATCAGTAACCCATCATGTTGAACAACACTTGGAGAAAAATTGACATTTCATACCTATGTAAAGAATAAGAGGGTAGCCAGGGAAAGGGTCAGTCCATTCAAGGATAATGAAGGGAATCTATGCATGTACCGAGATGAAATGGGTGAGATATTAAATGAATACTTTGCCTCAGTATTCACCAAAAAGATTTGATGGACGAGGAGCCTAGGGTAGGGTGTGTAGATATTCAGGGTCATGTTGGTATCAAAAAGGAGGAGGTATTGGGCATCTTAAAAAACATTAAAGTAGATAAGAACCCAGACCCTAATGGGATCTTTCCCTGAATACTGAGGGAGGCAAGGGTGGAAGTTGCTGGAGCCTTGACAAAAATCTTTTCATCCTCATTGGCTATCCTCTAGTCTTCTGCAACTTCACTTGTAGCCATTGTTTTTCCATTGTTTAAAAGAGGCACAGAGATAATCCAGGAAATTATAGGCCGTGAGCCTTGTGACAGTGGTAGGGAAATTATGAGAAAAGATTCTCAGGGACAGGATTTACTCAATTTTGGGTAGACTAATTAGTGATAGACAGCATGATTTTGTGAAGGGGAGGTTGTGCTTCACTAACTTGATCAAGTTTTTCGAGAAAGAGGTGAAAATGATTGAGGGAAAGGCAGTGGATGTTGCCATGATACATGGACTTCAGTAAAGCTTTTGACAAGGTACCTCCTGATGGATTGGTACAAACAATGAAGTCACACAGGATCAGAGGAGAGCTGGCAAGATGGATACAGAGCTGGCTTGGCCAAAGAAGACAGAGAAAAGCAGTAAAGGGGTGTTTTTCTGAATAGAAGGCTGTGACTATCGGTATTCCAAAGGGATCAGTTCTGGGACCTTTGTTGTTCAAAGTATATATAAATGATTGAGGAAAATGTAGCTAGCCTGATTAGTAAGTTCACAGATGACACAAAAATTGGTGGAGTTGCGGATAGCAAAGAGGACTGTCAGAGGATATAGCAAGATATAGACCAGTTGGAGACTTGGGTGGGCAAATAGCAGATGGAGTTTAATCCAGACAAACATGCCAAACAACAGGTCATAGAACATAGAACATAGAACATTACAGCGCAGAACAGGCCCTTTGGCCCTCGATGTTGCGCCGACCAATTAAGAAAAAGCAATGACTCTCTAACCTAAACCATTTCCTTTTCATCTATAAACCTATCTCCTGACCTCTTAAACACCCCCAAACTAGGCGCATCTACAACTGACTCTATTACTGAGTGTCCTATAATTTGGTGATTTTTTTTGTATGCAGAGAGACAGAGAGAGGAGACTTTGCGGGGTCCCTGAGCCAGAATTTGTTAAGTAAAAAGTGTGGTCGCAATTGCAGTGCAGGGTAAAGGTCACAGACCCAGGATGTGCACAGCAAGATCCCACTCCAGCAGCAGTAATGTGAACCTAAATTAGAATGGACACTGTCCTTCCTCACACCCCCACCCACCCTCTTGCCTGCTGTGAAACCCCCCTCACTACTGTGTGTGTGTGTGTGTGTGTGTGTGTGTGTGTGTGTGTGTGTGTGTGTGTGTGTGTGTGTGTCTGTGTCTGTGTGTCTGTGTATGTGTGTGTGTCTGTGTGTGTGTATCTGCATCATCCCGAATCTGCAGCAAGGAAACATTTTCAAGAGCTTGAATTTACCTGACCCCCTTTCAAGCTTTTTCCTTGACCCCACTTTGCGGTCCCTCGGCCGGATCCTGTTTAAAAATAAAAAAAGTGTGGTCGCTGTTGCCGTGAGGGGCAAAGGTCACAGGCCTGGTGTGTGCACAGCAAGATCCCACAGCAGCAGCAATCTGAACCATAGTCAGATGGGTCACAGTCCCTCCCCACATTCCCCCCACCCTCTCACCTGCTGTTAGACCCCTTCTTCACTCACTACCCTATTTGTGTGTGTAGGTGGGTGTGGGTGTCCCTCAAACCAAATCTGCAGAAAGGCTGGGACTCCCTATTAAAACAAAGCCAAATCTTTTTTAAAGCAAAATCCCTGTGGTGCACAGGAAGATCCCACAAGGTGCAGTCATCTGTGTTGAGTGTTTTTTTAAATCTGGGAAATGTTTATACAGAGTGAGAGTGAGGCAGAGAGGGGCTGAGACAGTGAAATCCCCCCACCCTCCGGAACCCTCAGAATTAAACTGAAGCCCCCCTCCCTCTTACAGCCTGTGTCTCTCCCCCTGCATTTAACCCACACCTACAGCTGTTTCAATCCATCCCCCTCTCCCTGTCTATTTCTATCTGCTTCTGTGAGACAAGAGACAGAGGGAAAGAGAGAAGACAAGGAAGGAGAGAAAGACAGAGAGAGAAACCGAGACATGGAGAGAGAGAGAAACTGAGTCAGAGATAAAGAAAAAAGAGAGAGAGAGATTTGATACTGAATTGTGTATGGTCACATTATTGAGTACGCTGTAATTTGGTGATTTGTTTTATACAGAGAGGCAGAGAGAGAGGTGAAGACAGTGACATTCTCTCCCTGGCACCCCAGCAAGTGTAAGAGAATTTGCTCTGAAACTCGTAATTAAAGCCTGTATGTTGAAATGTGATGAGATCAGCATGTTAATCAAATATAGCCAATGTAATGAAATTAGTATAGTAATCACTTATAGTCAATGAATGTAAACAGCAACAGCTTTGAGAAACAATAGAACATTACAGCGCAGAACAGGCCCTTCAGCCTTCGATGTTGCGCTGACCAATTAGGAAAAAGCAATGACCCTCCAAACTAGACCATTCCCTTTTTGTCCATAAACTTATCTACTAACCTCTTAAACGCCACCAAACTTGGCGCATCTACAACTGCTGCAGGCAGGGCATTCCACTCCCGAACCACCCTTTGGGTAAAGAACCTATCTCTGATATCTGTCCTATAACCACCACCTCTTAATTTAAAGCCGTGTCCCCTCGTGCTAGCTTTCTCCATCCTAGGAAAAAGACTATCACTGTCCACCCTATCTAAACCTCTAATCATCTTATATGTTTCAATAAGGTCTCCTCTTAGCTGCCTTCTTTCTAATGAAAACAACCTCAAATCTCTCAGCCTCTCCTCATAAGACCTGCCTTCCATACCAGGCAACATCCTGGTAAACCTCCTCTGTACCCTTTGTACCCTCTCCAATGCAAGAGGGTAGAGAGCTAAGACATAGAGACTCATAGATAGAGTTAAGTGATCCCACAACCAACGGGTCATGAGACCATAAAACACAGGAGCAGGATTAGGCCTTTCAGCCAATTGAGTCTGCTCCACCATTCAATCATGACTAATATGATTCTCATTTCCATTCTCCTGCCTTCTTCCCATAACTCTTGATCCCATTATTGCTCAAGAGCTTAAGTACGTCTACCTTAAAGACACTCAATAACCTGGCCTTCACAGCCCTCTGTGGCAATGAGTTCCACAGATTCACCACCCTCTGACTGAAGAAATTTCTCCTCATCTCAGTTTTAAAGGAGCATCCTATCACTCTGAGGTTGTACCCTCGAGTTCGAGTCTCTCCCAATAGTGCAAACATCCTCTCCACATCCACATTATCTTAGCCTCTCAGTATTCTAAATTTCAATTAGATCCCCCCTCATCCTTCTAAACTCCAGGTGTAGACTCCTCAACTGCTTTTCATGTGACATTCCTGGAATTATTCTTGTCAACCTCCTCTGAACTCCCTCCAAGACCAGCACATCCTTAGATATGGGGCCCACAACTGCTCACAATATTCCAAATGGGATCTGACCACAGCTTTTTGCAGCCTCAGCAGAACATCAAAGATTTAAGGTCTGCAGTCATGCCACATTGGAAAAACTCTTGATAACGGCCTCAATAGGTGTGAACACTTAGAAATTTTAAACTGGTATGTGAGTCATATCAGCTCACTTTTCTATCTATAAAGCAACGGTTTTAGCAAGCGCACAACAAATGAACTTGTGCAAACCAGTGGGAGAGAGAGTGTAGCCAGAGTGAGATTCAGTCATAGTGAGTGAATGGTTAGCACTGCTGCCTCACAGTTTCAGAGAGCTGGATTCAATTCTGGTCTTGGGTCACAGTCTGTGTGAAATTTGCATATTCTCCCTTTTCCTGTGTGGGTTTCCTTCAGGTACTCTGGTTTCCTCCCACAGTCCAAAGATGTGTGGATTAGGTTGATTGGCCAAGCTAAATTGACCCTAATGTCAGGGGATTAGCAGAGTAAATATGTCGCATTGTGGGAGTAGGTCCTGTGTGGGATTGTAGTTGGTGTAGACTTGATGGGTTGAATGGCCTCCTTCTGCATTGTAGAGATTCTATAAGTGCATCAGGAATTTGGAGTTGAGTGGGAATTCAGTGCTAAGGGAAAAGAGGTGCTCATCTTTGGGAGGACCAGAGAGATGGACCCGCAAGGAAGACGCGAGGACAAGTGAAAAGTAGAAAGAAATCAAACCATGCTGTTACAGCCAGCAGGTAAATGGTTGGTGACTGGTAAGTAGCTTTTCCTTTCCTTTCCTCTTTTTTTGCCTCAGCATTGTAGCTGTTGTAAGTTAACTCAAGGGTTAAGTCATGGTAGGACACCCCAGGCCTGTATTATATTCCTCTTGTATGATGTGGGAATTCAGGGATTCTTCTCGTGTCCCTGGCTCCTTCATGTACAAGAAGTGTATTAAACTCCAGCTCCTGTTATACCACTTGACAGCTGTGGAACTGTAGTGGATTCACTTTGGAGCATCCACTATGCTGAGGAAGTCATGGACAGCACGTTCAATGAGTTGGTCACATAGCAGACAAAGATTACTGAGGGAAATAGGGAATAAGTGACCACCAGACTGAGGAAGAGTAGGAAGGTAGTGCAGGGGTCATCTCCATCCAAAACAGATATACCATTTTGGATACTGTTAGGGGACATGGCTCACCAGGAGAAGGTGGCAGCAGTCAGATTCATGGCACTATGGCTGGCTCTGCTGCACTGGAAGGCAAGAGAAAGAAAGGCAGAAATATCGAGATAGGGGACTCAATTGTGAGGTAAATAGACAGACATTTCTATAGATGCAAACAAGAATCCAAGATGGTATAGGTCAAGGATGTCTCAGAATGGCTGCAGGACCTTCTGGACGGGGAGGGTGAACTGCCAATAGTGCATATTCACACTAAAGATATAGATAAAAAATGGGATAAGATGCTGAATTTAGGGAGTTAGAGGTTAAACTAAAAAGTAGAACTTCAAAGGTAGTAATCTCAGGGTTGCTTCCAGTGCCTCATGCTAGTCAGAGTAGGGATGTCAGGATAGCTATGATGAGGTTTTAAACTAATATGGTAAGGAATGGTAGCCAATGCAGGAAGTCAGAGGGAAGTAAAAGGGGGGACAGAAACAAAAAGTAGTAAGGGGAAAAGTAGAAAGCAGTGAAATCACAGGCAAAGATCAAAAAAGACCATGGTAGAGGGTAAAGAGGATAGAGAACTCAGTGAATGGGTTCAGTAAGGCTAAGAGAAATAAAACAGAAGAAGATTGTACAAACATGGCAGGACAGACGGTCTGAAAAAACAAGGCAGAGAGCAAGGGAACTCTAGATTAAAGTGTATTTATTTCAATGCAAGAGGCCTGATGGGCAAGGCACATGAACTCAGGGTGTGGATGGGTACATGGGAGTGGGATATTATAGCTATTCGTGAAATATGGTGAAGGAAGGGGCAGCTCAATGCTTCAGAGATGCAATAAAAAAGGTAGATTTTTCAAGAAATGTTTGTCTAGAGCACTGCAAGACAACGTCCCGAGGAGTCAAGGAGGTTCGGGGAGGACGCGGGAACCGTGGTGCACGAAGGTAGTGGTGAATCTAGTTAGGAAGAAAAAAATGGTATATAAAAGGTTCAGAGAGCTAGGGGATGTTGGGGATCTGGAGGAGTATAAGGTGTGTAGAAGGGAATTTAAAAAGGAAATTAGGAGAGCCAGAAAGGGTCATGAGAAGGCCTTGGCAGGGAAGATTAAGGAGAATCCCAAGGCCTTCTACAAATATGTGAAAAGTAAAAGGATGAGAAGAGAAGGGATAGGGCCTATAAAAGGTGAAGGGGGAAAAGTCTGTGTGAATCCGGAAGAAATGGCAGAGGTGCTTAACGAGTGCTTTGCCTCGGTATTCACAGTGGAAAGTGAACTGGGAGATTGCACTGCAGGTTTGCTGCAGACTGAAAAGATTGAGTATGTGGATGTTAGGAAAGAGGATGTGTTAGACCTGTTAAATTCTATCAAGATAGACAAGTCGCCGGGACCAGATGGGATGTATCCCAGGTTATTATGGGAGGTGAGGGAAGTGGTTGCAGAGCCCCTGGCGATGATCTTTGCATTGTCCATGGAAACGGAAGAGGTTCCAGAGGATTGGAGGATTGCGGATGTGGTTCCTATCTTTAAGAAAGGGAACAGAGATAGTCCAGGAAATTACCGACCAGTGAGTTTGACTTCAGTGGTTGGTAAGCTGATGGAGAGGCTTCTGAGGGATAAGATATATGAACATTTGGAGAAGTTTGGACTGATTAAAAATAGTCAGCATGGTTTTGTCAAGGGCAGGTCATGCCTTATGAGCCTAGTTGAGTTCTTCGAAAATGTGACTGAACACATTGACGAAGGAAGGGCAGTGGACGTAGTGTACATGGACTTTAGTAAGGTGTTTGATAAGGTCCCCCGTGCAAGGCTTCTGGAGAAGGTGAGAGGGCATGGGATCAAGGGGCTTTGGCCTCGTGGATCCAGAACTGGCTTGCCGGCAGAAGGCAGAGAGTGGTTGTGGATGGGTCTTGTTCTGCATGGAGGTCGGTAACCAGTGGAGTGCCCCAGGGATCTGTTCTGGGACCCCTGCTGTTTGTCATTTTCATAAATGACCTGGATGAGGAACTGGAGGGATGGGTTAGCAAGTTCGCCGACGATACCAAGATCGGTGGTGTTGTGGATGGTCTGGAGGGATGCCAAAAGTTGCAGCGGGACATAGACAGGATGCAAGACTGGGCGGAGAAGTGGCAGATGGACTTCAACGCAGATAAATGTGTAGTGGCCCATTTTGGCAGGAATAATGGGATGAAGGAGTACAATATAAGGGGTAGGAGTCTTAGCTGTGTTGTAGAGCAGAAGGATCTCGGGGTCCGGGTCCATAGGACTCTTAAATCGGCCTCGCAGGTGGAAGAAGTGGTCAAGAAGGTGTACGGTGTACTGGCCTTCATTAATCGAGGAATAGAGTTTAGGAGTCAGGAGGTAATGATGCAGCTCTATAAGACTCTTGTCAGACCCCAGTTGGAGTATTGTGCGCAGTTCTGGTCGCCTCATTATAGGAAGGATGTAGAGGCTGTTGAGAGAGTTCAGAGGAGATTTACAAGATGCTGCCTGGATTGGGAGGCAGGCCTTATGAAGATAGGTTGAGGGAGCTGGGACTCTTCTCACTGGAGAGACGTAGGTTGAGAGGCGACCTGATAGAGGTTTATAAATGTTGAGAGGAATAGATAGGGTGGACTCTCAGAGACTATTTCCCCGAGCTGAAATGGTCACTACGAGAGGACACAGATTTAAGGTGCAGTGAAGCAAATACAAAGGAGATGTCAGGGGTAGGTTTTTCACTCAGAGGGTGGTGAGTGAATGGAACCGACTGCTGTCGGAGGTTGTTGAGGCAAACTCACTGGGGTCTTTTAAGAGACTTCTGGATGAGTATATGGAAAAAAATAGGGTAGCGGGTTATAGATAGGTCTGTGGATTGGTAGATGTGATTGGCGCAACTTGTGGGCCGAAGGGCCTGTTTGTGCTGTATTGTTCTATGTTCTATGTTCTATGTTCTATGTAGAACAGGAGGGAAGGGAGCAGAGGGAGTTGAGTTTTTGATTATGGAGAATGTCATGGCAGTACTGAGAGGAGATACATCCAAGGGTTGTCCCACTAAGTCTATATGAGTAGAATTGAGAAATAAGAAGGGATTTGACAGGATTGTATGACAGGTCCCCAAATAGTCGGCAGAAAATTGATGAGCAAATATGTGAGGAGATTACAGAGGGCTGTAGAAAAATCGGGCAATAGTAGGGGACTTTAACTTTCCCAACCATTTGTTTAGTGTATTCAGGAGGAATTTCTCACTCCACATGTGGATAGCCCAATTAGAGAACAGGTAAAGCTAAAACTCTCTTGGGAAATAAGGAAGGGCAGATGATGGAAGCATTAGTAAGGGATCACTTTGGAACCAGTGACCATAATTCCATTTGTTTTAAGATAGCTATGGGTCTGGCCCAACAGTTAAAATTCTAAATTGGGGCAAGGCTGGAACTTTCAAAAGTTGATTGGGGGAGTCTATTGGCAGGCAAAGGAATTCTGATAAGTGGGAGGCTTTCAAAAATGTATTAAACAGGGTAAGCACATTCCTTTTAAAGTGAAGGGCAAGGCTAGAAGAAGAAGGGAACCCTAGATGACTCAGGATATTGAGTTCCTGGTCAAAAGGAAGAAGGAGGCATATGACATGCATGGGCAGCTGGGATCAAGTAGATCCTTTGAAGAATATAGAGGATGTAGAAATAGAGTTAAGAGAAAAATCAGGAGGACAAAAAAAGGGGACATGAGATTGCTTTAGCAGAAAGGCAAAGGAGAATCCAAAGAGTTTCTACAAATACATAAAGGGCAAAAGAGTAACTAGGTAGAGAGTAGGCCTCTTAAGAATCAACAGGGTCATCTATGTGCAGATCGCAAGAGATTGGTGACATCCTAAATGAATATTTCTCATTGGTATTTACTGGTATGATATTGAGGAGTGTGCATATTCCAGAGAAGAAGGTGCTTGGAGGTCTTAAAGCACATAAATCTCTGGGATCTGATGAAATGTATCCCAGAATGTTGTGGCAGGCTAAGGAGGAAATTGCAGATCCCCTAGCAGAGATATTTGAATCATTGACAGCTGCAAGTGAGGTGCCTGAAGATTGGACGGTAACAAATGCTGTGCTCTTTTTTAAGAAGGGCTGCAGAGAAAAGCTTGGGAACTACAAACCAGTGAGCTTGCAGTCGGTAAGTTGTTAGAAGATATTCTGAAAGACAGGATTTAGAACTATTTAGAGAGGCAAGGTCTGATTAGCGACTGTCAGCATGGTTTTGTGAGTGGAAAATCATGTTTCACAAATTTGATTGAGTTTTTTGAAGGGGTAATCAAGAGGTAGATGAGAGTGATGCAATTGATGTTGTGCAGTTTGACAAGGTACTCCATGGTAGGTTAATGCATAAGGTTAAATCTCATAGGATTTAGAGTGAGTTGCCAATTGGATACAAAATTGGCTTGATAACAGAAAACAAGATAGTTGTAGAAGTTTTTTTTCAAACTGGAAGCTTATTTTTCCAGTTTTTCAAACTGGAATCTCTAAAGAAAGCTTTTGGTAGGATAAACTTGAATGCAGATTACAGGGTCAATGGCAGAGTTCTAAGGAATGTGGAGGAACAGAGAGATCTTGGGGTTCATATCCACAAATCTCTGACGGCTGCCACTCAAGTGTGTAGAGCCATAAAGAAGACTTATAATGTGTTCGCATTTATTAACTGGGGGTTTGAGTTTAAGAATCATGGGGTTATGCTGCAACTATACCGGATGTTGGTGAGATCACATTTGGAATATTGTGTTCAGTTCTGGTCACCTCACTATAAGAAAGATGTGGAAACATTGGAGAGAGTGCAAAGGAAATTTACCAGGATGTTGCCTGGTTTGGAGAGTAGGTCTTATGAGGAAAGGTTGAGGGAGCTGGGGCTTTTCTCTTTGGAGCGGAGGAGGATGAGAGGTGACTTAATAGAAGTTTATAAGATGATGAGAGGGATTGATAAAGTGGAGGTGCAGAGATTATTTTCTCAGGTGGATGTAGCTGTTACGAGGGGGCATAACTAGAAGGTTCACGGTGGGAGATATAGGAGGGATGTCTGAGGTAGATTCTTTACTCAGAAAGTGGTTGGGGTGTGGAATGCACTGCCTGCTGTGATAGTGGAGTTGGACATTTTAGGACCTTTCAAGTGGTTATTGGATAGGCACATGGATCACACAGAATTATAGGAACTGGGATGCCTTGATCTTGGGATTGGACATAGCTCAGCACAACATTGAGGGCCGAAAGGCCTGTACTGTGCTGTAATGTTCTATGTTCTAAGTTTTATGTTCTTATGACTAGCAGTGTGCCTTAGGGATTGATGCTGGATGTTTTGTTATTTGTCATTTACATTAATGGTTTGGATGAAAATTAATGGCGCATGGTTAGTAATTTTGCAGATGACACTAAGATTGGTGGCATAGTGAACAATGAAGAAGGTTATCTAGGATTTCAACAAGACCTTGATCAATTAGGCAAGTGATGAATGGCAGATGGGCTTTAATTTAGATAAATGCAAGGTAATACATTTTGGTAGGTTGAATTGGGGTAGGACCTACCCGGTTAATGGTTCGGTATTGGGGAGAGTTATAGAACAGAGATCTGTTCTATAACAGGTTTTTAGCTCCTTAAAAATGGAGTCACAGGTAGACAGTTGGCAAAGAACGCATTCGGCATGCTTGGTCATTGGTCAAAACATTGAATACAGGAGTTGGGACATCTTGTTGAAGTCGTACAAAATATTTGTAAAGCCACACTTGGAATACTGTTCTGAACACCCTATTATAGAAGGCATATTATTGAACTAGCAAGAATGCAGAAAAGATTTAATAGGATGCTACCAGGACTTCATTGTTTGCGTTATGAGAGGCTAAATGGACTGGGACTATTTTCCTGGAGCATTGGAGGCTCAGGGGTGATCTTGTAGATGTCTATAAAATAATGAGGGGCATAGATGAGCTAAATAGTCAACATATTTTCCTAAAGGTATGGGAGTCTAAAACTAGAGAGCATAGATTTAAGGTAAGAGGGAAGAGATACAAAAAGAGTCTGGAGGGGCAACTTTTTCACTCAGAGGGTAGTGAATGTCTGGAACAAGCTGCAGCAGGTAATAGTAGAGGCAGGGTGCAATTTTGTTTTTAAAAAACATTTAGGCAGTTACATGGGTAAGATGGTACAGAGGACTATGAGCCAAACACAGGCAATTGAGACTAGCTTTATGATAAAAAGTGGGTGGCATAGACAAATTGGGTTGAAGGGCCTATTTTCTTGCTGTAAACCTTTATGACTCTATGACATAAGGACATAAGAACATAAGAAATAGGAGCAGGAGTAGGCCATCTAGCCCTTTGAGCCTGCCCTGCCATTCAATAAGATCATGGCTGATCTGAAGTGGATCAGTTCCACTCTCCCACTTTCTCCTCATAACCCTTAATTCGCTTGTCTATCAGAAACCTATCTAGCCGTGAATTAAATATATTCAGCGAGGTAGCCTCCACCACTTCAATGGGCAGAGAATTCCAGAGACTCACCATCCTTTGAGTGAAGAAGTTCCTCCTCAAATCCGATCTAAACTACTCCCTCCCCCCCTTAATTTGAGGCTGTGCCCTCTAGTTCTGCTATCTTTTCTGCTATCTTTTCTATCTCTACCCTATCTGGTCCCTTCATTATCTTATATATCTCTATAAGATCCCCCCTCAGCCTTCTAAACTCCAATGAGTACAGACCCAGTCTATTCAATCTCTCCTCATACGCTAGTCCCCTCATCTCCAGTATCAGCCTAGTGAACCTTCTCTGCACTCCCTCCTAGGCCAATATATCATTTCGCAAATGCGGCGACCAAAACTGCACACAGTACTCCAGTTGTGGTCTCACCAGCACCCTGTACAGTTGCAGCAAGACCTCTTTGCTTTTATATTCTATCCCCCTAGCTATAAAGGCCAACATTGCATTCGCCTTCTTGATCACCTGCTGCATCTGCAGATTGGGTTTTTGCGATTTATGCACAAGGACTCCCAGGTCCCTCTGCACCGTAGCATGCTGCAGCTTTTCACCTTTTAAATAATAATCCCTCCTACTATTATTTCTACCAAAGTGGATAATCTCACATTTGCTAACATTATACTCTATCTGCCAGATCCTTGCCCACTCATTCAGCCTATCCAGATCTCTCTGCAGACTTTCTGCGTCTTCCACGCAATTTCCTTTTCCACTCACCTTCGTGTCAACAGCAAATTTCATTATCCTACACTCAGCCCCCTCCTCCAGATCATCTATGTAAATGGTAAACAGTTGCAGCCCCAGCACTGATTCCTGCGGCATCTAGTTGTGAAAGAACATAGAACATAGAACATAGAACATTACAGCACAGAACAGGCCCTTTGGCCTTCGATGTTGTGCCGACCAAAATAAAAAGCAATGCCCCTCCTAACTAAACCATTCCCTTCTCTTCCATATACTTATCAACTAACCTCTTAAACGCCACCAAACTTGGTGCATCTACAACAGCTGCAGGCAGGGCATTCCACTCCCTAATCACTCTTTGAGTAAAGAACCTACCTCTGATATCCGTCCTATAACTCATACCCCTTAATTTAAAGCTGTGTCCCCTCGTGCTAGCTTTCTCCATCCTAGGAAAAAGGCTAGAAAAAGATGGTGGACAATTAAACAACTCATTGGAGGAGGAGGTCCGCAAATGTCCCCATCCTCAATGATGGAGGAGCGCAGCACATCAGTGCAAAAGATAAGGCTGAAGCATTCACAGCAATCTTCAGCTAGAAGTGTCGAGTGCATGATCTGTCTCGGCCTCCTCCAATGGTCCTCAGTATCTCAGATGCCAGTCTCCAGCAAAATTTGATTCACTCCATGTGATATCAAGAAATAGTTGGAGGCAAGGGGTCCTGATAACATTCTGGCAACAGTATTGAAGATTTGTGCAACATTGGCATCTATCCGGCTTTGTGGAAAATTGCTCATTGTATATCCTGTACACAAAAAGCAGAACAAATCTAACCCAGCCAATTACTGCCCATTCAGTCTACTCTCAATCATCAGTAAAGTGATGGAAAGTATTATCAACAGTGCTATAAAACAGCACTGCTCAGTGATGTCCAGTTTGGGTTTTGGCAGATTCACTCAGTTCCTAACCTCATTGCAGCCTTGGTTCAACATGGAAAAAACAATTGAACTCCAGAGGTGAGGTGAGACTAACAGCCTTTGATATCAAGGCTGCATTTGATCGAGCATGGCATCAAGGAGCACTAGTGAAACTGGAATCAATGGGCATCAGGAGGCAAACTCTTCTGCTGGTTGGAGTCATACCTGGTACATAGGAAATTGATTGTGGTTGTGAAGGATCAATCATCTCAGCTCCAGGACATCTTTGCAGGAGGTCATCAGGGTAGTTCCTAGGCTCAACCACCTTCTGCTCCTTCATCGATGACCTTCTGTCTGTCATAAGGTAGTGTGGATGCTTGCCAAAGATTGCACAATTTTCAGTACCATTCATGACCCCTCAGATACTGAAGCAATCCGTGGTCACACGTAACAAGATCTGGACACTATCCAGGGTTGGGTTGACAGGTGGCAGGTAATATTCACGCCACACAAATGCCAGGCAATGACCAACACCAATAACAGACATTCTGACCATCGCCCCTTGACATTCAATAGTGTTACCATCATCAAATCCCCCACTGTCAACACCTTTGGTGTTACCATTGATCAGAAACTCAACTGGACTCACCACATAATCTCAGTGGCTACAACAGCAGGTCAGAGGCTTGGAAGACTGCTGAGTAATTCATCTCCTGACTATTTACCACCTACAAGACACAAGTCAGGATTGTGATGGAATACTTCTCACTTGCCTGAATGTGTGCAGCTCCAACAACACTCAAGAAGCTTGACACCATCAAAGACAAAGCAGCTTGCTTGATTGGCACCACATCTACAAACATTCACCATCACCAATGCTTAATAGCAGCAGTGTGTGTACCATCTACAAATGTACTGTGGTAATTCATTAAAGATCCTTAGACAGCACCTTCCAAACTCATGACTACTTCCGTCTGGAAGGACAAGGGTAGCAAATACTTGGGAATACCAAACTCCCTTCCAAGCCATTCATTGTCCTGACTTGCTAATATATCACCATTCCTTTACAGTCGCTGTGTCAAAACCCTGGAATTTCTCCAGTGGCATAGTGGGTCAATTCCCAGCACATGAACTGCAGTGATTGAAAAACCCAGCTCACCACCACCTTCTCAAGAGCAACTTGAGATGGGCAATAAATGCTGGCTAGCCAGCGATACACATGTCCCATGAATGAATAAAAAAATTACTTGACTATTAATTTAAACACCCTCCAAGCATTTCAGCTTAATGAGACAAATAAGAACAGGTGCCAGCTCTAAATTCCTTTAATCTCCCTTTATTTAACACTTTAGATACCAACTCAAACTTAAACAGTTGCAACTCTTACTGAACATTACCTCTTAATTGAACAGTAACTCTAATTATTTAACTGAAAATAGATATTACCTACTTTTAGGGAAAACCTTGTCAGGCTATTTGCGATGAAGAATTATCTTCACGGTCTTCTCTGAAGTAGTTCCTTCGGGCCACGTTTCTTATGATGATGGATCTCTGGACAAAGAACTGCATATCTTCATCTGCAAATATTTCCAAAGATTCTCAGGCATCCAAATGTATAACTGGAAACTGGTCACATGATTCAATGGCCAATAAAATTACTTATAAACGATGCCATTATGCTTGGTTCGAGTTGCACATTTATTTTTATTTATATTAATGTCACAAGTAGGCTTATTTTGCAAAGTTGTAAAATGCAAAGAGGTGAAAGTATTGCACCCAACCAGCACATCTTTTGAACTGTGGAAGGAAACCCATGCAGATACAGAGAGAACGTGCAGACTTTGCACAGAAAATGACTCAACTAGGGAATCGAACCCATTCCTGGCATTTTGTGAATCAATAGTGCTAACCACTGAGCCACCATGCTGCCCCACTAAAACCCATTATTCAGTGCCACCATGTCTAAGTCAATGTAAACACCTTCTTACTTTTGGTCAACAAAGGAAGGTTCTGATCTCAGTTCCTGACCAGGTCACGACTCACTTTACGACCTGCGCCTGCTCTTAGTTATAAGTTAACCAAAAATTCCAGCATAAGTTTTGGGGGCAGCATTAGGTCATTTGGCCAGAATCCACTCTGCCATTTGATCATGGCTGATACGCTCCTCATCCTCATTTTCATGCCTTCTCCCCATAGCCTTTCAACCCATTACCAATTAAAAATCCATCCAACTCCTCCTTAAATTTACTCACTATCCCAACATCTATCGCACTTTGGAGTAGCAAATTCCAGATTCATAACCCTTTGAGAAAAGTAGTTTATTCTCAACTGTTTTAAACTTGCTACCCTTTATCATAAGATTATGACCCCTCATTCTAGAGTGTCCCACAAAAGAAAGCATTTGCTCCATGTTTACTTTATCCATATCTTTACTCTTGCATACTTCAATTGATCTTCCTTCATTCTTTTAAATTTGAGAATATAGGCCTAAATTTTCAATCTCTCTTCATAAGACAAGCCCCTCATCTCTGGAATCAATTTAATGAATCTCCTCTGAACTGTCTCCAATGCCACTAGATCTTTTCTCAAATAAGGGAATCAAAACTGTGCACAATACTCCAGATGTGGTCTCACCAATGCCCTGTATAGTTGCAACAATAGTGGTTTAACTCTCAGCCATAACAGTCTTTTTAAAGCCAATATTCTCATCATTGTTGTGGCCATTCTACAATTTGGTTCAGTCCATCTTTGCGGGGACTTTAAACAAACAAAAAACCCTTATTTACAGCTGTACAAATACCCGATTTCCTAGATTGAGGATTTTTATGCAAAGTTGTCAGGGGATTCTTGTTCTTGAAATTAGATACAAGTCATGTTTATTTGCAGTTGCAGATGGATGAGGGTTCGCAGAAATATTAGAACATAGAACATAGAACAATACAGCACAGAACAGGCCCTTCGGCCTTCGATGTTGTGCCGACCAAAATAAAAAGCAATGCCCCTCCTAACTAAACCATTCCCTTCTCATCCATATACTTATCAACTAACCTCTTAAACGCCACCAAACTTGGCGCATCTACAACAGCTGCAGGCAGGGCATTCCACTCCCTAATCACTCTTTGAGTAAAGAACCTACCTCTGATATCCGTCCTATAACTCATACCCCTTAATTTAAAGTTGTGTCCCCTCGTGCTAGCTTTCTCCATCCTAGGAAAAAGGCTATCACTGTCCAGATGATATTCTATCATCAATACTCTAAAAGGCCTCTATCAAAGAACAAAGAACAAAACAGCACGGGAAACAGGCCCTTTGGCCCAACGAACCCATGCCGCCACCTTGATGTTCCCACTTCTACCCATTATCCCTGTCCATGTTTATAAATCTATGCATCAGAACCAAATTTGCGAGACAATTTAGGGAGAAATTGTTTTGCCAATCAGCCTAAGAGCACATCTTTGGGGTGTGGGAGGAAACCTGAGTCCCCGGAGAAAACTCATGCAAGCACGGGGAGAATGTGCAAACTCCCACAGACACAGGCCCAAATCCATGTATCTGCACAGCACAGTGATAGTCACTGAGCTGTCGTGTTGCCTATCAACTGGTCGAGTTCAAGCGTATACTAATGACGTGAAGCACTAGGATACTTCCAAAAAATCCAAGAGCAGCCCTCTCACGACCCATCGCATGTATGCCCCTTGTCAGGCAACAAGGCGAATCGATGTACCTGTAGAATAAAACAGAAATACATCAATATCATCATCTATTTACACACTTCCCAGGGACTCCCAAGGCTCATGATCCCTATTTTAAATCAGTTTTCTATACCCCTCCATTCCCATTCTGTTCATGTGCCCATCTAAGTATTTCTTAAATAACTCCAGAGTGCCTGCCTCCACCACTTTACTTGGCAGCGCATTCCATACTCCCACCACCCTCTGTGTGAAAAAACTCCCTCTAGCATCCAAATTATACCTTACCCCCCTCACCCTAAGCCCGTGACCCTTCGTGCTATTTGAGTCCATCCTAGGAAAAAGCTTAACCCTGTTTACTCTATCTATACCCCTCATAATCTTGTACACCTCTATTAGATCTCCTCTAAGTCTACGTCTTTCTAAGGAAAACAGTCCCAATTTGCCTAACTCTCCTCGTAACTCAGACCTTCCATACCAGGCAGCATCCTGGTAAACCTCCTCTGCACTCTCTCCAGAGTCTCCACGTTCTTCCAGTAGTAAGGCGACCAGAACTGGATGTAATATTCCAAATAATTGTTAAGAAGGCATATGGAGTCTTAGCTTTTATTGGTAGGGGGATTGAATTTCGGAGCCGCAACGTCATGTTGCAACTGTACAAAACTCTAGTGCGGCCGCACTTGGAGTATTGTGTGCAGTTCTGGTCCCCACATTATAAGAATGATGTGGAGGCATTGGAGAGGGTACAGAGGAGGTTTACCAGGATGTTGCCTGGTATGGAGGGCAGGTCCTATGAAGAGAGGTTGAAGGATTTGAGGTTGTTTTCGTTAGAAAGGAGGCGGCTAAGAGGGGATCTTATTGAAGCATATAAGATGATTAGAGGTTTAGATAGGGTGGACAGTGATAGCCTTTTTCCGAGGATGGAGAAAGCTAGCACGAGGGGACACAGCTTTAAATTAAGGGGTGATAGTTACAGGACGGATATCAGAGGTAGGTTCTTTACCCAAAGGGTGGTTCGGGAGTGGAATGCCCTGCCTGCAGCGGTTGTAGATGCGCAAAGTTTGGTGGCGTTTAAGAGGTTAGTTGATAAGTATATGGAAGAGAAGGGAATGGTTTAGTTTGGAGGGGCATTGCTTTTTATATTGGTTGGCTCAACATCGAAGGCCGAAGGGCCTGTTCTGTGCTGTAATGTTCTATGTTCTATGTTCTAAATGAGGTCTAACCAACGTTTTATACAACTGCAACGTTAAAGGCCAGCTCTTGTACTCTATACCCCTTCCTATAAAGGCTAACATACCATATGCTTTTGCAAGGTTACCATTTTTCTAAAGTCACAAAACCTGTTTGTCTTTTTTTGAATTAAGTTATTATTTTCTTTGATAATGAGTGGTACTTTTATTTACTCGAACTTTAAAGTTCCAGTAAAACTTTAATTGATATGTTACTTGTTTAGTTAACATTCTCAGTCAGTTAAATAAATAACTTGTTAATTATTCGCTTGAAATGAGTGTCAGGTTTTTCTGTTAATGACTCTCTAAAGGTTAATGAAGAATGGTTAACACCTTCCCAAGTACTTTTATCAGATTACGAAGTGAGAAAGTCTTCTCGGGGAATTTGGCGTGCCTTTTCAAAAGGGGATCAACCTCTGCATTGTAATACCTAGCTAGGTCATAAGCCGTACCAGGAAGATGCATTTATCCCTATGTACAACAGGTTTTCAAAAACTGATTAAGAGTTTCTTCAGGTTTTACAGGTGTTCCACCTTGGTTTTAGCTCTGATAAGAATGTCCAGATAAATGGCCACTAGAGGTAAATCTTATAAGATGTTCTCTATTGTTCTCTGGGTGATATCCCAAATTAAGCAGGAGGCCGAGTGGCAAGCGTAGAGTCTTAAGTACACCACTTTTAGCAGACACCCCACTGATTGTACCACAAGCAGATGAGACAGTAATGACCATGAATTTTCTAGATACCCTCCCAGTGGCTGCACATAATGCACATCTTTGGAATCAAAGGAACATTTAATATTAATGGGAAAAATAAAAAGGCATTTCTACCCTTTTTGAAGTAGAAGAGAGCAGCTTGGGGTAGAAGATGGAATACAACTATGGGAGGCATGAGTTCTTCTGAGTCAGAACTGCTGTGCAATCCTGATGGAACTACATTATAGCGACTTCAAGTGAATGGACATCCATAGGGTGTATTCAGTGACCACAACAACAACAATAGAGAAACTTCGCATCTCAGTTTTTATCCCAGAGGTGCTGGGGTCTGACAATGGACTGGCATTTGCCAGCCAGGAGTTCACCGGATTCATGAAGTCGAATGCAGTTCAATATGGATAGCACTATAGCATCATTGTTCCCTTGGAGCAGCACGGAGAGGCAGCGATTTGGGAAAGTGTGAAGTTCGAGTGTTAAGTACTTTTTTAACTTTTCTCTTTGTTTAAAATAGCGAGTGGGGGTAGTTTTTGCCGTTTTTATTTAAACTAACAAGAAACCGGAAGTCGTCATTAGGAGGCTGCCGGTAGTTGTAGTTTTCTCTGACTCTATAAATTGGTCCAGAGAGGAAACCCGATACTCTACACAGGTAGAGTATCCCACCCTCCCCCCTCCTCTAACCTAATAATAAAAGTGTGTGGGAAGTTTTTTTTTCTCTCTCCTTAAAGTAAATTAAAGTATCAGGGATGGCAGTGCAGGCAGTACGTTGCACCTCCTGCGGTATGTACGAGGTGAGGGACACCAGTAGTGTTCCTGCTGATTATACCTGCAGGAAGTGTGCCCATTTGCAGCTCCTTGAGGATCGTGTTAAGGAGCTGGAGCTGGAATTAGAGGAACTCAGGATAATTCGAGAGGTTGAGGAGGATATTGGCAGGAGGGACAAAGAGATAGTCACTCCTAAAAGTGATTCTTGGGTAACTATTAGGAGGAGGGGTAAGAAGCAATCGGGGAGACAATCCCCTGGGGCTGTTCCCCTCCAAAACAAATTTTCTGTCTTGGAAGCTACAGTTGAGGAAGAATCAACTGGAGATGGCCAAAGGGAGCAGGTCTCTGGGGGTGAGCCTGCTGAGAATGCTCAGGTGGGTAGGGGGAATAAGAGATTGGGCCTAGTAATTGGCGACTCCATAGTTAGAGGGACAGATAGGAGAGTAAATAGTAATAAAAGTGACTCAGGGCTGGTGTGTTGCCTCCCAGGGGCTGGGGTCCAGGATGTCGCAGATAGGGTTTTTAAGATTCTTAAGGGAGAGGGGAGTCAACCCCAAGTCATAGTTCATGTAGGGACACATGATATAGGAAGGACAAGGGAAGGGGATATTAAACAGAAATTTATGGAGTTGGGGTGGAAGCTTAGGGCCAAAACTGGCAGAGTGGTTATCTCTGGACTCTTGCCTATGCCAAGGGATAGTTTAGAGAAGAATAGAGAGAGGGAATGTTTGAACTCGTGGCTGCGGGGATGGTGCAGGAGGGATGGGTTCAGGTTCCTGAACAATTGGGACTCATTCTGGGATAGGTGGGACCTCTACAAGAGAGATGGTCTACACCTGAACAAGAGGGGAACTAATATCTTGGGGGGAAAATTTTCGAAAGCTATGCAGGGGGCTTTAAACTGATTCAGAGGGGGGGTGGGATCCTGAGTAGTTGGGGTGCTAAGAGGGATGAGAGTAGGGGGGTCATAGAGGAAAGCTGTAAAACACAGCAGCGTACGGGTGGAGTAGGGCATGGTTTGAAATGTGTATACTTTAATGCAAGAAGTATTCGCAATAAGGTGGAGGAACTTGCAGCTTGGACCAGTACCTGGAACTTCGATGTTGTGGCCATTTCAGAGACATGGATAGAGCAGGGACAGGAATGGTTGTTGCAGGTTCCGGGGTTCAAATGCTTCAGCCAGAGCAGAGAAGGAGGTAGAGGGGGGGAGGAGTGGCATTATTAGTCAAAGACTATATCACAGTGACAGAAAGGAAGTTTGATGAGGACTTGTCTGTTGAGGTAGTATGGGCTGAGATTAGAAACAGGAGAGGAGAGGTCACCCTGTTGGGAGGCGTTTATAGACCTCCTAAAAGTTCTAGAGAGGTAGAGGAAAGGATTGCAAAGTCGATCCTGGACAGGAGTGAAAGTAATAGGGTAATTGTTATGGGGGATTTTAACTTTACTAATATTGATTGGAATAGCTATAGCTCTAGCTCGTTAGAGGGGTCAGTTTTCGTACAAAGTGTGCAGGAAGGTTTTTGGACTCAGTATGTAGATAGGCCAACTAGAGGTGAGGCTACATTGGATTTGGTGCTGGGCAATGAGCCAGACCAGGTGTTAGGCTTGGACGTTAGTGAACATTTTGGTGATAGTGACCACAATTCGGTTACATTCACCTTAGTGATGGATAGGGATAGGCATGAAGCTAGGGGCAGTAGTTATAGCTGGGGGAAGGGTAATTATGAGGCCATCAGGAGAGAATTAGGGTGCATAGATTGGACTAGGAAACTACAGGGACTGGGAACATCTGGAATGTGGAGCTTATTCAAGGAGCAGCTGCTGCGAGTCCTTGATAAGTATGTCCATGTCAGGCAAGGAGGAAATGGTCGAGTAAGAGAACCTTGGTGTACGAAAAAAGTTGATTTGCTGGTTAAAAGAAAAAAGGAGGCTTATGTCAGGATGAGGCTTGAAGGCTCGGTTAGTGCAATGGATAGCTATAGATTAGCCAGGAGGGAGCTAAAGAGTGAAGTGAGGAGAGCTAAGAGAGGACACGAGAAGACTTTGGCTGATAGGATTAAGGAGAATCCTAAAGCTCTCTTTAGATATGTTAAGAATAGAAGATTGCTTAGGACAAGATTAGGGCCAGTCATAGACAGCAGTGGGAAGTTGTGCGTGGAGCCTGAAGAGATTGGAGAGGTACTGAATAAATTTTTCTCTTCGGTATTCACGCAGGGTGATGTAAATGTAGTTATGGAGAACACTGAGGTACAGGGTAGCAAGCTGGAAGGTATCGAAGTAGATAGGGAGGATGTGCTAGATATTCTCGAGGGGTTGAAGTTGGATAAGTCCCCTGGGCCGGACGGGATTTACCCTAGGATTCTCTGGGAGGCAAGAGAGGAGATTGCAGAGCCTCTGGCTCTGATCTTCAGGTCGCCGTTGGTTACGGGTGTGGTTCCGGAGGACTGGAGGATAGCGAATGTGGTCCCGTTGTTCAAGAAGGGGAAGAGAGACCTTCCAGGGAATTATAGGCCAGTAAGTCTTACTTCTGTTGTGGGCAAAGTATTGGAGAGAATTATTAGGGATAGGATTTATAGTTATTTAGAGAGAAATGAATTGATTGGGATAGTCAGCATGGTTTTGTGAAGGGTAGGTCGTGCCTTACTAACCTCATTGAGTTTTTTGAAAAAGTGACTAAAAAGGTGGATGGGGGTAAGGTGGTTGATGTGGTATATATGGACTTTAGTAAGGCGTTTGATAAGGTGGCCCATGGAAGACTTCTGCAGAAAATGCAGATATATGGGATAGAGGGTGATTTAGCTAATTGGGTTAGGAATTGGCTAGCAGATAGAAGACAGAGGGTGGTGGTTGATGGGAGCTATTCATCTTGGAGTTCGGTGACAAGTGGTGTACCTCAGGGGTCTGTTTTGGGGCCCCTGCTGTTTGTAATTTTATAAATGATCTGGATGAGGGTATTGAAGGATGGATTAGTAAATTTGCAGATGACACTAAAGTCGGTGGAGTGGTAGCTAGTGAAGAGGGGTGTTATAGTTTGCAGAGGGACTTGGACAAGTTGCAGAGCTGGGCCGAGAGGTGGCAAATGGAATTTAATGTGGAAAAAGTGTGAGGTAATGCACTATGGCAGAAATAATAAGTGTGTAGAGTATAGGGCAAATGGTAGGATTCTTAGTAGTCTAGATGAACAGAGGGATCTTGGTGTGTATGTGCATAGATCCATGAAAGTAGGCAGTCAGGTCGAGAAGGTTGTTAGGAAGGCATATGGAGTCTTGGCTTTTATTGGTAGAGGGATTGAATTTCGGAGCCGCAAAGTCATGTTGCAACTGTACAAAACTCTAGTGCGGCCGCACTTGGAGTATTGTGTACAGTTCTGGTCCCCGCATTACAAGAAAGATGTGGAGGCATTGGAGAGGGTACAGAGAAGGTTTACTAGGATGTTGCCTGGTATGGAAGGCAGGTCTTATGAAGAGAGGCTGAGGGATTTGAGGTTGTTTTCGTTAGAAAGGAGGCGGCTAAGAGGGGACCTAATCGAAACATCTAAGATGATTAGAGGTTTAGATAGGGTGGACAGTGATAGCCTTTTTCCTAGGATGGAGAAAGCTAGCACGAGGGGGACACAGCTTTTAATTAAGGGGTGATAGTTATAGGACGGATATCAGAGGTAGGTTCTTTACCCAAAGGGTGGTTCGGGAGTGGAATGCCCTGCCTGCAGCAGTTGTAGATGCGCCAAGTTGGTGGCGTTTAAGAGGTTAGTTGATAAGTATATGGAAGAGAAGGGAATGGTTTAGGTTGGAGGGGCATTGCTTTTTATATTGGTCGGCGCAACATCGAAGGCCGAAGGGCCTGTTCTGTGCTGTAATGTTCTATGTTCTATGTTCTATACCATTCATTGTCGATTGGCCTCATGGAGAAAGCAGTCCAGACTTTAAAAGCTGATTTAAAAAAAATAGCAGCAACAATGGACGCCATATTTTCTCGTTAGTTATTTAATAAAAGAGCAACCCCTGTGCCACTAAAGGAATTACACCTGCAGAATTGCTCATGGGTCAACAACTCTGCACCAGATTAAGTTTGCACTTCCTAAACCTTGAGTATAAATTGGAGAAGAAACAAGAAGCTCACTGCAGAGGCCACAATCGCAGCCGGAAGAGACAATTGGAGGCTGTGAAAATGTTTGGGTAAAAAAATTACACCAATAGTCCCACATAATTACCAGAAATGATGGACTCGAGGACGGGACCTGTACCCCAATAAAATATGCATGAGTGAGATCATCCTGAAAAAGCATCTGGTTCAGCTGTGAGCCTCAAAATCAGTTTCTCCAGGGGCTAATTACGCCTGGCAGACCAATAACTGAGGAGGTAGACCAGCCCTGACTATGTGTCACCCGTAGTTAGGGCCGCTGAGTCCAAAATGGACACAGCGGACAAATCAGTGGCTACTTCTCTGCTGCCCAAGGAAGTGAATCAGAACTCCCATGCTCTTGGCAGGGGTGGGGGGGGGGGGGGGGGGATGGCCTGTACTGTATGGTTTCTATGACCTGGCCAAAGTTTTCACAGCTGACAGGCAGGAATGAAGATGTTGATCACAGAGCTGCCAGAAATCACTATGTCACCAGAAATGCTCTTGAAGTGTGCCAAGCTCAGAAAGGACAGTCCAGTCCCAAGACCTCTATCCTGGGAGAGAGTGGTGTGATCAACTCCGTGCCCTCATCCTAAGCCCACTGAACCCCACGGACCACTGAGGAACTCTTCTTCTGCAATCTGACAGTTGCAGAGGGGCAAATGGCGACTGGACATACCTCCTTGATGCCCACACAGGGCCTAAAGCTCCTGGCCAGGGTGTCAATGCCAGGGTGCTGGAGTTGTATACTGTTTGCACTATCAAGACACATGGCCGGAAGATGAACCTAAGTGGGAGTTTGATGGAGAGGGAGGCTGAGTGGGGATCTGAGGAATGAGGGATCTGAGGAGTGGGAGTTTGGGTTCGGTCACCCTCATCTCTGCATGAACTGGGGAGTGCGACCCATTATTTGAGTGGTGGGGGAGAGGATGACTCCTTTGCTGCCCTCAGCAAAGGAGGGGGGGTGGCGGATGGAAGGAGAGGAGGCGCACCATTACATTACCTATCTCTGGCCATAGGTATCAGGGCATCCTTTGAAAATGGCACCCTAATCTCTGAACATTGAAGCCTGGTCTACATGTTTCCCAAGATGGGCTCATTTGCATCTTTCAGGTGACAGATGCTGCCAGAGAAAACACTCCCATTTACCTGCTAGCATGGGAACTTTGTCTGAAAACTGGAGAATTCAGCCCATGCCTTTGACCAAACATTTGCTCAAATGCCCCAGCATGATCTCCTTCTGTGGTTCAAAGTCAAATCTAGATAAGAGCCCAGGGAATCACTTTGGGGTATTTTACTTTGTTAAAGGTGTTGTTGAAGTACAGGTATTTACTCCCTTTACCAGCAAAGATGATTAGAAATGGCTACAGCCAATTCAAGGGGAATTTCTTTGTGACAAAATGTACGGGAAGCTTGTGGAATCTCTTCTGATTGCTCAATTGAGAAACAGTTTTTCTTCTAATTGCTGCTGGAGAGGCTGATGTAATTTACCATAGCTAGTCCCACTGACACTAAGGGGCAATTTAGCATGGCCAATCCACCTAACATGTAATCTTTGGACTGTGGGAGGAAACTAGAATATTTGGAGAAAACCCATGCAGGCATGGGGAGAATATGTAAACTCCACATAAACGGTGACCCAACCGGGAATCGAACTTGGATCCCTAGCGATGTGAAGCAGTAGTGCTAACCACTGTGCCACTGTCCCACCCAAATTCTGCTGTATCTAATGTATGCCTCAAATATTGATTTCCTGTGCAATTCCCATTTTTTTGCCCCTTCCCAAAATGTTGTGTAATTTTGGACCCTAAATCTGTGACTTAAAAAAATTGCTTGCATGATGTGACAATTAGAATGATTATTCTGAAATAGATTTGCAAATTTGATTTAGAAACCTAATGGGGTTTGTGACTGTTTCTCAGGCACTGAACGTGTGCTCAGTGTGCCAGTATGATACTCACTAGGAGCACTAGCTGCCATTTCACTGACGGCCCTTTGGATTGGAAAACATTTAGTGTGTTCCATTAAAGAACAGTGGATGGCACTCTCTGACCACAATTCAGATCCTATTGTTCTCAATACTTGACTGTTCTCCAAAATTGTATGAGCAGATAAGTAAACAAAGTTCACCAGGTACTTTCAATGAATTGCAGCTTTGAGGAGTCCAGGTGATCTAATCGTAAGTTATGAGTGCAAAGATCAAGTGACCAGGAATGCATCGCTACAATGACATTCTTTCCTATTTCACCACTCCTTGTTCAAGAGCTGTCAATCATAAAATCATAGAATCCTACAGTATAGAAAGAGTCCATTCAGTCCATCTGAACCGATAACAATCCCACCCAGGCCCTATCCCCATAACCCTGTACATTTACTCTAACTAGTCCCCCTGACACTAAAGGGCAATTTAGCATGGCCAATTCACCTAACCCGCACATCTTTGGATTGTGGGAGGAAACTGGAACAACTGGAGGAGAATTGCAAACTCCACATAGACATTGACCCAAGTTGGGTTCCTGGCGCTGTGAGATTGTACCATAAATCATCCTTTTCTGCCTGAGAGTATCTCAATGCTTCGCTTTGTTTACATTTCCTCCAGCAGATTTCCCCCTCTGTCCACATTGTCACGTCTGGTCTATACTAGGGTCACCTTTTCTCTAAGGTTGAAAGCAATTTAAAATTAAAGCAAATCATTGCAGATACTGGAATCTGAAACAAGAACAGAAAATGCTGGAAAAGCACAGCAGGTCTGACAGTGTCATAGAACCCGAGAAAATTACAGCTCAGAAACAGGCCTTTTGGCCCTTCTTGTCTGTGCCGAACCATTTTTTGCCTAGTGCCATTGACCTGCACTTGGACCATATCCCTCCACATCCTTCTCATCCATTAACACGTCCAAGATTTTCTTAAATGTTAAAAGTGACCCCACATTTACCGCTTTATCCGGCAGCTCATTCCACACTCCCACCTCTCTCTGCGTGAAGAAGTCCCCCCAATATTCCCTTTAAACTTTTCTCCTTTCACCCTTAACCTATGCCCTCTGTTTCTTTTCCCCCCCTAGCCTCAGTAGAAAAAGCCTGCTTGCATTCACTCTATCTATACCCATCAAAATCTTATACACCTCTATCAAATCTCCCCTCATTCTTCTACACTCCAGGGAATAAAGTCCTAACCTATTCAATCTCTCTCTGTAACTCAGCTTCTCAAGTCCCAACAACATCCTCATGAACCTTCTCTGCACTCTTTCAACCTTATTTACATTCTTTCTGTAACTAGGTGACCAACACTATACACAACACTCTAAATTCGGCCTCACCAATGCCTTATACAACTTTACATAACACTCCAACTTTTATACTTGATACTCTGATTTATAAAGGCCAATGTTCCAAAAGCACTCTTTATGACCTTATCCACCTGTGATATTAATTTTAGGGAATTCTGTACCTGTATTCCCAGATCCCTCTGTTCAACTGCACTCTTCAGAGTCCTACCATTTACCTTATATGTTCTACTTTGGTTTGTCCTTCCAAAGTGCAATACCTCATACTTGTCTGCGTTAAATTCCATTTGCCATTTTTCAGCCCATTTTTCTAATTGGTCCAAATCCCTTTGCAAGCTTTGAAAACCTTTCTCACCGTCCACTACACCTCACATCTTTCTATCATCAACATATTTGCTGATCCAATTTATCACATTATCATCCAGATCATTGATACTGATGACAAACAACAATGGACCCAATACCAATCCCTGTGGCACACCACTCGTCACAGGTCTCCACTCAGAAAAGCAATCCTCCACAACCACTCTCTGGCTTCTTCCATTGAGCCAATGTCCAATCCAATTTACTACCTCCCCATGTATACCTAGCCACTGAATCTTCCTAACTAACCTCTCATGAGGGACCTTGTCAAAGGCTTTGCTGAAATCCAGGTAGACAACATCCACTGCCTTCCCTTCATCCACTTTCCCGGTAACCTCCTTGAAAAACTCTAATAGATTGGTCAGACATGACCTACCGCACACAAAGCCACGTTGACTCTCCCTAATAAGTCTCTTTCTATCCAAATATTTGTTGATCCTATCCCTTATCACACCTTCCAATAATTTGCCCACCACTGACGTCAAACTTACTGGCCTATAATTTCCCGGATTTCTTTTGGAACCTTTTTAAAACAATGGAATAACCCTCCAATCCATCTGGCACTTCCCCCATGAATACTGACATTTTAAATAGGTCTGCCAGAGCCCCTGCAAGTTCAACACTTGCCTCCCTCAATGTCCATAGGAGCACTCTGTCCGGTCCTAGGGATTTATCCACTCTGATTTGCCTCAAGGCAGCCAGCATCTTTAATCTGTGAATGTTCCATGAACTTTTGCCCTATTTCCGTAGATACCATGCCCATATCCTCAGTAAATACGGATGCAAAAAACTGATTTAATATCTCTCCCATCTCTTTTTGTTCCACACACAATCTACCACTCTGGTCTTCAAGAGGACCAATTTTATCCCTCACTATCCTTTTGCTTCTCACATACCGAGAGACATTCTTTGGATTTTCCTTCACTCTGTCTGCCAAAACAACCTCATGTCTTCTTTTTGCCCTCCTGATTTCACTCTTAAGTAGCTTCTTGCACTCTCCTCCAGCATCTGATCTATTCCTTGCTGCTCTCTTTCTCCTAACCAGTGTTACAATCTCCCTCGAGAACCAAGGTTCCTTATTCCTATTTACTTTGCCTTTAATCCTGACAGGAACATACAATCTCACTGGTTATAGGGGAGATTCTAGAAGATTAGAAAATAGTCAATGTGTTCCTTTGTTTAAGAAGGGTAGCAAGGATAATCCAGGTAATTACAGGACAGTAAACCTTATATCAGTGATGGGGAAATTATTTGAGATGGTTCTTTGAGACAAGATTTACTCCCACATATTAGTGAGAAGAAACATTGTTTTGTGAAGGGGAGATCATGTCTCACTATGTTGATTGAGTTTTTCGAGGAAGTAATGAAGATGAAGATGAGGATAGGGCAGTGGACGTTATCTATATGGACTTCAGAAAGGTCTTTAACAAGGTTCCTCATGACAGACAGGTACAGAAGGTGAAGTTGCATGGGATCAGAGGTGAGCTGGCAGGATGGATAGAGAACTGGCTTGGCCATAGAAGACAGATAGCAATAAGGGCTGGTAGAGGATATAGCAGGATTTAGATCAGTTGGAGACTTGGGTGGAGAGATGACAGATGAAGTTTAATCTGGACATATGTAAGCTAATGTATTTTGGAAAGTCTAATGTAGATGGGAAATGTAAAGTAAAAGGTAGAATCCTTAAGAATATTGATAGGCAGAAAGATCTTGGTATACAGGTCATTGAAAGTGGCAATGCAGATGGAGAAGATAGTCAGGAAGGCATATGGCATGATTGCCTTCATTGGCTGGGGCAATGAGTTTAAAAATTGGCAAGTCATGTTGCAGCTTTATAGAACTTTGTGGGGCCACACTTGGAATATAGTATTCAATTCTGGAGGCTTTGAAGTAGGCACAGACAAATTTACAGAATGTTGCCTGGTATGGAGGGCGTTAGCTACATGCAGATGTTGGAGAAACTTGGTTTGTTCTCACTGAAACGACAGAGATTGAGGGACGATTTGATAGAAGTCTACAAGATACGGAGGCATGGACAGAGTGGATAGTCAGAACTTTTTGCCAGGGTGGAAGAGTCAATTATTGGGGAGCATAGATTTAAGGTGTGAGGGGCAAGGTTTAAAGGAGATGTACGAGACAAGTTTTTACACAAAGAGTGGTAGTGCGTTATCAGAGGAGGTCGTAGAAGCAGATATGATAATGACTTTTAAGGCGCATCTTGACAAACACATGAATAAGATAGGAATGGAGGGATATGGTTCCTGGAAATGTAAAGGATTTTAGTTTAATTGGGTAGCATGGTCAGTGCACGCTTGGAAGGCTAAAGGGCCTGTTCCTGTGCTGTAATTTTTTTTGTTCTTTATTGTATGATCTGAACGAAATCCTGGAAATTATACTGGGGAAATTGCCAGGATTAAAACCTCACAAAGTCCCCAGGCCCTGATGCTCTGCATCCCAGATTACACAAAGAAGTGGCCCTAGAAATAGTGGATGCATTGGTGATCAATTTCCAGCATTCTACAGACTCTGGAAGAGTTCCAATAGATTGGAGGGTAGTGAATGTAACCCCACTTTTTAAAAAAGGAGGAAGAAAGAAAACAGGGAATTATAAATTGGTTAGCCTGATATCAGTGGTAGGGAAAATACTGGAATCAATTATTAAGGATGTAATAACTGAGCATTTGGAAAACAGTGACAGGATCGGTCACGGATTCACTAAAGGAAAATTGTGCTTGACAAATGCTTTGGATTTTTTTGAGGATGTGATCGGTAGAGTGGACAAGGGTGAACCAGTGGATGTTGTAAATCTGGACTTTGAAAAGGCTTCTGACATGCTCCCACATGAGATTAATAAGCAAAATTAAAGCTCATGGTATTGTGAGCAATATATTGACATGGATAGAGAAGTTGTTTACAAGCAGGAAGCAGAGAGCGGGAATAAACTTGTCCTTTTCGGAGTGGCAGGCCATGACTAGTAGGGTACCACAGTGTTCAATGCTGGGACCTCAGCTATTCACAATCTACATTAATGATCTGAATGAAGGAATTGAATGTAATATCTCTAAATTTGCAGACAACAAGCTAGTGACAGTGTGAACTGTAAGGAGAATTTGAAGAGGCTGCATGGTGACTTGGACAGGCTGGCTGAGTGAGCAAATACTTGACAAATGCAATATAATGTGGATAAATGTGATCTAATCCATTGTGGTGGCAAAAACAGGAAGGAAAATTATTATCTGAAAGGTGGTTGTTTTGGAAAAGGGGATGTGCAATGTGACTTGGGTGTCATGGTGGAACAATGGCTAAAAGTTGGCATGCAGGCACAGCAGGCAGTGAGGAAAGCTCAAGAGAAAATGCTGGAAAATCTCAGCAGGTCTGGCAGCATCTGTAAAAAGAGAAAAGAACTGATGTTTCACGTCCAGTTGATGCTTTGTCAAAGCCAGCTCTTTTCCAGTGAGGAAAGGTAATGGCATGCTGGCTTTCATAGCTAAAGGACTTGTATATAGGAGTAAGGAAATCTTACTGCAGTTATACAGGGCCTTAGTGAGGCCACATCTTGAACATTTTGTGCAGTTTTGGTCTCCTAGTTTGAGGAAGGACACTCTTCCTGTTGAGGAAATCCAGTGAAGGTTCACCAGACTGATTTCTGGAATGACAGGGCTGACATATGAAGAGAGACTGGATCAACGGGTTTATATTCACTGGAATTTAGATGAATGAGAGGAAATGTAGAATCTAAAAACATATAAAATCCTGATGGGACTGGACAGGTTAGATGTGAGGAGAATGTTCCTGATATTTGGGAAATCCAGAACTAGGGATAACAATAAAGAGTAAGCCATTCAGGACATAGATGAAGGAAAACTTTTTCACTCAGAGAGTTCTTAACCTGTGGAATTCTCTACCACAGAGCGCAATTGAGGCTACTTTGTTAGATATGTTCAAGAGAGAGTTGGACGTGGCCCTTGCAGTATGGAGAGGAAATAGGTGTGGGATACTGAAAAAGCACGATCAGCCATGATCGTATTGGCAAGTCATTTTACTGCTTTATAGAACCTTATTTAGGTCGCACTTGGAATATAGCGTCCAGTTCTGGTCCCCAGACTACCAGAACGATGTGGAGGCTTTGGAGAGGATACAGAAAAAATTTACCAGGATGTTGCCTGGTATGAAGGGCATTAGCTATGAGGAGAGGTCAGAGAGACTTGGTGCGTCCTCACTGGAATGATAGAACATAGAACATAGAACATTACAGCGCAGAACAGGCCCTTCGGCCTTCGATGTTGCGCTGACCAATATAAAAAGCAATGCCCCTCCAAACTAAACCATTCCCTTCTCTTCCATATACTTATCAACTAACCTCTTAAACGCCACCAAACTTGGCGCATCTACAACTGCTGCAGGCAGGGCATTCCACTCCCGAACCACCCTTTGGGTAAAGAACCTACCTCTGATATCCGTCCTATAACTATCACCCCTTAATTTAAAGCTGTGTCCCCTCGTGCTAGCTTTCTCCATCCTAGGAAAAAGGCTATCACTGTCCACCCTATCTAAACCTCTAATCATCTCATATGTTTTGATTAGGTCCCCTCTTAGCCGCCTGCTTTCTAACGAAAACAACCTCAAATCCCTCAGCCTCTCTTCATAAGACCTGCCCTTCATACCAGGCAACATCCTGGAGGTTGAGAGACAATCTGATTGAAATTTACAAAATTATGAAGGGCATAGACAGAGTGAATAGTCAGAAACTTTTTTCCAGGGTGGAAGAGTCAATTACTAGGGGACATAAATTTAAGGTATGAGGGGCAATATTTAAAGAAGATGTCTGAGGCAACTTTTTTACACAGAGGTAGTGAGTGCCTGGAACGTGCTGCCAGGGGAGGTAGTGGAAGCAGATATGATAGTGACTTTTAAAGGGCATCTTGACAAATACATGAATAGGATGAGAATAAAGGGATACGGTCTCTAGAACAGTAGAAGGTTTTAGTTCAGTTGGGCAGCATGGTCGGTGCAGGCTTGAAGGTCTGAATGGCCGACTCCTGCACCTATTTTTCTATGTTTCTTTGACTGGGGAAGCTGGAGACACACATGATGGGGGGAGGGCAGAGATTCGTGACTCGGGATTGGGAAGACAGAGACTCATGATTGGGGAACGGGTCGATTTATTGGACGAGGGAGTCAAGAAAGTTTGGGCAATTGCACCACATATACTCAGGGCTAGAAAACATGGTCATTGTGCACAATGCTACATAACTGTTCTTGGCACACACACATGGATCCCAGTCTAGAAAGAGAGAGAAGTTGACCATCCTGTCTCATAGCATGATCAGGGTATGGTCAGTCACTCATACACTTGAGTCTTGGGGGTTGGTGGCTTGGTACGGGGCTGTGGATGACACAGTTAGGAGAGACATCTGCAGTCTTTAGATATGGAGCAGGTAATATGATAGGGGGCACTTAATGGTGCATTTGGGTGTCTTATGTCATGACAGGTGGAGAAGGTTGTGAAGAAAGCATATAATATGCTAGCCTTTATAGGAAGGGGTATAGAGTACAAGAGCTGGCCTTTAATGTTGCAGTTGTATAAAACGCTGGTTAGACCTCATTTGGAATACTGCGTCCAGTTCTGGTCGCATTACTACCGGAAGGACATGGAGACTCTGGAAAGAGTGCAGAGGAGGTTTACTAGGATGCTGCCTGGTATGGAAGGTCTGAGTTACGAGGAGAGGTTAGGCAAATTGGGATTGTTTTCCTTAGAAATACGTAGACTTAGAGGAGATCTGATAGAGGTGTACAAGATTTTGAAGGGGATAGATAGAGTAAACAGGGCTAAGCTTTCTCCTAGGATGGACTCAAATAGCATGAGGGGTCACGGGCTTAGGGTGAGGGGGGTAAGGTATAATTTGGATGCTAGAGGGAGTTTTTTCACACAGAGGGTGGTGGGGGTATGGAATGCGCTACCAAGTAAAGTGGTGGAGGCAGGCACTCTGGAGATATTTAAGAAATACTTAGATGGGCACATGAACAGAATGGGAATGGAGGGGTATAGAAAACTGATTTAAAATAGGGATCATGAGCCTTGGGAGTCCCTGGAAAGTGTGTAAATAGATGATGACATTGATGTTCTTGTTTTTATCCTACAGGTGCTTTGGTCCACCTTGTTTTCTAACGAGGGGCATACACGCGATGGGTCGTGACAGGACTGCTCTTGGATCTTTTTCGAGAGTATCCCAGTGCTTCATGTTGTTAGTGTATGCTTGACCTGGACCATCTGATGGGCGACATGACAGCGCAGTGACTATAGCTGTGCTGTGCAGATACATGGATTTGTGCCTGTGTCTGTGGGAGTTTGTGCATTCTCCCCGTGCTTGCGTGGGTTTTCTCTGGGTGCTCCGGTTTCCTCCCACATCCCAAAGATGTGCTCTTAGGCTAATTGGCAAAACAAATTCTCCCTAAATTGTCTCAAATTTGGTTTTTAATCCATAGATCTATAAACATGGACAGGGATCGTGTGTAGAAGTGGGAACATCGAGGTGGCAGTGTGGGCTCGTTGGGTTGAAGGGCCTGTTTCCCGTGCTGTTTTGTTCTTTGTTCTTGACAGTGCATTGAGTCTCAAAATGGGGAGAGGTCAAGTTAACATGAGTTATCGGTACACCCATAGAAAATGGGATAGCTACAAGAATCATGTTGAGATCTGAGATTAAATGGAAAGGCTGGAGATAAATTGGAGGATAGATGTGATGATACTGTCCTTTAAGAAATATATTTATATAATGTTTATTGTCAAGAGTATGTTTAAGTCTCTCTCTGTTTTACATGATGCTGGTTTGTCTGTATCAGGCAGTTCATATGCTGAGAATACAGGTCAATAATTGACTTTAGCTAGGGATGTGTTTATTTTAGCCTGAGTTAATGATTTTTTGTTTATTGTTGGTTTCTCCTGTAAAGTATCAGAATAGGGTTGAATGCTCTTCCAAGATGATAACAGGGATTTGGATGGTCATTTGGAAACTGCTGTCATAATAGAAGTGGGGAAGCACCATCTCAAATAATACAGTTTAAATGTATCCTGGGAAAAGAATCACCAGCAGAGGAGTTTGAGGGCTTATGGGAGGAGTCAATGATTTCTCTTTTGGGCCAATTGAAGAAACACCCTGAAAATTTCCACTTCAGGACGTGGAAAGTAAGACTCAGCTAAAAAATGTTAGGAAAGCTCAAATGCCAGTTGAAGGATTTGAGCAATTTAATCCATAGTGCTCATTCTTACGAGAATCCATAGCAGCTTGGGGCTGAATGTGTATTTGATTTGAATAAAGGAAAGCACAAATCCAAAGGATCCAACTGAAAAGAGGCCACAGAAGTACATATGCAAAGAGCTCTTTATTGCTTAGCTGTGTCACTGGGGAGACAGTGGCTGCCGATGGCAAGTGCACACACTCCAGTTCTAGGGTAACTGAGGTTTTCCAGTCACTGATGGATTCAAGCAGGACGGTACTGTAGGGCGGAATGGGTCAGCAGCAAGTGTCAAGAGGTTGCTCCAAGTGCTCCCCTCTATCAATACCAGTCAGGCACTTTGAAAGGGACGGGGAGCTACAATTCTGCAAGTTCACAAGTAGCTCAGGGGGTTTGCTTTTCATGTTTCCTAAATGGTGAGTATCCCACCTATCGCTGGGTGACTATCAGCAGTGACAAGTAGAGATACTTTAGTGGGTATTAATTACCCAGTTCAGGTTCTCAATTGGCAGTGGGGCGGGGAGGCTGTCCCTACAGCCTTCCCTCCACAAACTTTAATCGAGGAACAGTTGGAAAAGTGGAAGGGAATACCATTCATCATCCTTCCACCTGATTAAATGGTCCTCTGCCAAGGGGGAGGACATTGAATTCCATCACAAGTGTATAAAGCACCAAACTTGGACTACTGAGGACCCTGAGTCAAAAATCACCTGTTTCTTTGAAGCATGCTATAAGCTTTGTGGTATAAGTTCATTAAGGAGAGTTAACACAGGTTTGTTAAAGACGATAGTGCTTGACTAATCTAACGAAATCTGATGATGATGTAACAGAGAAGGTTGATGAAGGGAAAGCATTAGATGTTGTCAGTATGGATTTTAAGAAATCCTGAGGTGAGGTGCTCTTAACATCTCTTACAGCTCTTAACATCAAGGAAGCATTTGCCTGATTATGGCATCAAGGAACCCAAGCAAAAAAATTTGATGGAAATCAGGGGTAAAATCTCTGCTGGTTAGAGTCATTCCTGGCACAAAGGAAAGTGGTTGTAATTGTCAGAGAGCAATCCTCTCAGCTCCAGGACATCACTGCAGGAATTCCTCAGGGTAGTGCCCCAAACCATCTTCAGCAGCTTCATCAATCACCTCCCTTCCATCATAAGGTCAGAAGTGGAGATGTTCGCTCATGACTGCAAAGTACCATTCACAATTGCTCAGATACTGAAGCAGTCTATATCCAAATGCAAAAGACCTGGATAATATCCAGATTTGGGTTGATAAATGGCAAATAAAATTCACATCACACAAGCACCAGGCAATAATCATCTTCAACAAGACAATCCAACCAACCCCCTTTGACATTCAATGGCACTATCATCACTGATTCCCCCATTATGAAACATCCTAGGAATTATCATTGACCAGAATTGGAATAAATGGGTGCTTTTCTGGTTGGCAGTTGGTGACTAGTGGCATGCCGCAGGGATCAATGCTGTTTACCATATATATAAACAATTTAGAGGAGGGGACTGAGCGTAGGGTAACAAAGATTGTTGATGACATGAAGATGAGTGGGAAAGTGAATTGCGTGGAGGACACAGAAAGTCTGCAAAGAGATTTGGATAGGCTGAGTGAGTGGGTGAGGATTTGGCAGATGGAGTATAATGTTAGCAAATGTGATGTTATCCACTTTGGAAGAAATAATAGTAAAATGGAATATTATTTAAATGGTGAAAAATTACAACATGCTACTGTGCAGAAGGACCTGGGGGTCCTTGTGCATGAATCACAAAAACTCAGCCTGCAGGTGCAGCAGATGATCGAGAAGGTGAATGTTGGCTTTTATCGTGAGGGGGATAGAATATAAAAGCAGGGAAATCTTGCTGCAATTGTATAAGGTACTGGTGAGGCTGCAACTAGAGTACTGTTGGCAATTTTGGTCCCCTTATTTGCGAAAGGATATATTGGCCTTGGAGGGAGTACAGAGAAGGTTCACCAGGTTAATGCCGAAGATGAGGGGTTAACTTATGAGAAGATAGTGGGTAGATTGGGCCTGGAGTTTAGAAGGCTGAGGGGTGATCTTATAGAGACATATAAGATAATGAAGGGGTTATATAGGATAGAGATAGAGAGATTCTTTCCACTTAGAAAGGAAACCAGAACTAGAGGGCACAGCCTCAAAATAAAGTGGGGGGGGGGGCAGGGGTGCAGTTTTGAACAGAGTTCAGGAGGAACTTTTTCTCTCAGAGGGTAGTGAATCTCTGGAATTCTTTGCCTATTGAAGTAGTGGAGGCTACCTCGTTGAATATATTTAAGTCACAGGTAGATAGATTTCTGATCGATAAGGGAATTAAGGGTTATGGAGAGCAGGCGGGTAAATGGAATTGATCCACTTCAGATCGGCCGTTATCTTATTGAATGGCAGGACAGGCCCAAGGGGCTAGATGCCCTAATCCTACTCCTATTTCTTGTGTTCTTATGTTAGTAACTGAACTGGAGTGGCCTTATGAATACTGTAGCTACAAGAGCAGGTCAGAATCTAGAAACCCTGTGGAAAGTAATTCACCACCTGACTCCCCAAAGTTGGTCCACCAACCTCAGATCAGGAGTGTGGTGGAATATTCTCCACCTGCCTGGACAAGTGCAGCTCCAACAGCACATTCAAGAAGCTCGACTCTTTAATGCTAAGAGTGTAATAGGTAAAACTGATAAGTTAAAGATGTGGATTGACACATGGGACATGTGATATTATTGCTATCATAGAAACATATTTGAGGGAGGGCAAGACTGGCAACTCAAAATTCCAGGATTTATGATCTTTAGGTGAGACACGGAGACAGGGTGTAAAAATGGAGGTAGCCCTATTAATTAAGGAGTTATTTATTGCAATGGTCTTCAAACTATGCTTTGTGGAATTTAGGAATTTTAAGGGTGCAGCCACATTATTGGGAGTGTATTAAGACTCCCAGAGAGGGGATTAGAAATGTAGATAGTTCACTGAGATTTGTAATAATCGGGTAATTATACTAGGGGATTTCAATTTTCTCAACATAAATTGGGATAGTCATAGTGTTAAGATTTTAAAGGAGATAGATTTCTTGAAGTGTATTCAGGTAAATTTTTGTATCAATATGTAGAAGGCCTGATGGGATCATAGAATCCTACATTACAGAAGGAGGCGATTCAGTCCATGCAGTCTGCACTGACCACAATCCCATCCAGGCTCTATCCCTATAATCCCATGCTAGCCTCTCAGACACTAAGGGGAAATTTATAATGGCAAATCCACTTAATCTGCACATCTTTGGACTGTGGGAGGAAACCAGAGCACCTGGAGGAAACCCATGCAGATATGGGGAGAATATGCAAACTCCAAACTGACAATGACCCAAGCCATGAATTAAACCCAGGTTCCTGGTGCTGTGGGGCAACAGTGCTAACCACTGTGCCACCCAACCACTGTACCATTGTGCTGCCCAGGATCTCACCAGATTATTCAGAGGGGTAAGAGAGGAGATTGCTGGAGCCCTGACAAAGATCTTTGTATCCTTACTAGTCACTGGAGAGGTCCCAGAGAACTAATGAATAGCAAATGTAGTTCCTATATTCGAAAAGGGGAAAAGGAATAATCTGGGAAATTATGGACCAGTGAGTTTTGATTTGATTTGATTTATTGTTACATGTATTAGTATGATGAAAGGTATTGTTTCTTTCCTACTATACAGACAAAGCATCCATACATAGAGAAGAAAAGGAGAGGGTGCAGAATGTAGTGTTTCAGTTATAGCCAGGATATAGAGAAAGATCAACTTAATGTGAGATAGGTCCATTCAAAAGTCTGATGGCAAAAGGGAAGAAACTGATTTTGAGTTGGTTGGTACATGCTTTGAGACTTTTGTATCTTTTTCCCAATGGAAGAATGTAGAAGAGAGTAAGTCCCGAGTGTTTGAGGTCCTTGCTTATGCTGGCTACTTTTCCATGTCACTGGATGGGAGGTTGGTTTGAGTAATAGACTTCGTTCTTGACCAGTTATGGTTTCTTGCAGTTTGACACACAAGAGACATACCAAATTGTGTGACAACCAGAAAGAATGCTTTCTATGGTAAATCAGTAAAAGTCGTAGCAGATAAATTTCCTTAGTCTTCTGAGAAAGTAGAGGCGTTGGTAGGCTTTCTTAACGATGGCGTCAGCATGGAGGGACCAAGACAGGTTGTTTATGATCTAGACACCTAAAAATGTGAAGCTCTCGACCATTAATTATTAGGAAAGAATTATTAGGGATAGGATTTATAGTTATTTAGAGAGAAATGAATTGATTGGGGATAGTCAGCATGGTTTTGTGAAGGGTAGGTCGTGCCTTACTAACCTTATTGAGTTTTTTGAAAAAGAGGTGGATGGGTGTAAGGCAGTTGATGTGGTATATATGGACTTTAGTAAGGTATTCGATAAGGTGCCCCATGGAAGGCTTCTGCAGAAAATGTAGATGTATGGGATTGAGGGTGATTTAGCTAATTGGATTAGGAATTGGCTAGCTGATATAAGACAGAGGGTGGTGGTTGATGGAAATTATTCATCGTGGAGTTCGGTTACAAGTGGTGTACCTCAGGGATCTGTTTTGGGGCCCCTGCTGTTTGTAATTTTTATAAATGATCTGGATGAGGGTATTGAAGGATGGATTAGTAAATTTGCAGATGACACTAAAGTCGGTGGAGTGGTAGATAGTGAAGAGGGGTGTTATAGTTTGCAGAGAGACTTGGACAAGTTGCAGAGCTGGGCCGAGAGGTGGCAAATGGAGTTTAATGCGGAAAAGTGTGAGGTAATTCACTTTGGCAGGAATAATAAATGTGTAGAGTATAGGGCTAATGGTAGGACTCTTAATAGTGTTGATGAACAGAGGGATCTTGGTGTATATGTGCATAGATCCCTGAAAGTTGGCAATCAAGTCGATAAGGTTGTTGAGAAGGCATACGGAGTCTTAGCTTTTATTGGTAGGGGGATTGAATTTCAGAACCGCAACGTCATGTTGCAACTGTACAAAACTCTAGTGCGGCCGCACTTGGAGTATTGTGTACAGTTCTGGTCCCCGTATTATAAGAAAGATGTGGAGGCATTGGAGAGGGTACAGAGGAGATTTACCAGGATGTTGCCTGGTATGGAGGGCAGGTCCAAGAGAAGCTGAGGGATTTGAGGTTGTTTTCATTGGAAAGAAGGCGACTAAGAGAAGACCTTATTGAAACATATGAGATGATTAGAGGTTTAGATAGGGTGGACAGTGATAGCCTTTTTCCTAGGATAGAGAAAGCTAGCACGAGGGGACATAGCTTTAAATTAAGGGGTGGTAGTTATAGGACAGATGTCAGAGGTAGGTTCTTTACCCAGAGGGTGGTAAGGGAGTGGAATGCCCTGCCTGCTGCAGTTGTAGATGCGCCAAGTTTGGTGGCATTGGGATGGTTTAGGTTAGAGGGTCATTGCTTTTTCTTAATTGGTCGGCGCAACATCGAAGGCCGAAGGGCCTGTTCTGCGCTGTAATGTTCTATATTCTATGATCTGTTTCTACTTCATCCCCAATGATGTAGACTGGGATTTGTCCTTCGCAATGGTTCCTGAAGTCGATGGCTATCTCCTTTATTTTGTTGACATTGAGGGAGAAAATATTGTCGTCACACCAGTTCACCTGATTCTCTCTTTCCTGTACTCTGTCTTGTCATAGAATCAGAGAAACAAGCACACAGAGACATGCTCTTTGGCCCAAACTGATCCATGCCAACTAAAATGCCCATCTAAACTAACCTTATTTGCCTGCATTTGGCCCATACCTCTGTGGCCCTTTCTTATCCAAGTATCTGTCCAAATGACTTTTCAATATTGTCAATGTGTCTGCCTCAAAAATTTCCTCTGGCAGCTTATTCTGCATACGTATCATCCCCTATAAAAAAAAGTTATGTCTCAAGTTCCATTAATTCTTTCTCCTCATAGAAGCTGGATTGGGGTGTGTTCAGTGAGTTCGGTTATTGGGTTCAGTCCAGTGATGTAGGCAAAGTACTGCACAGCCCAAAATACTGTGAGCAGGTGTCGTTCACATCCACAGAAGCCTTGCTTGACTGGCTGTAATACTCCTGAAGCATAGGCCTGGTCTACCATATCTTTCTTGTAATAATAATGCTGAAAGTGTGTGGTGAATGGCTGTAACTCCTAAGGTGTATGGTAGATCTGTGTCAGGGACTAGTAAAACTGGTGCTGTGGCGAGGGTGCACTTTAAATCTGTTGCTACAGCTGTGTGCTGCACAGTCCACTTCCAGGTTTGCATTTTTCTTCAGCAATTTGGAAAGTGGGGCAGCCTTGGTAGTGAAACTATCAAAATGGTTCAGACAGGACCCTACTAAACCTTGGAAAGATCGGAGGGTACTCATATTTCGGGGCAGTTGCAGATGACTATGGAATCTATCCTTTTATGCTCATTCTCCCTCTTCCCATGGGTATTGACTGTACCTAGGTATATAACCGTAGGTTGCAAAATTTGGATCTTCTTCGCGCTGACTTTGCAGCCTAATGAGTGGAGCAGTATGAGTAATTCATACAGCAATGTTGTGTGTTCCTCTTTGGTGTTAGTTTGTAACAATAAATCATCTACATATTGGACAAGCACTTGGGTCGTGAAAACTTTTCTAGTCTAGTTGCCAGTTGCTGTGAAAGATAGAGGGGAATTACGGAAACCCTATGGTAGGCAAGTCCAAGTATACTGCTGTCCATGGAAGGTAAAGGCAAACTTGTACTGACAAGACCGATTTAAAGGGATGGACCAGAAGCCCTTACTAATATCTAGTACCGTGAAAAACCTTGCCTAGGCTCCCTGTATCATCATGGTGATGGGGTTTGTGGGTACTGTGGAGGCCTGAGTGGGGTAACCTTATTTAATTGTCAGTAGTCGACCATTAACCTCCATGATCCATCTACCTTCTTCACGGGCCATATCAGCATGTTATTTGTAAGTGCCCACTTGTCTCAACATCCCTATAATAGCTATAATAGACTATCAATTACTTTGCCCACATTCCCCCTCTGCCTGTCTGGGGAAACCGTATAGTCTCCATAGTTTTAAATCCAGCCCTTCAGTTAACACCTCCCCAGGTATCTGGCCACAATCGTGTTTATGCCGCGTGAACACCTCAGTTTTTCTTTGAAGCACCTCCCTGATAGCTGGATCATTAAGGGACCTATTGTGCTAATCCTATATGCATTAGCATATGTCCCAACTAGAATGATTGATGGCGCTCTGCTAATTGTAGCCATCTGCCAAATGCATCGATTAACTGGATTGAATGAAAGATTACATTTGTTCATATAATTGGACTCCAGAATATGTTCAGCGCTTGGGGGAAGGTCAACCGGATGGTCACACACCATGTTACCTAGACAGACCTGTATAGGGGCTATAATGCGTCTCTCCTGCGTGTTCCTGTGAATCGACTGAATGTAATTGTGCTCCTAATTGGCCAAGGGATGTCTGTTTTTAATTTTGATACATTTAGGCTAGTTTGGGAGCCTCCAGTATCTCAGAGGAATTCTACGAGATGGCCTCTTACCTCGCTGTTAACTGCAGGTCTCCCTCCGCTAGCCCATCTGGTCTTACAGATCCAGGTTAGGGAGGCTGGGCACCGTCAACCTAGGTTCCATAGACAGGGATAGTTGCATACTGTACTGTGCTTACGGTACGCATGGGGTTACCGGGACCTTCCATTGGTGGTGGGCAGTATTAGAACGTAGAACATAGAACACTACAACACAAACAGGCCCTTCAGCCCACAGGTTATGCCGATCATATCCATATCTACCAGGCCTCTCTATAACTCTCAATCCCATTAAATCCCATGTACTCATCCAGAAGTCTCTGAAAAAACACCAACAAGTTCGCCTCTATCACAACCGACGGCAGCCGATTCCACTCACTAACTACCCTCTGAGTGAAAAACTTACTGTTCCAAGAAGCTGCCCTAACTGGTGGAGCCGGTGGTCGTGGTAATCTCGGGACTGCGTTCATGGTGCCAGGGGTCTCCTACAATCTCAAACGAAGTGTCCCTGGCTGCCTGCGATTAGAACATATCCCACTATCTCTCCCCAAGGCTGCTATGTAAGGTGGACCTGTATTTCTCTGGTATTGGTGATGCCCTCTATCCTTGTTTCTCCAAACTGGACTCCATTTAGCCCTCATTGGAAGCATTCTCATTTCCCTTTCTGACTGTGACGTTGGGGCTCCTTGAAGTTCCTGCTCCCAGACTCAAGCTGAACATCGGAGAACCAATGCTTCATTGTGTGCGAGGTTAAAATTAGTGCAGGCTTTCTTGCCTTCCTATGTGGTGAGCGGGACTAATGTCCTGGCCCATTTGGATGAATCAGTCTCATTTATTCCAGCCCGATCTATTTCCCTATATATTCCAGTGAAGTGGATCCACAAATGACTAAAGGTAGTCGGATGTTCCCCTTTCCTCTGTCTACATTTATTTAAGTAAGAAGTCTCACAACACCAGGTTAAAGTCCAACAGATTTATTTGGTAGCAAAAGCACTAGCTTGCGGCAGGCTGTCCTTTATCAGGTAAGTGGGTGTTCTGTTCACAACAGGGCATATAAAGACACAAACTCAATTTAAAAAATAATGGTTGGAATGCGAATCTTTAGAAGTAATAAAGTCTTAAAGGTACAAACAATGTGAAGTGGAGAGAGCATGACCACAGGTTAAAGAGATGTGTATTGTCTCCAGACAGGGCAGTTAGTGAGATTTTGCAAGTCCAAGTAAGTCATGGGGGTTACAAATAGAGTGACATGAATCCAAAATCCCAGTTGAAGTTGTCCTCGTGTGCGGAACTTGGCTATCAGTCTCTGTTCAGCAACTCTGCGCTGTCGTGTGTCATGAAGGCCGCCTTGGAGAATGCTTACCCGAAGATGAGAGGCTGAACGTCCGTGACTGCTGAAGTGTTCCCCAGCAGGAAGAGAAACTCTTGCCTGGTGATTGTCAAGCGGTGTTCATTCATCTGTTGTCGTAGTGTCTGCATGGTCTCCTCAATGTACCATGCCTCAGGATATCCTTTCCTGCAGCATATCAGATAGACAACATTGGCCAAGTTGCAAGAGTATGTACCTGTACCTGGTAGATGGTGTTCTTATGTGAGATGATGGCATCTGTGTCAATGATCTGGCACATCTCGCAGAGTTTGCTGTGGCAGGTTATGTGGTGTCATTGTCACTGTTCTCCTGAAGGCTGGGTACTTTGCTGTGGACAATGGTCTCTTTGAGGTTGTGCAGTGCTCAGAAAGCTATTGGTTTTTGCTATCAAATAAACCTGTTGGACTTTAACCTGGTGTTGTGAGACTTCTTACTGAGTTTAACTCAGTCCAACACCGGCATCTCCACATCATGACTGCCATCGACACCGCAAACTGCCGGCTCCAAGTAGAGAGGATCTCCAAGAAGATTGCACATATCGACATAGATGTCAAGTTTCTACAAAGATGAAATAAAGCTGACAAGATACCGAAACGACTACAGATAATGAATCCTCTCAGGTCAACCTATAACACAGACTACTCTTCTGCTGTCGCACCTCTCTCACATCCTCAACCACCTCATACATCAACTCTACAGCAAACATCACATCCTGGAAACCAAGATAAAGTCCATATTCTCAACTTGCACTCAGGCTGAAAATCAGCTGCAAAATTCTGCTAAGCAGATGAGACATTGGAACTATGCCATCTTTTTGCACACCAAGAACAGGAAACCTGAGAAACTCCGCATCACCACCACCAGCAACCAAACCTCCCCCAGTACCACAGTAGAAAACAGTACCACCACAAGGGAAGCCCATTGTCAACTTGTCAGACTACACACTTCAACCAGATGAAATTGAAGTTCCCAGCCAAGGGCTCAATTTCTGCCCCACCATCAAAATAAACCCCATCAGTCTTGCAGCAGGCACAGAAGAATCCATCAGGCAAATGAGGCTGTGGGAGTTCTTCCACAAACCCCAAGAGGCTAACAGTGAACACAATGAGACAACTAATGATCCGGAACAGCCAATAGAGAGATCCGCAGTGCTGCAACTGAAGAGGAAAGAGTCAAATTGGACTCTTCCCGAAGGCCCTGAGTTGACATGTAAGCCCAAACTGTCAGGAGGTGTGTCAACACCAGATTCATCAGCTGCACTCAAGTTAGCCCCGAGCACCAGCCAAGCACAACGCAATGCCATTCATGCTCTCAAGACCAACTGTAACAGTGCCATCAAACCAGCAGACAAAGGGCAGGCCATTGTCGTACTGAACAGAACAGATTACTGCAAAAAAGTGTACTAACTTCTGACCAATGAGGAACACAACAGACCATTATCCACAGGTCTGACCAAAGAACATACCTGTTAACTCAGACTGATCAAGGCCTTTGATCCAAACTTTCAGAGCATCCCATGTGCTCTCATCCCACATACTCCCTGCATTGGAGATCTTTACTGCCTCCTGAAGGTACAGAAAGCATGATAGCACAGTGGTTAGAACTGCTGCTTCACAGCTCCAGGTTTGAATCCCGGCTTGGGTCACTATCTGTGTGGAGATTGCATATTCTCCTTGTGTCTGTGTGGGTTTCCTTCAGATGCTCCAGTTTCCTCCCGCAGTCCAAGGATGTGCGGGTTAGGTTGATTGGCCATGCTAAAATTGCCCCTTAGAGTCCTGAGATGCATAGGTTAGAGGGACTAGTGGGTAAAACATGTTGGGATATGGGGGTAGTGCCTGGGTGGGATTGTGATTGATGCAGACTTGATGGGCCGAATAGCCTCTTTCTGCACTGTAGGGTTTCTATGATAACGTTTAAGGCAAACACACCCAGCTATCCCATCGTACCGAGAAATGGGACCCTGTGCAAGAAGCTTTCCAACTATGTCGAGGGCATCCTGAAACCATTGTACAAAGAACCCCCAGCTTTTATTGTGACACTATGGACTTCCTACAGAAGCTCAGCACATGTGGAGCAGTTGAAACAGGAGCACTCCTCATCACAATGAATGTTTTGGCACTCTACACCAGCATCCTCTACAATGATGATATTGTTGCAACTGCCTCAGTAATCAATGCTGACAATTGTCAATCCCCAGATGAAATTCTACAACTCATCTGCTTCGTCTTGGACCACAATGTCTTCACCTTCAACAACCTGTTCATCATCCAGACACATGGAACAGCCATGGGGACCAAATTGCACTTCAATATGCAACATCTTCATGCACAGGTTCAAACAAGAGCTCTTCACACCACAGGACCTTCAACCGATGCTATACACTGGATACTTCGATGACATTTTCTCCCTTTGGACTCATGGTGAACAATCATTGAAACAACTATATGGTGACATCAACAAATTCCATCCCACCATCAGACTCACCATTGATTACTCTCTGAAATCGGTTGCATTCTTGGACACATGCATTTCCATCAAGAACGGTCACCTCAGCACTTCACTGTACCACAAGCCCACGGATAACCTCATGGTGTTTCATTTCTCCAGCTTCTACATGTTAAAGAAGCCATCCCTATGGACAAGCTCTCCATTTACACAGGGTCATCTCACGTGAGAACACCATCCACCAGATACACGGTACATTCTCTTGTAACTCAGTCAATGTTGTCTACCTGATAAGCTGCAGGAAAGGATGAAAGGTGGCCCGAGGCACAGTACATTGGGGAGACCATGCAGATGCTACAACAATAGATGAATGAACACCACTTGACAATCACCAGGCAAGGGTGTTCTCTTCCTGTTGGGGAATCCTTCAGTGGTCACGGCATTCGGCCTCTGATCTTCGGATAAGCATTCTCCAAGGCAGCCTTCATGACACACAACAGGGCAGATTCGCTGACCAGAAACTGATAGCCAAGTTCCGCACACATGAGGACACCCTCAACTGGGATCTTGAGTTCATATCACACTATCTGTAACCTCCATGACTTGCCTGGGCTTGCAAAATCTCATTAACTGTAATCTGGAGACAATACGCATCTCTGCTCACATTGACTGTACCTTTAAGACTTGATTACTTGTAAAAACTTGCATTCCAACCATTATTTTGTCATTATTATGTTGTCTCTTTATAAGCCCTGTTTGTGAACTGAACTCCCACTTAACTGATCAAGGAGCTCCGAAAGCTGGTGGCTTTTGCTACCAAATAAACCTGTTGGACTTTAACCTTGTAATGTGAGACTTTTGACTGTGTTTACACCAGTCCAATGTCGGCATCTCCACATAGATTTATTTAACCAGTCTACAGGATCCCCTTTATTAAATCCTACCATGGTCAATATCACTTCCTTAATTTCATTTAAGATTCCTTCCCTGACATTTTGAGGGGCTGGCAGGGCAGACTGTACAGATTTGCTTAAGCACATGACTATCAGCTTCACTTCTTCCCTTTCATCTAGCCCATGCATTTTCTTCTGCTCTTAATATCCTCAAAGAAATTGTGTGGATCAGCCGATGACTCAAAAGTTGTGATTTTATTTACGATCTCAGCCAATTGTGCCACCGTAAACAGGATTGTACATGTAATAGCTGGGCCCTGAGACTCTCCTACCTGATGTTCAGTGGTCACTAGTGCATTGGTACTGGAGGTGAATCTGGGGGTGCAGGGCTTCCCCTAGGAAAGATGGTGCTGGACCCCAATCCTCGGTCTGCATAATGTAAAGTCTAGCATTTTCCTTTAATTCTTCCCAATCCGCATTCTCTATCTCCTCTTGCTCTACCATCCCGAAGGTACACATGAATCTGTTTTGAATTGATAATAGGGATTCCAGCTGTGAAATTTCTCGCTGGCATTTGGAGTGGTCAGCAGTTGCCTGTCTCTGTCTTTACTGGCTTGATGCAGCGCTTTTATTGCCGTCTGCAGATCAATACACTTGGCTTCCAATCGAATTCACCTTTGGGCAAGACAGCCCGGTGGGTTTGAAAATTGCCCAGATGTAATAAATTTACCTGTTTGATTCTCCTTAATTCATCTACCTCTCTGTCCTTTTTGGCTCTTATCTGCTCTATCCTCTCCTGCTGTTGTTCCTTTAGTTTCTTAATCTCCTCCTTCTTTTCCTCCAGTTCCTTATGAACTGTTTAATTCCTTTTCTGTTCCTAGCAGCTGTCCTAAGCAGCTCACCATGGCAATTTCTTTCTCACTTTTATTTGCCCGTTTTCCCTGAACTTTCCTTAGATCATCCCCTAGGGATGATCCCAGACCCGCCTCAATACTGGCACAAGATTCTGCCCATAGGGACCACTCTTTCTTATTGATAAATTCCATGATTTTTGCTTCCCATATGGGACATTTCTCTCTGTGCTGTTTCCTGCCATTCTATATTCAACAAGGGCTAGGGAGTTGATTGGGCTACGGATACAGCTTTCCTGTCCTAATCCCTCTGGATTCTAATGCTCTATGGAGTTTACTCTATCCTCCTTGTTAGTAACAGTACATGTTAATAAACAATTTCCCAAAACCAGTTATTTGTCCAATAAGGAGCTTACACCTGTTGGCTCTGAGTTTTAAATTCTGTGGGATTCGATATCAGAGCAACAAAGTTACTTCTTGTCAATGTCCCGAAGCAGTAGCCAATTGTTGTGCCCGCTGCACAGTCTGTTTTAATCCTTATATGGTGGGCAAATAACTGCGAATAGATGTCTTGTTTGTACAACTAATATTTATTTAAGAAACACAATCAATGATCACCCACACAACCAACAATAAGTTATCTTACAGAAAATACAAGAGTCCAAGTCCAAAAGAAGACCTTGACTTAACTTTGTGTGACTGGCAAGTATCCAAGCAGATATTGGCCTTTATCTGTGAACCGATCTCTGTCGTCCTCTGCATAGTTTGGTCCTTTGGATGGATCTGGCACTCTGCCTCTGGTCTTCCTTCCTTCTCGGGTGTGGTGACTCTTCCTCGTGGTGGTTGTTGATGGTAATGGTCATTGGAGTTGTAGCTCGTTCGTGGGGTCAGAAAGAGGGAGAGAGATTTGTTGGATTTCATGCTCTTTTTGGCCACTTCCAGTCAATCGATCAGTACTTGATCACCCTGATCGATAAAGTTCAATCGGGTGCTGCCACACCAATCCCTGGGTGTGTCTGCAGGTGCTGGGGGGCACGTAGAATTCACATCTCCCTCCCAAATAAGTGGTTACAGCACCATTACATCAGGTAAACAATCCAGTTTGACCTGAAAGTCCCTTTTGTCCTTGAGATGACCTATATCCTGTGTATTCATTCATCTGGGTTGCAGTCTGTTTATCTCTGTCTCTTAGGCTGCATTTTAGTTTTTGCCCAATTGTCTCAGAGTGCTTTACAAATTACCATTTTAGATGGTCTGTTTGGCCACATTCTTATTCTGTCTTCAAAACCACTGCATCCTTTTGTGAAGGCCTACCACAATTAATTGCTGTTGGGCTGATACTCTCCAAATAGGATTGCTGATATAAAGTGACACATGACTCCGATTTCCAGCCCAATATATTTGGAAGTGCCTGAAGTCTAACTTCCAATCTTGAATTCCTTCCTCAGCCTAGAGATTATTGTAGCTTCGAAATCACTATTACCATGCCACAAAAAAATGATCTGTATGCATCATAAAGATATCAGAAAGCTTTCCTTCATAGTGCCAGTAAAACATCAACTGGCAACAATCTAACATTAAAAAACCGACATTACTGAGAAGTGCTGAACTCCAAAATCATTATTTAGCCCAGATACACATTTATTGAACTTCCATTGTATCTCTCCTGTGTTAGCTGCCTCTTTGGGAGGATGGAGAAAAATGTCTCTGAAGAGCTGATGCTCCTGCAAACAAACAGTTTTTATATTTATAGATTTGCATTCCCATGTCTTTGTAGTTAATAGAGCAAAGAAGATCTTTAAAATAATTTCTGCCGTCAGTGAATCCAACTTTTAATCCTGGTCTTTTAAGCTTTCTTCAAATTCCCTCGCCACAAGCCTGACCTTTGCCTTTTAATAGAACATAGAACATAGAACATAGAACATAGAACATTACAGCACAGAACAGGCCCTTCGGCCTTCGATGTTGTGCCGACCAAAATAAAAAGCAATGCCCCTCCAAACTAAACCATTCCCTTCTCTTCCATATACTTATCAATTAACCTCTTAAACGCCACCAAACTTGGCGCATCTACAACAGCTGCAGGCAGGGCATTCCACTCCCTAATCACTCTTTGAGTAAAGAACCTACCTCTGATATCCGTCCTATAACTCATACCCCTTAATTTAAAGCTGTGTCCCCTCGTGCTAGCTTTCTCCATCCTAGGAAAAAGGCTATCACTGTCCACCCTATCTAAACCTCTAATCATCTTATATGTTTCGATTAGGTCCCCTCTTACCCGCCTCCTTTCTAACGAAAACAACCTCAAATCCCTCAGCCTCTCTTCATAAGACCTGCCCTCCATACCAGGCAACATCCTGGTAAACCTCCTCTGTACCCTCTCCAATGCCTCCACATCTTTCTTATAATGCGGGGACCAGAACTGCACACAATACTCCAAGTGCGGCCGCACTAGAGTTTTGTACAGTTGCAACATGACGTTGCGGCTCCGAAATTCAATCCCCCTACCAATAAAAGCTAAGACTCCATATGCCTTCTTAACAACTTATCCACTTGACTGCCTACTTTCAGGGATCTATTGACACATACACCAAGATCCTTCTGTTCCTCAACACTATTAAGAGCCCTACCGTTAGCCCTATACTCTACACATTTATTGTTCCTGCCAAAGTGCATTACCTCACACTTTTCCACATTAAACTCCATTTGCCACCTCTCGGCCCAGCTCTGCAACTTGTCCAAGTCTCTCTGTAAACTATAACACCCCTCTTCACTATCTACCACTCCACCGACTTTAGTGTCATCTGCAAATTTACTGATCCATCCTTCAATACCCTCATCCAGATCATTTATAAAAATTACAAACAGCAGGGGCCCCAAAACAGACCCCTGAGGTACACCACTTGTCACCGAACTCCACGATGAATATCTCCCATCAACCACCACCCTCTGTCTTCTATCTGCTAGCCAATTCCTAACCCAATTAGCTAAATCACCCTCTATCCCATACATCTGCATTTTCTGCAGAAGTCTTCCATGGGCCACCTTATCAAACGCCTTACTAAAGTCCATATATACTACATCAACCGCCTTACCCCCATCCACCTCTTTGGTCACTTTTTCAAAAAACTCAATGAGGTTAGTAAGGCATGACCTACCCTTCACGAAACCATGCTGACTATCCCCAATCAATTCATTTCTCTCTAAATAACTATAAATCCTATCCCTAATAATTCTCTCCAATACCTTGCCCACAACAGAAGTAAGACTCACTGGCCTATAATTCCCTGTAAGGTCTCTCTTCCCCTTCTTGAACAATGGGACCACATTCGCTATCCTCCAGTCCTCCGGAACCACACCCGTAACCAACGACGACCTGAAGATCAGAGCCAGAGGCTCTGCAATCTCCTCTCTTGCCTCCCAGAGAATCCTAGGGTAAATCCCGTCCGGCCCAGGGGACTTATCCAACTTCAAACCCTCGAGAATTTCTAACACATCCTCCCTATCTACTACAATACTTCCCAATTTGCAACCCTGTACCTCAGTGCTCTCCATAGCTACATTTCCAGCACTCTGCGTGAATACCGAAGAGAAATATTTATTCAGTGCCTCACCAATCTCTTCAGGCTCCACGCACAACTTCCCACTGCTGTCTATAATGTGGACACACCTTCGTCAGGTGTGTGGAAGATTCTGATCAGAGAAGGACATGTAAAATCACACACAGTTTACAGATTACTGATTAGAATGCAAGTCTTTGCAACTAACCTGCTATTCAAGCCTTAAAGATGCAGACAATGTGAATGGAGATAGCTAAACTGTGTGTGTCTTATGCCCTTCTCTAATCAGAACCTTCCACACACCTGATGAAGGAACACCGTTTCTGAAAGCTTATGAGATTACTATATCAAATAAACTGATTGGACTCTAACCTGGTGTTTAAACTTTCCAGTGGCCTTCCCTGCTCTACTAAGGGCAGTTGCATCCTTCCATTGACTGGACCCTTCAGGCAAGTATGCTGCCAACTTTTGGTAGCTGTCCTTCTGGGAAAATAGCCTGTTTGAGTTCGTCGGAAGTATTGTGTTCCTCTACAAATATCCTGTCTATTTCAGTTAACTGGTCTTCATAGTTTTGTAACACGTAGGTATCAGATAATCCTGAGTCCTCATCATGTTTGTCTACTCTTTCAAGATTTGCAAGTTTGTAATCTGTACCCATTATCCTTAATGAATGTACCCTAACAGTCTGAATACTATGTCGCAAAACAATTGTTTTGCCATCTTTTGCCATGCTTTTGCGGCATGGAGGCACAGTGGTTACATTGCTACCTCACAGCACTAGGGACTTCAGTTCAATTCTGGCCTGGGGTCACTGTCTGCGTGGTGTTTGCACATTCTCCCCATGTCTGTGTGGGTTTCCTCCAGGTGCTCCATTTTCCTCCCACAATCCAAAGATGTGCCAGTTGGTTAAATTGACCTAGTATCAGGGGATTAACAAGGTAAATGTTGAGGGAGTAGGGTCTGGGTGGGATTGTGTTTGGTATAGACTCAGTAGGCTGAGTGGCCTTCTTCTGCACTGTGAGGTTTCTGTGATTCTGTGATCTATGTCTATAAGCTTCCCTGGGCTTTTCCATTCTTAAAATTGTCTTTCTTACAGTATACGATGTTTCTTTGCTAAAAAATGATATTTGATGACTGTATGTTGTGCCTTAAAGCTCTGCAAATTCTTTCAGAGACTTCTGCTGCCAGAAATGCTCTTCTACTTATATGCAATACATTTTAATCCTCAGTAAAGACAGAGCTAATTGTAATCCCATCCCAAGATGGAGGGTGGTCATTCAAAATAGATGAAATTTTAAGATTTCTACCCAAAACTAATTGATACGATAATCTATAGCTCCTAATGATTTCTAATGAATTCTTTGCATGGTACTGCCCATGCTAAGGCTGAACTTAGCTTGCAATATCTGCCATAAGGGAGGAAGTGGTCAAGCGAGGGAACCATGGTTTACTAAAGAAGTTGAATCTCTTGTGAAGAGGAAGAAGGAGACTTACGTAAAGATGAGACCTGAAGGCTCAGTTAGGGCGCTTGAGAGTTAACTAGGAAGGACCTAAAGAGAGACCTAAGAAGAGCCAGGGAGGGACAAGAGAAGTCTTTGGCTGGTGGGATCAAGGAAAACCCCAAAGCTTTCTATATGTATGTCAGGAATAAAAGAATGAGTTGGGTAAGATTAGGACCAGTCAAGGACAGTAGTGGGAAGTTGTGCGTGGAGTTCGAAGAAATAGAAGAGGTGCTAAATGAATATTTTTCATCAGTAGTCACAGAGGAAAAAGACAATGTTGTTAAAGACATAGATGTAGACTATTAGATATTATTAGATATATAGACTATTAGACTATTAGATAAGAGATATAGGCTATTAGATTGGATGAGGTTCATAAAGATGATCAGAGGATTAGATAGGGTGGACAGTGAAAGCCTTTTTCCTCGGGTGGAGAAAGCTAGCACGAGGGGACATAGCTTTAAATTAAGGGGTGGTAGTTATAGGACGGATGTCAGAAGTAGGTTCTTTACCCAGAGGGTGGTAAGGATATGGAATGCCCTGCCTGCTGCAGTTGTAGATGCGCCAAGTTTGGGGGCGTTTAAGTGGTCAGTGGATAGGTTTATGGATGAAAAGGGAATGATTTAGGTTAGAGGGTCATTGCTTTTTCTCAATTGGTCGGCGCAACATCGAAGGCCGAAGGGCCTGTTTTGCGCTGTAATGTTCTATGTTTTATGTTCTAAAGAGGAGGTGTTAGCAATTCTGGAAAGTGTGAAAATAGATAAGTCCCCTGGGCCGGATGGAATTTATTCTAGGGTTCTCTGGGAAGCTAAGGAGGAGATTGCAGAGCCTTTGGCTTTGATCTTTATGTTGTCATTGTCTACAGGAATAGTGCCAAAGGACTGGAGGATAGCAAATGTTCAAGAAGGGGAATAGAGACAATCCTGGTAATTATAGACCAGTGAGCCTTACTTCTGTTGTAGGCAAAGTTTAGGAAAGGATTATAAGAGGTAGGATTTATAATCATCTGGAAAGGAACAATTTGATTAGGGATAGTCAATAAGGTTTTGTGAAGGGTAGGTCATGCCTCACAAACCTTATTGAATTCTTTGAGAAGGTGACCATAGGGATGGATGAGGGTAAAGCAATTGATGTAGTTATATGGATTTCAGTAAAGCATTTGATAAGGGTACCCCATAATAGACTGTTGCAGAAAATACGGAGGCATGGGATTAAGGGTGATTTTGCGGTTGGGATCAGAAATTGGTTAGCTGAAAGAAGACAGAGGATGATGATTGATGGGAAATGTTCATCCTGGAGTTCAGTTACTAGTGGTGTACTGCAAGGATCTAAAGAGATAGTGCTGGGTAAGCTAATGGGACTAAAGGTAGACAAGTTCTCTGGTCCAGATGGAATATATTCCAGGGTAATAAAAGAAATGGCAGAAGTAATAGTAAATGCATTAGTTGTAATTTATCAAAATTCGCTAGACTCTGGGGAGGTGCCAGCTGATTGGAAAATAGCTAATGTAACGTCACTGTTTAAAAAAGGAGGTAGACAGGCAGGAAATTACAGGCCGGTCAGCTTAACATCTGTAGTTGGGAAAATGCTGGAATCTACCATTAAGGAAGAAATAACAGGACACCTGGAAAAGAATGGTTCAATAAAGCAGATGCAGCATGGATTCATGAAGGAAAAGTCATGTTTGACTAATTTACTGGAATTTTTTGAAGATATAGTGACTGTGATTGACAGAGGGAACTGGTGGATGTGGTATATTTAGATTTCCAGAAGGCATTCGATAAGGTGCCTCACATAAGATAAAGGGACATGGAGTTGAGAGTAAGGTGTTAGTGTGGATTGAGGATTGGCTATCTAACAGAAAGCAGAGAATTATTTTTCTGGCTGGCAATCAGTGACTAGTGGCGTGCCGCAGGATCAGTGCTGGGGCCTCAACTGTTTATCATATACATACACGATCTGGAGGAGGGGACTGAGTGTGGGGCAACAAAGTTTGCGGAATGATGAGTGGGAAAGCAAATTATGTGGAGGACACAGAAAGTCTGCACAGAGATTTGGATAGGCTAAGTAAGTGGGCAAAGATCTGGCAGATGGAGTATAACATTGGTAAATGTGAGGTTATCCACTTTGGAAGGAATAATAGTAAAATGGACTATTATTTAAATGGTGAAAAATTACAACATGCTACTGTGCAGAGAGACCGGAGGGTCCTTGTGCATGAATCACGAAAACTCAGTCTGCAAGTGCAGCAGGTGATCAAGAAGCCAAATGGAATGTTGGGCTTTATCACGAGAGGGATGGAGTATAAAAGCAGGGAAGGCAGGCTGCAACTGTAAAAGATATTGGTGAGGCTGTACCTAGAGTACTACGAACAATTTTGGTCCCCTTATTTAAGAAAGGATATATTAGCTTTGGAGGAGGTAAGGGAAGGTTCACCTTGTCAATTCCGGAGATGAGGGGGTTAACTTATGAGGAAAGATTGAATAGGCTGGGCCTGTACTCCTTGGAGTTAAGAAGATTGAGAGATCTTATGGAGACATATAACATAATGAAGGGGCTAGACAGAATAGAAGCAGGGAGGTTATTTCCACTTACAATGAAAACAAGAACAAGGGGGCATAACCTCAAAATACGGGGAAATAAATTTAGAACAGAGTTGAGGATGAACTTCTTCTCCCAGAGGATGGTGAATCTTTGGAATTCTCTGCCCAAGGAAGCAGTAGAAGCTACCTTGTTAGATGTGTTTAAGTCACAGATAGATAGATTTTTAACCAATAACGGAATTAAGGGTTATGGAGAGCGGGCAGGTAAGTGGAACTGAACCTACAATCACATTAGCCATGATCTCACTGAATGGCGGAAGAGGCTCAAGGAGCTAGATGGCTTACTATCACATTTTCCTATTTCTTATGTTCTAAGCATCTGTTTTGGGGCCACTGCTGTTTGTCATTTTTATAAATGACCTAGATGAGGGCATGGAAGGATAGGTTAATAAATTTACAGATGACACTAAAGTTGGTAGAGTTGTGGACAGTGTGGAAGGATGTTGCACTTTACAGAGGGTCATAGATAAGCTGTAGAGCTGCGCTGAGAGGTGGCAAATGGAGCTTAATGCGGAAAAGTGTGAGGTGATTCACTTTGTAAGGAGTAAAACGAATGCAAAGTACTGGGCTAATGGTAAGATACTTGGTAGTGTAGATGAGCAGAGAGATCTCGGTGTCCATGTGCATAGATCCCTGAAAGTTGGCACCCAGATTGAAAGGGTTGTTACGATGGTGTACAGTGTGTTAGAACATAGAACATAGAACATTACAGCGCAGAACAGGCCCTTCGGCCTGTTGCGCCAACCAATTAAGAAAAAGCAATGACCCTCTAACCAAAACCATTCTCTTTTCGTCCATAAACTTACCTACTAACCTCTTAAACGCCACCAAACTTGGCGCATTTACAACTGCAGCAGGCAGGGCATTCCATATCCTTACCACCTTCTGGGTAAAGAACCTACCTCTGACATCCGTCCTATAACCACCACCTCTTAATTTAAAGCTATGTCCCCTCGTGCTAGCTTTCTCCATCCTAGGAGAAAGGCTATCACTGTCCACCCTATCTAAACCTCTAATCATCTTATATGTTTCAATAAGGTCTCCTCTTAGCCGCCTTCTTTCTAACGAAAACAACCTCAAATCCCTCAGCCTCTCTTCATAAGACCTGCCCTCCATACCAGGCAACATCCTGGTAAACCTCCTCTGTACCCTCTCCAATGCCTCCACATCTTTCTTATAATGTGGGGACCAGAACTGCACACAATACTCCAAGTGCGGCCGCACTAGAGTTTTGTACAGTTGCAACATGACGTTGCGGCTCCGAAATTCAATCCCCCTACCAATAAAAGCTAAGACTCCGTATGCCTTCTTAACAACCTTATCGACTTGATTGCCAACTTTCAGGGATCTATGCACATATACACCAAGATCCCTCTGTTCTTCAACACTATTGAGAGTCCTACCATTAGCCCTATACTCTACACATTTGTTATTCCTGCCAAAGTGAATTACCTCACACTTTTCCGCATTAAACTCCATTTGCCACCTCTCGGCCCAGCTCTGCAACTTGTCCAAGTCTCTCTGCAAACTATAACACCCCTCTTCACTATCTACCACTCCACCGACTTTAGTGTCATCTGCAAATTTACTAATCCATCCTTCAATACCCTCATCCAGATCATTTATAAAAATTACAAACAGCAGGGGCCCCAAAACAGACCCCTGAGGTACACCACTTGTCACCGAACTCCACGATGAATATCTCCCATCAACCACCACCCTCTGTCTTCTATCTGCTAGCCAATTCCTAATCCAATTAGCTAAATCACCCTCTATCCCATACATCTGCATTTTCTGCAGAAGTCTTCCATGGGCCACCTTATCAAACGCCTTACTAAAGTCCATATATACCACATCAACCGCCTTACCCCCATCCACCTCTTTAGTCACTTTTTCAAAAAACTCAATGAGGTTAGTAAGGCACGACCTACCCTTCACAAAACCATGCTGACTATCCCCAATCAATTCATTTCTCTCTAAATAACTATAAGTCCTATCCCTAATAATTCTCTCCAATACTTTGCCCGCAGCAGAAGTAAGACTTACTGGCCTATAATTCCCTGGAAGGTCTCTATTCCCCTTCTTGAACAACGGGACCACGTTCGCTATCCTCCAGTCTTCCGGCACTATACCAGTAACCAACGACGACCTGATGATCAGAGCCAGAGGCTCTGCAATCGCCTCTCTCGCCTCCCAGAGAATCCTAGGGTAAATCCCGTCCGGCCCAGGGGACTTATCTAACTTCAAACCTTCAAGAATATCTAGCACATCCTCTTTATCTACTTCAATACTTTCCAGTTTACAACCCTGTATCCTAGTGTTCTCCACAACTACATTTACATCTCTGTTAGCTTTTATTGGTAGAAGGATTGAGTTTCGGAGCCATGAGGTCATGTTGCAGCTGTATAAAACTCCATTGTAGCCATACTTGGAGTATTATGTTTAGTTCTGGTTGCCACATTATAGAAAGGATGTGGAAGCATTGGAAAGTGTGCAGAGGAGATTTACCAGGATATTGCCTGGTATGGTGGGAAGGTCTTATGAGGAAAGGGTGGGTGACTTGAGGTTTTCGTTAGACAGGAGAAGGTTAAGAGGTGATTTAATAGAGGTATATAAGATGATCAGAGGATTAGATAGGCTGGACAGTGAGAGCCTTTTTCCTCAGATGATAATGGCTAGTACGAGGGGACATAGCTTTAAATTGAGGGGTGATAGATATAGGACAGATGTCAGAGGTAGGTTCTTTACTCAGGGAGTAGTAAGGGTATGGAATGCCCTTCCTATGCTAGCAGTGAACTCGTCAACATTAAGGGCATTTAAAGGGTCATTGGATAAGCATATGGATGATAGATTTGATGGGCTTTAGATTTGTTCCACCGGTTGGCGCAACATCGAGGGTTGAAGGGCCTGTACTGCATTGTAATGTTCTATGTTTTCGGAGGATGTTGTTATTACAGCATGGTTTCCCTCACACATCCCATTACTAAATGGACTTTTCGCAGCTGTATTCATGACTATGATATTCATGTCTTCACACATATACCTAATCTCATCATTAGCAAATTCTGCTGGTCCCATTTCTGTCCCTATCTGTTTTTCCATGATCTGATCCAGGATTACTGTCTTTTCTTTACTACATACAATGGTTGATTGATTAAATCTGGTCACTAAATCTACAAAGTGCAAAATAAATATATTGTTTGCTTTATCCTAGATCTAAAGTCCATGGCCAAATGTCATTAAAATCTCTGGCGGGATAGAATTACTATTGGTTGTGCTGGTGTCCTTCTGTACTTACTATGAATCTCACAGTGATTACTGACCTATTCTATCAGCTTCATATAGTCTTCATCTCTTACCCCTGCATTCTTTGATACATTTTTCAGCCTCCGAGGAGATGGATGTGCATATTTCCTTTGCAGTTTCAATATAATCCTTTTATCAGCCGAAGTCCCATTTCCGGGTACTAATAACACTTCCTTAACTTCTTATCTGAAAGATTATTGGTCATTAACGGGACACAGCAGGGTCCTGACTGTGTAAATTGTAAGTCCACCATTTTTCCAAAACCTGTCGCCTTATCATGTGCTTTCTTCATCAGTCTACTCAGAAGCAAAAAGTATCTCACTTGACACTACATTTGTGCTCATGAAATGATTCACTCTAGCAGTATTGCAAGGGATCACCACTCTTTTCGATGACTTCAGGATATTATCATGAAACTTGTGGAACTCTGAAATTCTTTACCTTGTTCTGATTTTCAGTTTTTAATGAGTCCAGATAATATTTTAACCAATTAATTTCACACATGGTAGATGTGCAGCCACTGTCTAATGCAGCACAATTAATGATTTCTGTAACCAAACACTCATTATAAGAATAAAACTTGTCGTTAATAAAATTCTCTCTTTCCTCTTCCGATCCTTCCATGTCATGTGTAGCTTCAAACACTCTATTAAATCGTTTTGGATAGTTGAAAGCATAATGAAATTTGGAGTCACACCAAAAACACCAATTTTATCATGCCATGGGCATTTAAGGACATAAGAACTAAGAGCAGGAGTAGCCTTCTGGCCCCTTGAACCTGCTCCATTATTCAATAAGATCATGGCTGATCTTTTCATGGACTCAGCTTCACTTACCCGCCCATTCACCTTAATTCTTTTACTGTTCAAAAATTTATCTATCCATGCCTTAAAAACATTCAATGAGATTTCCTCAAACTGCTTCACCAGCCAGGGAATTCCATAGATTCATGACCCTTTATGTAAAGAAGTCCCTCCACAACTCAGTCCTAAATCTGCTCCCCCTTATTTTGAGGCCATGCTTCCCTGCTTTTCTTATATATTTCTATAAGATCTCCCCTAATTCTTCTGGATTCCAGTGATTCCAATCTACTCAGTCTCCCCTCATAAGCCAACTCTCTCATCTCCAGAATCAACTTAGTGAATCTACTCTATACCCTCTCCAGACCCAGTATATCCTTTCTCAAGTAAGGAGACCAAAACTGTACATAATACTTTAGGTGTGGCCTCACTAGCACTTTATACAGCTGCAACATACCTTCATTGTTTTTAAACTCCATCCCTCTAGCAATGAAGGACAAAATTCCATTTGCTTTCTTAATTACCTGCTGCACTTGCAAAGAAACTTTGTGATTCATGCAGAAGAACATTCAGGTCCCTCTGTACATGCTGCAATTTTTCACCATTTAAATAATCATCCATTTTGCTATTATTCCTATCAAAATGCACAACCTCACATTTACCAACATTGTACTCCATCTGCCGAAACCTTCCCCACTCACAGACTAGCTATATCTCTTTGCAGACTTTCAGCGTCCTCTGCATAATTTGCTCTGCCACTCATCTTAGTGTCAATGTTTGAGACACTACACATGGTCCCCAACTCCAAATCATCTTTGTAAATCATAAACAATTGCAGACTCAACACTGATCCCTGAGGCACTTAACAAGTCACTGATGGCCAACCAGAAAAACACTCATTTATCCTCACTCTTTGCTTTCTATTAGTTAATCAACCCTCTATCATCTTATAACACTGTACATCTTTATCTTATGCAGCAGCTTTGGTGCAATACTTTTATAAATGCCTTCTGGAAATCCAGATGCACCACATCCACAAGTTCCCCATTGTGTATGTAATGTTCTCAAAGAATTCTACCAAATTAATTAAACATTACCTGCCTTCATGAACTCATGCTGTATCTTCTCTATGGGACAATTTATATTCAGATGTCTTGCTATTTCTTCCTTGATGATAGATTCAAGCATTTTTCCTACAACATAAGTTAAGCTAACCGGCCTATAGTTACCCACATTTTGTCTATCTTCTTTTTTAAACAGTGACATAACATTTCCTATTTTCTAATATGCAGAAACCATCAAATCCAACGAATTTTGGGAAATTACCACTAGTGCATTTGCCATTTTCTCTGCCATCTCTTTCAGTATGCAGGGCTGCACTCCATCTGGGCCAGAAGAATTATCTATCTTTAGCCCCATGAGTTTGCCCAACACTAGCTCTTTCATGATCAGATAGTTGCTAAGTCCATGCCTGCATTAGAATTTTTCATGAATTTTTGGCATATTATTTGTGTCTTACACTGTGAAGACTGACACGAAATACCTGTTCAATGGCTCAGCCATTTCTGTGGCTCTATTTCTTGTCCCAATTCTCCAGATTCTTCCTTCTTCTACAGGTATTAAATGGGTTTCTGCCCTTGAAATTTTTTGAACTCAATCTTCTGCCAAATTCTCGTAGCCTGTTTGTCCTTGTATGGCCTCTCCATCCTGTTAACAGTGTATCTGCAGAAGTCTGTTTTATTACTGACTGACTCATTTGCACCATAAAAACCATGGGGATAGAATGTTTTCCTAAAAAAATCTTTTTTAAAACCTCTGACATTTGATTGTACAAAGTATCTTTGTTTCTAAATTTAACTCCTGTCAAAACCAGGAACCTATCCATATTTGTACTTTCAGCACAGTCCAGTAACTTAAACGACAATGTGCATTGTAGAATTTCCAGTTGGTGTTTTTGCAGTCTTACATATAGTCTGCTAAATTCCATCACATTTTCCACAATAGAAATAACCTTTGATTTCCAAAATCTATTGGAACCTGACTCGCAATCTGACCAGGTTTCATATATACTTAATAAGTCATCCTTTTGACAAATCTTATCCATAAAGGTTAATAATGTGTCCAGACCTTCCGCCGAGTCCAAATACTCCAACACCAATTCGGAAAATTCTTTCCATTTGATTTTACTTCTAAATGGTAAAGAAAGAGCCAGCGCTATTTCTTGTTTTCTTTTTCCCAAACTTTAGTCCACATGATGACTTCACTTTGTTATTGGTCATAAGGTTCAGTTTCTGAAAATAATGGTGGATAGTCATATGCTGAAACTTTTATTCTAGATTCAGCAATTTTGTTGTCACCTCCTCACTTCTTTGTTGATCAGAATTTGAGTGAAGCCATATCCATTTTTTGAAAAAATTGTCACTTGCAGCCCTTTACTTAGAACCAGCAACCATTGTTTGTTACCACTGTTTAAGCCTCATGCTGTGAAGTAAAGGAACATAGAACATAGAACAATACAGCACAAACAGGCCCTTCGGCCCATGAGTTGCGCCGATCACATCTACCAATCCACAGACCTATCTATAACCCCCTATCCTATTCTTTTCCATATACTCATCCAGAAGTCTCTTAAAAGACCCCAGTGAGTTTGCCTCAGCAACCTCCGACAGCAGTCGGTTCCATTCACTCACCATCCTCTGAGTGAAAAACCTACCCCTGACATCTCCTTTGTATTTGCTTCCCTGCACCTTAAATCTGTGTCCTCTCGTCGTGACCATTTCAGCTCGGGGAAATAGTCTCTGAGAGTCCACCCTATCTATTCCTCTCAACATTTTATAAACCTCTATCAGGTCGCCTCTCAACCTACTTCTCTCCAGTGAGAAGAGTCCCAGCTCCCTCAACCTATCTTCATAAGGCCTGCCTCCCAATCCAGGCAGCATCTTTGTAAATCTCCTCTGAACTCTCCCAATAGCCTCTACATCCTTCCTATAATGAGGCAACCAGAACTGTGCACAATACTCCAACTGGGGTCTGACAAGAGTCTAAAAGAGCTGCATCATTACCTCCTGACTCCTAAACTCTATTCCTCGATTAATGAAGGCCAGTACACCGTACGCCTTCTTGACCACTTCCTCCACCTGCGAGGCCGATGTAAGAGTCCTATGGACCCGGACCCCGAGATCCTTCTGCTCTACAACACAGCTAAGACTCCTACCCCTTATATTGTAATCCTTCATTCCATTATTCCTGCCAAAATGGACCACTACACATTTATCCGTGTTGAAGTCCATCTGCCACTTCTCCGCCCAGTCTTGCATCCTGTCTATGTCTCACTGCAACTTTTGGCATCCCTCCAGACCATCCACAACACCACCTACCTTTGTATCATCGGCGAACTTGCTAACCCATCCCTCCACTTTCTCATCCAGGTCATTTATGAAAATGTCCCAGAACAGATCCCTGGGGCACTCCACTGGTTACCGACCTCCATGCAGAACAAGACCCATCCACAACCACTCTCTGCCTTCTGCCGGCAAGCCAGTTCTGGATCCACGAGGCCAAAGCCTCTTGGATCCCATGCCTTCTCACCTTCTCCAGAAGCCTTGCATGGGGGACCTTTTCAAACGCCTTGCTAAAGGAGATATCAGATATGTGGAGTAAAGGAGATATAAAGCCAATATTGCTATTATTGTTATTAAAATCATTATTGTTGCTGTTCTTTCTCTGTCTACAGGGTATGGGTGTCTAGAATTCACTGCTGAGTTAATGGTGGAGGCAAAGATCACAAACCCTTTTAAAAAGTACCTGGATCTGCACTTTAAATGCTTTAAAGTACAGGGTTATGGGCCAGATGCAGGAAGGTGGGATTCAAATGGGCACCTGGTATCCTCTGGCTGGCATAAGTAAGATGGGCCAAATGGCCTCTTTCTGTGCTGTAACTTTTCTTTTTTTTATGATGTGGAGTTGCTGCTATTGGATAGGCACTGTAAGTAGTCTCACACATCAGGTTAAAGTCCAAAAGGCTTATTTGGTAGCACGAGGTTTTAGAGTGTTGCCCCTTCATCAGATGTTGTGAGGCTACTTAACTCTTTTTTTTTAGAATGCCTGAAGTGCAGAAGGAGGCCATTTGGCCCATCAAGTCTGCACTGACAATAATCCCACTCGGGTCCTACCCCCAAAACCCACATATTTACCCTGCTAATAGCTGTAACATACATATCCCAGGAAACTAAGTGGCAATTTAGCATGGCCAATTTCTATGGCTCTATGACTTGCCAAAACCTGTCTGCATTCTGCAAGGCACAAATTAGATGTATGATAGAATACCCTCTATTTGCCTGGATGACTGCAGCTCCAACAACAATTAAAGAGCTCAAAACCACTCAGGACAAAGCAGTCCACTTGACATGCAATTCATCCACCATCTTCAACATTCACTCCCACCACCACTGACTTGCAGTGGCAGTTGTAAAATGTGTAAAACTGATTAATCCAATTTCTAAAGCAAACTGAAACTTGTAATTGTCAAGATCTTTTTAAAATTTGTGAGTGGGACTCACAGGACTAAATGCAAGTGGATTATGGACAGTAATGAGTATAATTAAAGTTATGTCTGCCTTTTCCAGCTTTCAAATTAACTTATGACTTAAATGGAAATTAACCTTTTGGAAAGGGGCATTTATCATTCTAGGCTGAAAAATAAATGAAAAAAAACACATATTTTGTTTTCTAGACCCATCTGCCTTCATTAAAAGGCAGATTCCTTCTGGCAAAAACAAACCTAGTAAGAGGTCTTACATCACCAGGTTAAAATCCAACAGGTTTATTTGATAGTATGAGCCAATAGCTTTCGGAGTGCGGCTCCTTCATCAGGTGAATGACTTCGTGTTCACAAACAGGACATATAAAGACACAATTTACAACATGGTGGTTAAAATGTGAGTCTTTACAGGTAATCAAAACTTAATGGTACAGACAATGTGAATGGAGTGAAGGTTAAAAACAGGTTAAAGAGATGTGCATTGTTTCCAGCCAGGATCGTAAGTGAGATGTTGCAAGCCTAGACAAGTTGTGGGGGTTACAGACAGTGTGACAAAATCCAAGACCCTGGCTGAGGCCATCCTCATGTGTACGGAACTTGGCTATCAGTTTCTGCTCAGCAACTCTGTGCTGTTGTGTCATGAAGGCCAACATGGACAGTAACCCCCACAACAGATACCCATACCTAAATTTAGTCTCTTTTAGTCTCATTAGGACAATCTTGTTTATTTTTTAGCCGAGAATGATAAATGCCTCTTTCTAGAGTGTTGATTTCCATTTAAGTCACAAGTTAGTTTGACAGCTAGACAAGGGCAGATTTAGGAGGAAGGGACAAAGCCCCAACATTTACATTCCAGGTACCAATAGTAGTGATAAATTATTTGATATTATCTCTGTATAAAGACAGATTGAACTCAGTAAGAATTTAGCAACACCAATTTTAAATCCAACCGATTTATTTGATAGTAAATTTGCGAGCTTTCGACACTCTCGTGTCTTCGTCAGGCAAA